>OW388292.1:50595795-51048896 GCA_936450465.1 Gibbula magus
TTAAAAAATCAGTTGTAGATATCACCAAATGTCTGTTGTTATGTTCTACTTATAGTCTGATATATGGCTGATATATCAGGAAGTATAAGCACAAAATCAACTGGCTCAAGTCAGTAAATGTTTTCAAGTGCTCATTTCCTATTTGATCACTTCTCAAAAAGAATATGGACGAAAATCAAACAGTCCAGACCCTATCAATTTTTCAACTATATTTAACATTGTGAAAATCATCACCCATTATTTTTCTTGAAAATCACATGTCAGTTCATTCACCAAAGCCGTGTAATAATGGAGTAGATCTCCATACAATTGTAGAGAGGAATAAAGGCAACAAAACAACTTATCTGCAATCTCAGGTACAAGTCCTCGAGGTGCTTGTTGAGAGAACAACAGCATGGGTCCTGAACGGTGGTTATCAAGCAGTGATCATAGAAAATTTGAGTTGTTTACTGCTCTAACTTGACGACCCTTAATGTTGATCATTTGCATTGCCAACTTCTCCCAACCAAGTGTAACATCAGACAGATAGTCGCGTTGTCCTGTACAACTCCTGGAATAGATCACTTTAATCCAAATCCATTGTCATCCCCGATATACGAGCCATGCTGTCAACAGATTACACCTCAAAGCCCTGTGTCACATTTCAGCCAAAATGTTTCTGTCTATATTTATCAAGCAGAAGTAACTGTAAATAGCACCATAGAATTCAACTCAGGCTAAGTCGCTCGCCCTGCTGCTGGCTCTACTACAATAGATGGAATATGTATACCTGCTGTAATGGGGTATTCACTGATAAGGACTGATTAAGGTCAGATCAGAAGCATTTTACAGACACTTTGTAAAGGTTATTTGATTCTATTGTACCTGTTACCAGTTGATGTGATATACTGGTGTTTCTGTTTGATAGATGTAAATATAATTGTTTCCAAATGTAAGACCTTCAATGGGAAAATTCACACAGAATACAGATCACATAATCTGTTGGTTAATAATTAGTGTTCTAATAGTTCAGTTTTTGATAGTCATGAGAAGTTTCACAAATTACGCAAATTTTCAAAAGGTTATCTATTCAAAGAGTTTTCACAGAATGAAGACTCAATTCACAAATCCAAATAAAGGAATCAGTTGGACGTACGTCTACCTTTCCTCATTGATGATAAACATATTATCAACCAATCAGTAATCAGTAATAACTTTGGATCTTCTTTATAAGCAGCTAGAAGCTCTTGAAATCTTCACTCAACAAAAGTTCATATAATGACAATATTTTCATGAAGTAAGGAATCTGTTCACAAGACAGTATAATCACTGGAAAGTAGAAATACACAGTTCCACAAGAAGAAGACCATTTTCCTATAATGTTAATATCATCAGTTGTATTCTGTCCACAAAATGTCCATGTTACACTCAGAGATCAGAGGAAGACAGATAGTGCTCCCAAGCTGTTTACACAGATTCCACTCCCTATATTCCTAATCCTCTCCCTGTTGGCCTGTGTATTAAACCTAGGTTAAAGTCCTCGCAGTAGGCAACATGTCATGCACCCATACTTGAAACACAATATGAATATTTATCTCACCAAGGCACATATCCAATGTTGATTTCTAATCGAAACAAGCTTTTCATTGTTCCCATTGAGCGGCAGCTAATATTGAAATTATTCCTCCTAAGAAACAAGTCATTGTGGGAAGGTAATGCAGTGTGTCTCGAACCAAGGGCCTATTGAGCAGAAGTAACTATAAGCTAACATAGTAAACACATCCATTTGGACTGTTAAAGCTTATCTGGCACCGGCTAGATCTTTGCCAAGGACAAGCCTCCAGTGGACTTGTGGTCGGTTCTTTCAATAGAATTTATCTCATTCATCTACCTACAGTAGCAGCTTGCAAGTGAAAGCTGATCTCACTCAAGTCAGCCTGCCCTATTTACCACCTATTCATTTCCCTTTCAAAACCTACCCACTTAGCCCTATTGTCTACCTCATGATTACCGCATTGTTTCCAATGTGTTTTGACTTCAGACCTTTTTGTGTGCTAGTTTTTGACATTACCAGACAGGGGGCTATTCTTGATTGACGTTGGTATTTCGAATATTTCTTGTAGCAATTGAACAACAGATTTGTTGTTGTGCAATGAATAACAGATTTAAATATTTTCTGTGTTGATCAGATTTGAGTACTTTCCTAATTTGGAATTCACATTAATATTGAATGGAATTTAAAAGATTACCATTTGTATTTTTGTTTTGATAAGAGATTTGAAAATATAAGAGGAAAATGATAAACTTCTAAGTATTACCAAATAAGGGCTTGATTTATCTTGGCGACATGATAACCTTTCAAATTATCATTTCTTATCAGAAAATCAAGAACTGAATAATTTTCACTTCTGAAAAAGAAAAGGATTTCATTTAAATCAAGATTTCTAGCTTGTGAAGGTTTAGCACAATTTGTTAAATGCACCTGCATCTGTAGTAGATTGTGCAACATGTATCCATACTTCTTATTTATGAGAACCCCATATGACTCTTTTATTATAATGAGTACCTACAATTCACCTTATATTTGCCAGACTGCATAATAAATCACTAAAGTATTCAAACATCAACCAGCTGCAATTTATGTTTCATTCATAATCATTTGACATTTGACAACATAATCATTGATGTAGATACAAGACAAACTATTAACATACTCATTATGAAATTCTTGAACATTACACATTGAATGAATAATCCACTGAAAACTCTCAAAGCTATATTTCTTCACTTTCAAACATTTGAAACCATTTCTCATATACTGACTGAAGCAGTCCTAAAATATCTCAACACATGGAAAACCAAGAGACAAAATGTAAATTATTGTTGATAGCTCAACAACAATACATAGATAAGTAGAGGTGCGCAATATAACCGGTTTACCGGTATTAACCGGTTCAAAGATGAAATCGATACGTATTGCGATATGCTAATTGAAAACCGGTTTTTACAATACATTTAGAACACATTGTAACATTCGGAAATCTTCTGATATATTTCCCTTTTTCCACATCGAATGTCATGCTTTCTCATAAAAAGGTGATTGTAGACGATTCACATTTACTGGCATGCTATTTACTACAGTAAGGCTTATTGTGTCGCAGTTTTCTTCAGCTATCAAAGTAAATGTACGATTGGAACTGATGTAAGCCTTGACGTTTTGTAATGAGTGCATAAACGTTAATTAAGTTATGTAAACGGTGAAGGATTACACGGATTGTAACTTGGTAGCAGCGTCTATATGACTGTGAAGTTAGAAAATGATGTCTGCTTAACATTTTGATGTTTTTCTGTATGGAACTAGTTCTCACAAAGTCCCTCATCAGGTGGAATATCATCTCTCCTGATGAAGGAGTTGTTATCCCGAAAATATTGTTTTCTTTTGTATTTCTTATGGTTTTATATATTCGCATTCACCTTCTCCTTAATATAAGATACACGTGTATCTATTGCAAATCACAAACAGGCTACGAAGTAGTATTAAGGTCATTTGAAATTAAAAATTGCTCTGTAATTGACACGTCTGTTGAACATTTAACAGCAAAACCTCTTTTTCACCGCTTGCTTTTTTTCTATCTACTCTACTGACATCGGGTCTGTATATTGTCCATTTGAGATCAAATTTATCGTCACAAATGTCAGATAATCAGAAACATTATATAGAGAACTTTAAAAGATTTACCATACGTAATACGTACAGTTATCAATATTTAAATTTTCTTTTTAGCGGATTACTTACGTTGTTGTTGAAACGGTGAAGGACAACTTCTGAGTCTCAATAGTTGCTGTCACTTTCTGACTATTATATACTATTTAGTATATGAACTAAATACTCAATAAAATGTTTGTTTAATTCACATGAACGAATTCAATATTTCACCGCTTGGGAAGTTATTTCTTTAGTTTAAATTGCAAGTTATATGCCATAACCACCATCTGCGCAGGTTGGTTATCTCATAATCACCATGGTCGGTTATGAGATATTCAACCTAAGGAAACAAATGGATTTGTAAAATATGCGAGCCTTTGGCAAGCAATATACATTATTTTTTATATCCTTTTTATATCCTTCATATTTTTTAAATCCTTCATTCCTTGCACAAAGCAGGGACTGGGACTGTAGATCAGATGGTACTGATGATAAGTGCGGCTTATAAACTCATAATGATATAATATTTCTTATATAATTATTTCCGTATTTGGACTATTGGACTGACCAGTCCAGTTGACTAAAATGAAGTTTTGTTCGATCATAATTTCTTTAGAGAAACTAGACTAAGTGCATTTTTATTCATGCCAAATCCAAAATTACGCGCTTACTTTCAATAATTAGTCATGTATTCTGGTTTTATTCAAGATTTATTAACCAAGGATATTACTTTCATTATCTCTCAATCAAGCAATAACTAAACCAAGTAATTTATTCTTAAAGAAATGTCTTGCAATATATTGCAATTCATATCGCAATACATGAGTTAAAATCGCAATATATCGCAATATGAAAAATCTTAGCAATACCCACCTCTATCTAAGATAAGTAGCACTTAATATATATTTATATATATTTTTTTACATATATAGCTGACAAGAACAGAAACAATGTCCACAAAACAATTTTATTTCACAAAGATTATTTTCAACAAAAATTTACAATGGATGTCAAATTTCCTATCCCCCAAAAAATATAATTCCTCTACATTTTCCTGCCTACTTCCTGGTGTGTAAAAAACCTTCCATATAATATATTTTACTATTAAACTGTATAAAAAAAGAAATAAACTTTTTAAATTTAGTTAATACCCCTATGTTTAATTTCTAGTGTATATGAAATTTACACATACATTTCTGTTTTTCCGCTGAACTTCAACAAGGGTATACAACCTTCCATAGTTGAATCATTTTTCCTGGTTCCGTTCCTTAACAGCGAGCGCTTAGATTGCTCATTGATCGCTCAATGTAGTGCTAAAGTAGCGCTCAAGTAGCGCTCATTCTCTCTTGAACGACACAGTGCAAATTCCTCGAAGTTTGCTCGCCTTGCTACATAGCGCTACATTGAGCAATCACTTTCAAGAGAGGTTTAAAAGTAATCTCTAATTGAGCGATTTCTTTGAAACCTCTCTTGAACATGGCCCTGGTAAACTAAATGGGGAGTGTAAAACTCTCTGTATATTTGTTCAAGTGGTCAATGTTTTGCAGAGTATAAAGTCATAAATCCATATTTACCTAACTAGACAACGTAATGCGAGTCATGACTATCTCCATAGCCCAGTGGCATAGACAGAAGCGAGCATGATCTATTCCTTACCCAACTCTACAGTATATCCCGGATTCCCCCAAGTTTAACTTACCCCTTTTCAATCTCCTCAATGATGAGACGTTCATGTTTTTTGGCAAGCTTCTCAATGAGCTCACGGACAGTTGGAATCTTTTGCTGCTTCTGTTTGCGCACCATCCGGACCCGCACCCCGTGGTTGGAGTACAGTCGGTTCAACAGGTGGCTGCCCGGGGGAATCTGGATTGTGCCGTCCTTTGTGGTCACATAGTCCTTCTTGTTGTCTGAATGTTGGAATGGAAAATTGTAGGCAATTTACAAAATAATTCCTAACACAGAAACAGGTAAACTAACAGTGATATAAGAAGAGGAGGATTTTCTGGATAACAACTATTTTAATGTGAAAATAGATGACATTTCGGAGTATAAACTTACTCCTTCGTCAGGTGGAATGCGATGTAGGAGTAAGTCTATACCCTGCAGAGATGTGTATTTCACATTAAAGAAGTTGTTATCCAGAAAATCTTCCTGTTCCTATTTATGAGCTTCAAAGACTTAACAAATGGTATCTTCCTTTCTCACAATTATTCATTAAAAATTGCATCAACTATCAAGGCTATTGTGACAAACTGAAGGAATCACTAAATTCTCTTTTTATTTTCCAAAAAATATATACCTATAGCTAGGATAAATATTAAACTATATACATTTTTGGTTTGCTACAATCTTAGAGCTATTAAGAAATTTTTAAACCTTGGGCACAGGGTCTATATCTTATCTTACAAATACCACTAATAATTTAAATATCTTTACAATGATAATAAATTATTATTTTTAGGTGGGATTGACTTACTAACAATGACATGTAGATAGGTATATTTCAGTGTTTTATTGCCTCCAAGTAGAACCTAACAACTATCAGTAAGTGTGAAGTGCGGTGACACTGATGAGAGTCTATAAACTTCTACTCACAGACTTGTACAAGATCGTGTCAATATACAGTGCCTATAGGAGACTACTCCGCAACATGGCTTTATTCTACTGCTACTGTTTACTATCTAGCTTCTGTTAGTTGTTGCTATGTTTGTTTATTTCTAAATTCATTAACCATAAAGAAGTTTATGGTATGTTTTGGCTATGAAAAAAATCCCATATTTTCAGTGACGTTATGCACAAACACTTGTTTTTAGAACGAAGAAAAATTTCATCATGGTTGATGAAAATTACTAATTTACTCTGTGGTGTGGTATATGTTAGCGGCAATAAGTAGAATCAGGCAGTAACGTTACTTCCTAGGCAATAGGTCACTGCCCAGGCAATAACAAGAAAGTCCCATTTAGCCAGGCAATAGCACTACTAGCTGTGATTTTGGCCAGGCAGTAATGTAACTGCCCAAAACAGTTGTAAAAGTATTTTTATTTCTAAATACAAAATTTTTTAAATAACTGATTTGCTCTTGGCTTTTATTCTAAACAACATTATCTAACATATTAGAACATGGACCTAGCAGAATTTGACAACACCTTTATGTTTTTTCTAAGACAGACACACCTGACGATGAGAGAGAAAAGTTTCTATCATGTCTCCGGTTTACCAAGTATGTTAGAATAGTTTTTAGTTTAAAAAGTTAATATTTTCAAAATGAGCATGATGAGCACATATCACTAGTATTGTTTCACTGTGACTTCCCATATTTCGTCCTCTGTCAGGGACGGATCCAGGAATTTTAAAAGGAGGCCGAGGGGTCCACCAATGAAAAGGGGGCGGTCCAAAAAATAAAACACTTGTTTGTGATGTCACTGCTTGCAAGAGAACTGGTTCCATTCTTGGCTATTTTAATGCTTTTCAAATGGAACACAATGAGTAATAACAAACAAAATTATTACATTAGAAAACGTAATATTTGACTTTTACAAAAGTCAAGCAAATTTGTGTACAGTATAACCCTGACTCTCACAACAAATATACACTCGATTTGCAAAAGCCACATGACACACTCCCTAAAGTAATAATCTCTATGTTCAGTGACATCACTTTTCATGACAAAGGGATATTTTCTCCTGGGGCATCATCAAACAGACGAACACAACATGATTGACCAAGTTGCAGGTAATGGTATGTTATGTAACCTCCAGGCTCCTACAAATGAAAACATTGTTGATTGTTGGTACATTATTGGTTTGCGTGACTGAAACAGCTTCTTCCCAAACACCTGCACAAGCTGTTTATTGTTGTATCAGACAGTGTCATAAAAATCTTGGTGCAGGTTTTGTTCAACTTATTAACTTTCTTACAAGTTTGTTAAGGAATGCACATACTTAAGGTGACATCTGTGACTCACAGCAAGGAGCGGGTTAACTGTGTTGATGAAATAGGTATTAAACGAAATGTTTGATTTACGATAAATAAATTAAATTAATTTGATGTTTTGATTTTTACATGAAATCTATTTCATGACGATAGCAACATATAATTTTGGTGTGAGATTTAAGTGTTTGATAATGCTTGATATAACGTAAAAAATCATATTAAAGCAAGTGTGCACCCTGCAGTAGTAACACAAACAGTAAATGTATCTATGTGAGTATGGAATGTACACCAAAGAAGTCTTATTGGTTTAGCTGTGTTCTGATATTACAGCAGGGCATTTACTGATATAAACAAATAGTTACAATAAGTTACAATGATGTTTAATGTTTGCAGCTGAATAAAGTGCTTGATTGTTAAACAATAGATAATATCCACAATAATAGAAAACATACCTCAATATTATATCAAATTGAAACAATTGCTCCTTATTTTTTTTCGTTTACTCTCAACTTTGATTACGAGCATACATGCTTCAAAATTCAGGGTTCGCTTGACAATTATTTATATTTTCTAAATATTAAAAGATTAATTTTTTGTCAAAAGGGTAAAACCTGCTTATATTCATTAATATAGGTACTATTAGCAATCTAATTTCATGTGTGCTCCTTTTATTTTGACTACACAATTGTTTGCTATTCAGCATTTAAAATTTTAATTTCAATTTATTATACTATCAGAAAGCATTTGAATATAAATATAAGTATGGTGTAAGTTCCATTCAAATTCCATCACTTCAAATTCATGAATAATGTACATTTGTTTTCTTTTAAACTCTTTTATTAGTCTTTTATTTAAATTAATTTTCCCCAAAAATGGATTGAATATTGAAAGATTATCTAACAGCATTTTGAAATCTTGAAATTGAATTATTTAATTTTAATGGTCATACTAAGGCAATAAACATTTTTGTTTTCTCCGTATCTATTTTACTGTGCAATGTTATTTCCTCATGATGATATGATTAAAACGAAAAGTATTTACTCTTTTGAAAATATTTATATTTCTTCCATAAAAACTAACCTATCGTTGTACTGATATAGGTCCGATCACATTATATGCGATAATAATCTTTATTCAATAGTATCGATACAACCATTAATCAAGGGTTTGATCCGTTTATCCACCCACATAATCACTGCCAGCAAATAATATCAAGATTAGCATGGCTCAGTTTAATCTTAGTTTACATATACATTATTGAGTTTTTGTCAATTTCAATCTCCATTTCAATCTTATACCATACGCCAATACTCAGCTAAGTAATAACATTTCTTATCTTACATTCAATAGATTTGTATGTGACAACAAAAACATCTACGAAAAAATTTACTTCAAAAGAGCTTGATTTATTCGATTTTCAGTGGTGAAATACGGCATTTATCGGTTAAAATAAAATCCGTATTTTCACTGAGTGAAATAACATGTTATTCTACTCAGTGAAATAACACTTTCAATCATATGACGTCATCGTAACAATAGGATGACGTCATAGGATGGCCGTGGAAAGGAAGGCGATCCCGGAGGCTCCGTTTATAAAATGAACGTCATTTACCAACTATATGCATGGTTTGTTAAATCTAATAAATAGAACATTTGACATGTCTCGTCGAATACCATGTACATCTCATCTCGTGAAGAAGAAATAATATATTTACACTCGTGGCTGCGCCACTCGTGAAAATATACATTTCTACTTCACTCGATGAGATATACATGGTATTCGACGAGAAATGTCAAATATCCTCTATGTATTTTGAGCAATCACACACCATAATAGTTGATATTCTTAACATATGAATATCAAGTATTGAACTGATACTTCCTACCCTGCTTTGGGCTTTTGTGTAGTCATATTGTTATTTAGGAGTACAATTTTTTAATTTGTCTGTGTACAAAACAATGAATTTAGAATGATATCATGCTCTGGTTTGACCAAGAAAGTAAAAAAGAAATTCTTACACAGTAAAGTTGCACAATTTGCAACATTGTAGTGTAGAATAATATTTTATGATTGTCATATGTACAAAATACTCCAAAATCGTACAAATAGGCAGCCCTGATTATGCCTTTCATCTGTAAAATAGTCTTTTTGAGGATTAAGAGGAAACAATATGACCAGGTGGTTATAACAACAGAAGTTTGACTTTTGGTTTAAATTGGATATTTCAATGAAACCGAAAAAAAACCACAACAATATCCGTTTCCATTTCACATAATATTTTGGAGAAATGAACCATTATTTATGTAAATAATGTAATGGCCGTGTCACACAAACCTCACTATTTTGAGAGACACGACTGATAAACAAACTGAAATCAACGCTTTTACCTGAGGTCATTAACGACCAACAGGTATATCTCAGGTTACCTCCCACTGACAAGACAACTTCACAGAGGAAACAACCATACTTGAAAAGCATTTCAAATGATAAAAGGAATTCACTGTTCAAACCAGAGTGTTCAAGTACGAACTCAATAAGACTGGTGAACCTTGAGTATATGTGAATTATACCTACACAACCTCTGCACTTGTTATGGTGTTCATTTGAGTCCAATATTAATTATTCTATCTCGGCCTGTCAGCTTTTTGTAGACATATTACTTACCGGTCGCCGGCCCAGTACAAGGGGAGGGGTAGACCACAATGGGTACATAGAAATTGTCTAATAAATATTGTGTTCAAATGACATGCAAAGAAAATCATTCATTCCCTTTGTACTGAAAGAATTTTCAATCAGTTTCAATAAAGATATGGATATTTCACTACTAGGCATGAATAATCTTATTTCTGACAACAGTATCTGTACCAGTAAAGTTATTGGACTTAAGAGGATACATATTTCAAGATAACTGAGTATGTGGCTTTGAAAATTTAATTTTGGATTGGGTATAAATGTTACAATTTTTTTAGGTAAATATGAAAATGTTAACTTCTTAAAATAAAAGTATATTTTCTTAATTATTTTATACATTAACTCAAAGGTTTTCTTATTCATTTGTTTAAAATTTATTTTCAAAACATGAATATTTAAATAAAAGCAACATATTTATTCATTGAACTTAGGTTAACCCTTTACCTTGGTTTGAAATCTTTAGCCAGGAGCCAATCCCACGTCATTCCGTTTGTTAACAATTAAATTAAGTTTCTGTATAATTAGCCACTCAAAATCCATTCACAAATAATTATTGAAATACTTATTTTTAAGAGACAAAATAAAGAAGCAGAAATATCAATTATTTATATTAAAGGCCTGTTTCACACCTATTGATTGATATGAAATCATGCATGACACCTCCTATTGTTGACAGGGGTAGAATGATTTACTCACTAAACCATTGACAATGTAGAGATTATATACAACTAATAATCCAATGTGTATAGATCATACCACAATCATAACTACCAACAGACTCTAAGTATCACCTTACAGCAATTATTTGTAATTATATTATGCAAGTGAAATATATTTTATACTATTTTTATGAAGATATTATTCATACTATTTGTGAACAATAGTAATATTTATATGATGTTGAATAAATTGGTAAAAAGGTATGAGTAACAGTCAAAAGTAATGAATATGATTATGGAGGGGGATGTACCAACATAACAAAAATGTAACACATAACTGTATTTAGGTATTGTTTACCTGGTTAGTGCCTCCATGATTGATTTTAAGAAAAATTCCAAGTGTTAAATTTGATCACATTTAGATACATAAAAGAATGTCAGTATTAATCAGTAATGAAGTGCAACTGCTTAGATAGCAAGTGCCGATGTCTATTTGAAATACTTTACATACAAGATCAACCCTACATAATATGTGTTATATCTTAAACTTATCATTTACAATACGATTAACCTTTTACACTGCCACAAACGCAAATACAAAGCAACATTTATATCCATTGAGGCAATCATTTGTACAACGACCAAACTTGTATACCTGTTATAAGAAATTTATAAAGCTAACACCTTTATCAAAGCAATCAATTACATTACCATCGGCCTGTTGACTGTATTCTGATCAAGCTGCTGATTAAAGACAAAGTAACTACGTACATAAAAGATGAATAACAATACACTTACCTGGATCTAGCATGCTTGGTGCCGAGTTGACAGCCTTTTTCACGCTGACAGCGACAATTCCACACACACCAAAGCTGATACGATCCACAAATCTTCTCTCAACGTGGTACCAAGTTAAAATCCATGCAGTGTATTCCAGTGCAGAGTTCAAAGTCGGAAATAAACGTCCAAATTGAGATGTTTGTTTGAAAATGAAAGTTCATTGGCTCAATCGCAAATGGGCAAGTTGATCCTCCCGGCAGTGGTGACACACTCTCAACTTTCAACAGGGTATTATTCCCCGTGTGTACCGATATGAATAGACGACTGCACTTACATATGCACTGCTATACACAAGGTAAAGAAGAGACACTGACTCTCAGTGTCTCTTGATCAATGTGAGAGACATAGGTTAGCCAGGCAGTCCCGGAAATGTCAGTGCGTGGACCTCATGTCAATACTATTCTTGCAGTTCACTGTTGTATTATCAGCAGTAAGTCACTCAACTCGGACCTAATTGAATCGGTTGCCACTAAGGAGCTCAAACTGGTTCTCCTTGGCGTAAGCCTCAAGATATGTAACATACCTTGTATATACCTTGTCAGAAAACTTATCTGTGGTATACAGCTCAACAATATCCGTGTACAAATGTCCTTGGATTAATTTTCACGCTAAGTCAAACAAATCTACTGAAGTAAACTTGTAGTAAGTCCACATTTTGACAGCAAAAATGCAAATCGGAATAGCACATCTGCATTAAAATATTAATGTCAGACCCTTTCGTTTTTTCAACATACCCAGGGTACATATATTCATAGAGGCATAAATATAACATATAATGCCATATAGTTAAAATGCTGTATACTGCCGTGTATGGCAGGTATCGGACTATAGACTGATCTGTATCGAGCTTGTACCTGGATAATAAGATTTACCTGGTGGATGAACTGAACAATAATCACCTTTCCGTGTTAATGCCTCAAGTCTACAGAGACCATTGTTACCTGATCAGAATTAAGCTTGTACATTTATGATCTGCCCGTGTCTAATTAGGCATACCTGTTATAAGGTACAACAGGTCAACATATAAAGTCACTTAATTAACTGATATATCCATTGGTCATGTTTGGGATCTCCAGTAATGCTTGTATATCGGTGAGAAGTATTGTTTGTTTTGGTGACGAGGATCATGATCTATTTGACTCTTCAAATTGAGTAGATCATATTCCCATGAATTTGATTACATGAAATAATCATAAACAAACATTTTCTTCTAATACCTTTTCAAGTCTGGATTTCAATCACATATTATTTACATAAATGAACACTTCAAGCATCTGGTGTAGAGTGAAATAGTAAATTTATTCTTAAAAAAATTCCAAAGATATTTTCAGAAATTAGCAGGAGGCATTTATATTTCTGCATATTATTCATTTACATCCAAAAGTAAAAAATAGGCCATTAATTTCAAAGTAAAAGCACTAAATTACCGGTATTTACTTTTTTTAATTTCCCATTTTTTTTCAATTTTTCCATTATTATTTCCACTATTTGGGGATCATTGTCATTTTTCACCATAAATGTGACAAAGATAAGTTTTCTAGTTTTACAATTCCATGAAAACTGCATTAAGATCACATATTAATTTCTATTTTCAATCAGAGCTTTCACTGTCTCATAACCCCAGTGGATGATATGACAATGAATTATTATCATTGACAACTTTGGTTTTAAAAAGCAGCAAGCCAAGTAAACCCCATTTGATATAAAATCAATGAATCTTTGGATGGGCTTGCTAGACATTTATGCAACTGAAGCCCCATTGGAAAATTGTTATTGGGAACGGCTGACAAGCTGGCATTATTTCGCGCACTGCATCTTATTGATAAGTGTGACTGTGCTATGCTGTGAAATTGTACAGTTCATGTTTCTAAATATGGACTTTTCCAATTAAAAGCAACAATCTTTCATTTATTCATGATTGTTCGTTTCTTTAACCTCCCATCTTAACAAACAAAATGGTAACCAGGTCCAAGTATGTGATACAAGAAATAATTTTCCTGTCTTGGATAGTCAGTTAGTGTACGATATTAAACTTGGCATCCCAGAGTATAGGAATCAAGGACTGATTTTTCATCACAAAAACAGCTATGACACAGGCAATCATGAATGTTCTCTATTTTTAAAGAGTCATCGAGTATGTTAGTTTTTCAAATGAATTTTTTTTAAACCTACAGGTACTTATGATGATATCAGTCGCTGGAGAAATATTTTATCTACAATATGACTATGATATATTATTTTCATACCACGACAATCCAATGAAATTTGGTTTCAGAGACGAGCAAATCTTCGATTTACGCAAAAAAAATGAATCTGATGCCATATTTGGGGTAATTTTTTTTATTTTAAAATCAGTAGGAACTCAATAATTGTATGAAATGGTAAATACAAAAAATACAAAAACTGTATATTTCTTTGAGTATTCATAAACTGTGTTTCTTTTTCATTTGTTTGTTTACAGTGTGCGATGTACAATGCTTTGCACCTTTACTAATTTCTCTGATTTTTTTATGTATTTTGAGAAATTTTCTGTATGTCTATCAACATACTCGATGGCTCTTGAGCAATTTTCCTAACTGGTTTTGTGATAACCATATTAACGCTATGTCCAAGACTTGCAAACAATGCTCCATGCAAATATTTTATGTCACTTCAATCAGTATTTTAGAGAAATGTTTCGTCAAAATAAAATTGGGTAACCATTGAAATTTATATAGTTACCTACACCATACACTATAACACATTTGTCCAATGGACATCCTCTTTCGAAGGCAACTGAAACCTGAATTTCAAAAAAATTTTAGGGGTGAAACAATTTACATTTCGAGGCGAAATGGTCGTGTGGTAAGCTGTTGGTACAGTAAATGCTGGTGATAGTTGCCTAACTCTGAGGGCGTGTGTTCGAATCCCGCATGGGACTCGGCCCGAAAAAGTACAAGAATATTGAAGGTAGTGTTATCCAAATTATAACCATGTTATATTTCTTCACATTCTAAATGGCAAGTATTTCTAATTCACATTTAGTTGAACACTCTGTACATCAAAATGTATTTTCTGTGTATATTTTCACATATAACAATCTATGTTATCTATTTCATAAAATCAAGGATTTGAAAATCTTTTACATATCAAGTCATGACCTTACAGTTGGTTTTTTAGCTCAAAGTCAAAGTGTTTTGTGTAGAAGTCATGTCAATGTTGTAAGTTGATTGTTTCAAAAGGGAAGCAAGTCATTGATTTTTTTGGATTTGGTGGCCAAGTCAAAGGAAAACTTGTGTTAGTAAGACTTGCAGATTTTTTATTAGAGTCTGAAAATGTTATTGATATTCCAGTATTTATCTATTGATTTATTATGTAAGGTTGAATATCTAAGTTACCTCATGTATTTTATTATTTACAAGCAAAAAATAGGTTTTTAAATCAGGACCCCTGTGACCCACATTTGGAGTAACAGGGTCACCAATCCTACAATTAAGAATCACCTTTGACCAGAGAGTCTCTACACAACATTTCACCTTTCTAGAGCTTTACATACTTGAGATAAAGATAAAAATAGGTTTTGGGGTTTTGACCCGTGATCTAAATCAGGGTCACAGGGTCACAAAATCTACAATTTTGAAATCCCCATTGGCCAAGGAATCTGCACACAACTTTTCAGCTCTCTAGACCTTTTGGAACTGGAGAAGAAGATGAAAATAGGTTTTTAAGGATGTGACCCCTGCGACCCCATTTGAGGTCACAGGGTCACACAATCTACAATTTAGAATCCCCATTGGCCAAGGAGTCTGCACATAAAATTTCAGCTCTGAGGAGTCATTGGTTCTGGAGAAGAAGTCGAAAAAGCGAAAAATTTACAGATGGACGCCATTGGACGGATGGACGGACGCCATGCCATAAGCCCATCGGGCCTTTCAGGCCTGATGAGCTAAAAAAATGTGGTGATTTCAGTTTTGTTACAATCTCAGTACAGTACAGAACAGAAACTGTACCGTAAGGTTAACTACGGCAATATAACCGAACCGAAACTCAGCAAGCGCATTGTAAGCAATATATCGGCAACTAAACACACATTTTCAGGAGGACAAACTATAAACTCTTCAAATATACCGGGTATTATCATTATTATAAGCATGTATACTCTATTTCAAACTTTCTGAAATTATTAAACAATGTCATGCTGTAACTGTGAGTAAGACAAAATTACAAATATTCTGCTGACTTTAGCTGAAATATAAGCACTTAGCCAAGAGATATTCAAAGGAAGTGTTCAATTAGGATACCCTTTTCAGAAAGGTGTAAATTTGGTTTATAATCCATGTTAAAGAGTACCATTATACAGTACTTTCTGTTTATAAACTAGCTTTGGACCAACAGTCACTCCATCAATTGGCTGATGATTTAGTACAGTTACTGTTGAATTTGTAGCAGGGGAGTGCGATGTATAGTTGAATTTGTAACATGGGCACATATTGGAGAGTAAGGTAAAAATTATGTCAATTGCAATAAATCATTTCATCAATGAAAATGTAGCAATAGAATAGAAAAACTTTAAAATATACAAAAACTTGTCCAACTTTGAATAAGGAAAGAAAATATGGCTGTCTATTTTCTGCAAATTAAAAACTTAGACTTATTGTTTGATATTTTAGACGTTTAGACTTCCTAAATTAAAACTCAACATCTATTATCACTAACATGAAATTGAATGTTATGTACCTTGAACAAGAAAATATTGAAAACAAACATCTTTAAAATGAAATAATGAATGACAAAGAAAAAACTGATATACCTTTACGGACAAGATCATGATGATGTATAGAATACTCACAGGAAGCTGAATTTCTTCAAACCCTGAGGTCTGGGTAATCCAATTCCTTGTATCTTGTGTGTACAGTCAACATCATCTGCAAAGATTTGACAGGCTTTACAACAAGAACAAACAGAAGTATTGGTGCATGCATTTCATTTCAAACATGGCATTCAGAAGAATGTTATCTTTTTCAAATATAGATAGTACAGTGATTCATTTTGCTTTCCATGACCTTGAGTCAAATTGACTCGTCACATATGGAAACACTGAGTCAAAATTTAAAATGATGAGTCAATTTATTTTTTAGAATAAAAAGGTTCAATCGAGCTTTACATGTGCCATGAATTCTTATGTGTACTGACTAGACAGTAAAATAACAAATACAAATCACATTCAACAAAATCAATAAAACAATTCAATCAATATTAAACTTGAAGACAAATTATAATGAAGGAATTAATTATATTGTTTTTAATTTGTTTAAATAAACTAGGAGGATTGTTAATTTACTGTGTATTACCATGATTGGTGTTTGTTTGCAGTCATTTCGAAATTTATTAAAGAAGGATGAACATTTTTTTATTCATTGCCTGAGTGCCAGACTCCAGGGGCAAGTAAAGTTACCAGGTCAAGCTTACTGTTACCTGTCATGATCAAACTGTGATCTTGTTAATATACCATAATAAAAACTACAACTGTTGACTTACTGTGTCTGTTTAATTACTGTATGCATATTATTTTTCGTAAATCGAACGAACAAGTAGGAGTCAACCTCAAAAACTGTATTGTTGTTACAAGCATGGTCATTGGTTAACTTCGGGACTTCCCTTTTCCAAGCCAATCAAAAAATTGAATAGAAAGTCAATGCACAGTGTACATCGCATATTTACCGGAAGATAATCAAACTTCATTTATCAAGAAATTTATTACTACAGACGAAGTTCATTTTATTTCTTAGTTGATATTCAATAAATATGAAACCATTTCGTCAATTTCGTTAGCTATTTAAACTGATTATTACTGACTAGTTTATGAATAAAATAAAAGTTCAGCAAAGATGGATTATCTCGTGAGGTTTTCAAGATTTGGAAAAATATGTACTTGCATGTAGATCTAATAAACAAAGAGTTTGTCGAAATTCAAAACTTATAATTCTAATATTATATGTATGATTTACTAGAAAATGTTGATAAGTCGAGTTTTTCTTTCAGTTACGAGACAGAGTTACGGCCTATGCAATAGACACTAATTTATCGACTGGCATGATGTCGCCACATGATATAGCCTAGATTTTTAAATTAAGTTGTACTTTTACTCACAGAAAGTCAGAAACCTGTGTGAAATAGTCAGTTACTTTATTATTTACGCTTTTGTTTATGAATCTGAATAAAATATGCGTTGAAAACACTCAAATCTAACTCGTCAAAACTTTGTAAGAAAACAGTCGACATGTCAAACGATCGATGAAGAAATAGCATGCCGTATGTGTCACGTGACACATGTCAACCAATCAGTATGACTTTAGTACGAAAATCCAATGACGCGTCTTTTTTTGACCAATAACAAAGGCAGTTACTTCTCAATTGGTTCTAAATAAAGACAAGGTTTTTCCAATTTGTTTTCTCGGGAGTACAAGGCTGTGACAGTCGATAATATTACGACAAATGTAATGAAAGTTGAACATAGACGATAATTTCACGGAGTGCGTCAGAGGTACGCATGACAATTAAACTATTTGCGTCATTTATTAAAACAATGCGTAATTTACGCACGACGCACGGCAAAATGAATCACTGATAGTAATACTAAGTACCCTGGAGTGGCCGACTTTATATAGATTGAGTCATGACTACATGGTTAATCTAATTTCTTTATTTTTACAATAGCGAATTTTCTGACTAAAAATCTATACATCAGCTCACAGAACATATGTAAAATCTTATCACACTTATCTATTAGGCATGTAGCAGCTTTACGATTGAGAAATCAATGTTTATTTTGCTAGAGACATATTTATAAAATTAGCCTTGGATTTCATAACAAAATGTTCACTTTCAAGATAATCTGAACGAAATTGATATTGTTTACCTTCTATTCCCTTTTCTTTTAGTCGACCATATCTGTTGACATGTCTAGATATTCGTCTTGCTCTTGAAGACATGACGTTACCAGTACTGGGGCTACTGTTGCTTTGTCGTGAAAAGTGACGTCCAGGGGATGAATATTCAAGAGACACAACCGGTACAAAAGCCGGGAAAATAATGTCATTTTCGTCGGAGTGCTTAATTAATGTCCCAATGGACGATGACTTCTTCATCTGCAACATAAAATTGCATTACAAAATTGAAACAATACATCATCGAACGCTGAAATAATAAAGTTGAATTCCCCTCTTCTAAAACAGGAAGTCAAAGACGTTTGTCACTTCCGGTTCCACGCATCCTCAAAGAAAAAAGAGTTTGTTTCAACGTATGATTTTTTGCAAGGCATTCGGTTTACATAAATTCTATTTATTATCATTTTGACAAAGTTATTATTTGTGCCTAATGAGACATATTTAACAAAAATTACATACATACACAATAATAAACATTTATAATATATTACTACGCCAATATTGGGCAGATAACTCTTCCTCGCCAGAGCACCTGTCAAAGTTTACGTTCTACACCTTTTGAACCATGGAATATTATTTTTTATTATATAGCCATGTGAACTTAAGATAGTAATACAGGGGTGCAATACGGTTTCCGTGGTCGATTTCCGTATTGCACGGTGAATTCCGTATTGCACGGCTGACGGTTCTACTTTCTCTAAATTTCGGCACTTCTCGGAATTTTCCGTACTTTTCGAAGCTGTCATGGGAGCAGAGGAACAACTCGTTCTTCGAACTCGTTGTTCCTCCGCTTCCATGACATCTTCTCGTTCAATGCAAACGATCCAAATGCACAAGTATGATGTTCTATATATATATCTACTATATATAAATACAGATAAAAACAATTGTTTATACAAACTATTGTTATTTATTTACTTTGATTATTGTTTTTATGTGTTGGTAATATAATTCTGTAGCCTACAGATAACTGGATTATACCTAGATCTATTCTCCCAATATCAGGGTATCAAAATCGTTTTCATAACCTTTGTATGTATTACAATCAATATCGCACATTGACATACATAGGCCTACGTTGTAAGTCAACAATGGTAGGCCATATACAAGCCTGTGTTTCATAAAATTTTATTTGGCTTTAATACGTTCCAACACACGTACCATATGTGATGTTTACAATACAAACAAACGCACTTAGCTTGTATATTCATCCCAATCGCCAAATATATCAAAAATACTAGTTTCCAATTAAAATCGAGTAACATCATTATTCATGTGCAGAAACCGAAAGTGCACGTCCTATTTACATGCACAGTTGTTATATGACCTATTAAACATTATAAACCCAAATTTGTTATTGTGTGTGGTTTAAATAAGAGTCCAAAATTACGCTTGACTCATTGGCGCGCGCCACACGCGGTGCATTGTCCGGTTTTCGATCAGAAATCGATACTTTTACCATCATATCGTCAATATACTAAGTCGAGTATCATCAAAATGGTAGTTTTTGGCAACAGTTGGTACTTCTCGATAAAGTAAGACCATTTATAACGTTTGGCATATTTGACCCCCAACAACACAATATGGATGTACCTTAATTTTAAATACTGTATGCCACTAGCACATGCATGATCGAGGTTTAATAATTCTAACATTATCATAATAAATTGCGACAATAGGTCTCTTTCTTGTCACAATCATAATTCCATTACACACAGTCAAATCAATGACCATACGACAACATTTAGCTCCTATGATAATTTCAGAAACCAACATTATCACACAAAAAAGTGACCAAACCTGCATTAAAAGTGCACTTATTGCACATTTTTCGTAGTCCAATGTAGAAAACGGGAAGGTGTTTTGTCGGTGCATATTGAGAGAGTGAAGTGGATAATCTCGCAACCAGACTCTCAGTGTTAACAGTAGGGATAAGAAGCTGGGTAACACCCTCGTATCTTGAGTAGGTTAAAGATTATCAACGAATGACTTCACTTGTTTTGCAATAAGTTAATCAGTATACCGTATGTACTTCAAAGAATTAATACGGGAGTGCTAGCTTTTGTTTTCCTTGAAAATGTGTGACATATTGTTAGGTAATTTCAGGGATTTTCTAATATAGATATAAAGTTCTATATATATTTTATATAGAGTCCCTTGTTATTTGAAGAATCTTACTGCGAAACGGCCAGAACAACATAACTTATTGTGTTAGACGCACATTGCTTGATCACTTAATAAAAAGGTATAACTCTTGCCAATCTCTATTACTGGCTGATTTAAGCCTTGCAGTATTTCCTTAAGGATTCCGTGCTAGGAAATCGGAGTCCACTATGCATTTCAGGTGTAGCGATCCACTGTCTAAGCACCGAAAAGCGAGAGAAATACTGCAAGGCTTACATCAGCCAGTGATGGAGACTGGCAAGAGTTACATGCCTTGCACTGGGAAGTTGACGTAACATATGCATATAGCAGTGAACCGCGAGACACGGGATGCACCATCCCTAAGCGAAATTCCCATTAAAATCTAGGTGGAATTTAGTTCGTATCGCCAACCCCTACCCAACCCAAACCCCCCCACCTACAGCCCCTCCGACCGTATCAAGGGTTAAAGAAGTAGAATAAATCAGTTGTTCAAGAATAAATCAGTTGTTCAAGCGTTTTGATCTGACGTGCTTTGTTTCCTTTTCAATGCCTCCAGGCTTAAGACGTGTGCACTCTAACCACGAAGGTAAACCAGCTTGAAATGATGCAGAAACTACCGTCGAATAACATACAGCCTAGAATAGATGTTATATTAGATTTGATGTATACACGTTTTAAAGTTAGGGCTGATAATGTTTTGGTTTTTTTCTGTTGATTTTTAGTGACATTCATACAATCTGCTCTATTATTTATTTACATGTCGTAAGGCTAAGACACCACGCTTGTAATTACTTTAGTTTATTAGCTCCTATAGACTCAGATTTCGCTTAATGTATATAGTCTGTAAGCATTTTATAAGTTGAACCCCACTTTACGACTATAACTTATGCATTGACGACAAAGTTCTTCCCGAGGATGCGACCTTTCGATAAAGATTCTTGATGTCTTGACATCTGTATCGAAACGTCCAACCCTCATAATGAAGTAGTTGTAATACATCGATCGTCGTCCTAAGTCTATAAACCTTTAGACTATTAGCTGAATTTGTATTTCAAGAACGTATATATTTCAATCCGAATATTTCAGTAATTCGTTCGTTTTTGTCCCTTATAGGATTTGCCACTCGAAGTTTAATGTTTTACGGCGCGGATATTTGGTTTAACAATCTACTTATTTCATTGATTTACTGATTAGTTATGACTGTACAATTTGTGTTTAAAAATACCTTCACACTCGTGTGCTCAAAAGTTTTCAAAACAGTATGTTCTGTGTATACTGTAAATCTCTCTTTCTAAGATCCACAATCACGGTCGTGTTATCAACAACGATACTATTACATTGTCAAGAAAGGATTCCACACATATCGATTTTAAAGAGAACATCTTCCTGATCTATATATATATATATATTAGAAGGACGAGTATATTTCGGGCTGTTTTCTGTTTTCCTGAAAGCATTGGATTACTTCAAATGTGCGTGTCCTTGACACATATATGTTATGAATACCAATGGTCGACCAGGCGGTGATAATGGTGGTAATGGCGTACAACAACCATGAGTTTAGACTTTAGATAGAGACATTGATACCGCAGTGATAATGGTAACAACGACTACAACGATGTTTAAAGTGCCGCTGATGTTGATGATAATGAAGCTGTTGGTGATGATGATGAAGATGAGGCAGCAGTAAAAGATTTGTGCCTGATTTGCATATTAAGTGGAATCCTGATAGCTTTAAGATACTTGGAATAAATTTCTCAACATCAATTTGTGATATACATGATTTGAACTATAAGGGTAAGATCTTTGAGATACAAACCATCATTAACAAATGGATGAGACGGATTATCACCCCTATAGGTAAAATTGCCATCATTAAGTCACTTTTGATATCAAAACTTAATTATCTTTTCTTGACCCTCCCAAACCCACCTGGTCTTTTTCTGAAACAGCTCAACAAAATCTTTTTTGATTTTATCTGGAACAACAAAACAGACAAGGTTAAACGTGATATTTTATGTAAACCAATTTCAGAAGGAGGTTTAGGCATGGTTGATATATTTGCATATGTCAAATCACTGAAAATAACTTGGATCAGAAAGTTGTTTGTCGATAGTGAATGCAAATGGAAGAATTTATTTTATTCTCAACATCCTGATGCAAAACATATAGATGAGTTTGGAGACCTTTTCCCAACAGTATTAGCCAACAAAGTAAACAATGACTTTTGGAAAGATTGTTTGTTATCTTATGGCTCTTTGTATGCAAAATGTTCTCCTACTTGTTATGAAGAATTACTAGGAGAAAGTATATTTTATAATAGTAACATCATGGTTGGCAGACACTACTTCTTCAGTAGGAAATGGTTTGACAAAGGTGTTGTTAAAATCTTTGATATCATTGATAGCGAAAATGATTTTATTTCTTTCAGTGAGTTTGAGGAGGTATATGGTTTACATGTTCCATTTACCCAGTATTACGGCATTATACAAAGTGTCAAAAATTATCTTAAAAAAGCAAATGTTTCCGTAACATCTCCACCTAGACCAGGAGACAGGTGTGTTTATAAGAAAATAATGTCCGTTTCAAAGGGTTCAAAACATTATTACTATGCACTCACTTCGTCAAATGTTACTCCCAAGTCACAAAATAAATGGAATGATACATTTACTACAGAGCTTCTCTGGGAGAAAATTTACCTGAAACCTTTCAAAACAACCAGTGACACAAAATTACGATGGTTTCAGTACCGTTTGCTTCACAGACTATTACCAACCAATGTTTATCTCTGTAAAATAAAGATCTATCTTGAAGACACATGTAACTTTTGCAAATGCGAAAAGCAAACTTTAAATCATTTATTCTGGGAGTGTCAGGAAGTTAAATCCTTTTGGACTTCTTTATTATCTTGGCTCAATGAGCATTGCTCACATTTCCATAACATGAACCTTAGTTCAGAACTTGTTCTGTTTGGCCTTAAGGAAAATATAATAACAGATGTTGTATTTGACCTCATATTGTTACTGGCCAAATTTTACATCTACAAATGTAAACTGGACGATTGCCACATACATTTAAAATCTTTTAAACATATTTTAGCCAATCGCTATTCAATAGAGCGTCAAGTTTTCTTCAGAAAGTCCAACCATAATAAATTCTATGAAAAGTGGCTCATGTACCATTCACTCTTTGATGAGAAATCTTGATTTCACTTTTATGCAAGTATCAATCTGACCATTAATATTCATTTCAATCATTTTCTTTGTTATTGTTTGTCTACATTGTATTTACAAATTATACCTATGGTATGGATGTGTGTATGTGTGTGATAGTGTTGTATCTGTAGTTTCAAAAAAATCCGAATCCATCATGTCTGTACTTTATTAAACATGAAGGCAAGGCCCTCCCTGGCACCTTGACCTGATTTGTAACAGGGACTCGGAAATAAAATATTGATTACAAAACAAAAAAAAAGATGTTGTTGACGAAGATGAAAATGTTGAGCATGTTGATGATGAAGAAGACAAATATTTTATGGATGATCAACTTCTTTATTAACAATAGCGACGTTTCGATATAGATCCTTATACCGTTATCAAGCATATGTTGATGATGTTGAACATATAAATGATGATGAAGATATTGTTGATGATAATGAAAATGGTGATGATGATGATGATGTTGATGATGTTGAACATATAAATGATGATGAAGATATAGTTGATGATAATGAAAATGTTGAACATGTTGATGATGATGAATATTTTGAACATGTTGATGATGTTGAAGATATAAATGATGATGAAGATATAGTTGACGATGATGAAAATGTTGAACATGTTGATGATGATGATGATGTTGATGATGTTGAACATATAAATGATGACGAAGATAGTGTTGATGATTAAGAAAATGTTGAACATGTTGATGATAATGAATATTTTGAATATGTTGATGATGTTGAACATATAAATGATGATGAGGATAGTGTTGATGATGAAGAAAATGTTGAACATGTTGATGATGATGTTGATGATGTTGAACATGTTGATGATGATGAACATATAAATAATGATGAAGATGTAGACCAATGTAAAGATGTTGATGATGTTGGTGATAATGAAGATGTTGGTCATGATGTAGGTGTTGGTAATGTTGTAGATGTATGAAGACACTATGTAGGGATATACAACTTCTTTATTCTGTATAGACGACGTTTCGACATTGGTTCTAATGCAAAAGGTTCATAAGTCTTCACTGACTGACAACGTCATTAGAACCAATGTCGAAACGTGACGACGCCTGTGCAGGATATAGGAATGGAACATTGAGAAAGCTGGTGGTTGATTCCGTTGGGCAGTATCTACAAACCAAGGTACACTAGTTGTGAGGTCGTTGTGTAGACTACAACAAGTGTATGCATGTAGCTCTTCTGAATACGTTGTCATTAGATTATATACCGGTAAAGAAAAGTATCTCAACACTGTTTTTTGGCACCAGTAACAGTTTTCTATAAGACAACGTGTCAGACAATTTTAGCTAAGCACATTTCGTATATAGTCAGTATCTTGTTATTCTATCACCGATCTATCAGGGGCATCCACCATCTTGGTTTCTTGGCATTATTTGAAATGAAAACACCCTAGATTTAACCTAATTTTAAAATATTTTAATAATAAAACATATACGCTAATAGAATATTAACATAGTAATACATAACATCATAAAACTGATAAACAATATGATGTAAGGCTGTAGCGAAGTTTTCCCCACTTGCAGCGCTGATGAATGGCTTCAGTTTTCATTGTTTTTATTTTTCAACAAATGTACGCTTGCCTTTATCAAGTTGTGAAATGGAAAGTCATAAACATATTAACTTCATTAAAATCTTTCAATTTGATTATGTTTTATTCATGGATTAATAGCATATATGTGTAAACAGGAATAACCTCTGGAATTTCGTATCCACAAAAATACCCCGATAGAAACCTCCTTTTATTTGTTAATTTCATACAATTATAGAAATGTGATATGGTTAATACTTGTTTTCATGTACCCGAGTAAACAGTATTAACAAAGGACGCAGTCAATATCGATGTCTCGGGATCATAAAAACTCGTATTTATCTTAT
Organism: Gibbula magus; assembly: GCA_936450465.1. NCBI lineage: Eukaryota > Metazoa > Mollusca > Gastropoda > Trochida > Trochidae > Gibbula > Gibbula magus. Next base: position 50,621,807 of record OW388292.1, read on the forward strand.
CACCAGCCTATAATTGTAAAGTGTAGTCTTTTTATGTAGACGGTGGTGTCATATTCCTTATTCTTTGTTCAAGAGTGAGTTTAGAGGTGAAATAGAAAATGGTATAGGATAAAGACATTATGTGCTGAACAAAAATGTGCCTTAAGTCACTTCAGGATCCCGTGGACTGATGATCTGCTGTTTATGAACATTTAATTTATACTGAAGAACGAGAGTGTATATCGGCCGTTGTGTGAAGTACGTCACTCTAAGAAGTGAACAGGTTAAATTTTGTAAGTGACATGTTAGTTAAAGCAGTATGGTCCTCAAACTCTCATAATGGTGAACATGTCATAATTCTATAATAGTAGAGTCACATTCTATGATATTTGATCCACTTAGCCGATCCATTTTGATTAAAATCGACGCTGTTCAGAGGAATTAAATCTGCAAAATAGTTCATACCGGGAATCGAACTGATTCTATAGCAATCTCCGAACGATATGGGTTCGTATCCCAATAAATGTACTATTTTGCAACCTATTTCTCGGAAAATTGTTTATTTTAAAGGGACACCGCGTCGAGAATAAAAAAATCAGATCATGGGTATCTACCTATGCTGATTAACATGTCTGCTAACAAGTCACAGACATCGAATTTCAGACAATTGACGTAATTGGTAATACAATCTACTGCATGTAGACAGTAAAGTGAAGCGTAACTCGTTAGCAAACACTCTTATCAGCTAAATGAGATAAATATGAGACTCATTTTTATCCTCGACGCGGTGTCCCTTTAATCAGACTGTTAGCCGATCGTTCCTAACATAATAATAATAATAATAGTGCATATTTATAAAGCGCACATATCCACGCTCGAAAGCATGCTCAAAGCGCTAAACATATAATGCTAATAAATAATGATAATAGTGATGCACATTTGAATGTGCTCACTTCACACAAACAGCAATAACAAATCAATGTGTACAATTGTTGCAATTGTGAAAGTCCTTATGAACCATAAAACTGAACAAAAAGATAGGCTTTGAGACTTGATTTGAATGATGCCAACACTAAGGTAATCATGTACTTGCTTGACCACGACATTATAATCTATGTCGAAACATCGTCAACAAAAAGTAAAGAAGAAGTTGTATAGACATAAAATTGACTCCAGTCTTCATTTACTCAACTTTTAAATACCAATCAAAGAAATTTATAAAAAGGAGCTTTTTTAACCCTCGTAAAGCAAAGTGAAAATGTTGTTCAAAAGACGCCCTTAATAACATATACTAAATGACATACATTGTATTAATTACTCACCTTCCCTTCATTTGCTTCATGTTAATCCTCTAAATGCTATTTTGATTTTAAAATCCTCCTTTCTATAACCTAGCTTAGTGCCGAGTCAATATACGTCACTGATTGTTTGAACGAACGTTACAACGTATCCCTTTTAACAGCGTTGTTTTACTGACGTGTTAATCTCTTGTGACTAGTAAAGTAACTTGCACTTGATTCAACAGGGAGGTATACTTTGTCGTTTATCTTTCAAAGACATTGGTGAGGTTTAACATCAGTACTGCAGCTAAGGGATGATAACTTTACGTAAAAAAACCCAACATATTTATGCCAAACTTCGAATCAATGATTTCTTATTTGACTTCGAGGGTAGAGTAAACTTCAACACACAAATAAATGTCAGTAGTTGTCTAAACTTGATGTAAAAATCACATGATTGCTATTTAGACTTTGGATTCTTAGTAAATCATATGTTGCATGAGTCAATAGATACCTAGATTCTCTAATCGGTTGTGTGAGTAACAAATACAGTGTAAACATGTGGAAGGAGTTATCTCGCACCAACGATCCACGCAACGAAGAATGTAAGAATTCTAGCATATTTCATTAAGCTAATAAGTAAAGAATAGCACTTACGTGATAAAACATTGGCAGCCACTACTAAAGAGCAAGAACCACTTTAAATCATTGTATGATAAACATGTGCTGTTTGTGTACGAACATGGGCGTGGACTAAACCAGGCCGGCAACACGCTTTCTATACCAACTATAGACCTTCAGGTATTCACTAGCATGTATATAGCACTTTGAAAGTGACAACGTGTATATTTCACGAGCACTGACTTCATTATCTGTCATTTCAATTGTTTACATAGGATCTGAACTCCACTCAGCTCCGTGCTGCGGTAATGAAGTAGGGTAGGATTCGCTTTAGCTCTACACCTGCCTTATTGGATCAACGGTACATGGAATTCATTCCCTGGGAGAATAGAAATTCCGTCATAGAATTCCCATTGAATTGAAATCTCTTAATAAATAAGGATCAAGACAGGATCAAATAAAGAGTTAACTTTGTAACTTGTATATATAAAGAAGGTTGGCTAGGTGGAATTATTTAATTGAAGTCGGCAGGTTGAAATCGAATAAAGGACATTAAACTCAGTAAGAACGTCAACAGGTACATATTTCAATATAAAATTGACTTTTTATACGTCGCAATTCATAAGTAGTTTTCACGGTTGTACACAAACACATTGTGAAGGATCGAATTTCATGGATGTATGGTAAACTTAAGTTTACAGTATGTTTACAGAAGTAAATAATATACATTTTTTAAGGAATATGCTTTGTTTTCCTTACATTATATTGCCTTATTAACTTTCCATAGACCTTGTAGGAGAAGATATATATGGCAAGTTTGACGTATTTTTAAATTTACATTATCCAAATAGCATATATCCTTATCACAAATACACTATGTAATATATTCATAATTCCGTAACATTCACCTACCTTGCTGGTTTTCCAAAGATTATGAATATCGTGTAATGGATTCATATAGGAACTACACAGCGAAAACAATCTTTGAGTGGCCAGGTTGTTTCACCAAACTGACTCCATTACAATCTCACATGTCGAACGCAGTTCTTCCATCGTCTGCCATTAAAACACAAAATAATGAACATCTAGGAGCCCAATCCAGTCTAGAAACTCTCAGCAAGTATATGTTCATTGAGGCTTTTTCAGTACCCAATTCTATAGAACATTTCGTCAAATGGAGATCCAATGAAAGGCATTGCAGTTCTATCAAACAAGACCATTTCGTAGGTAGATACCAATACGACGTTACAGTTCAACCTTTTCCAGATTGCCAAACATATGTGTGATTAATTTCCATTTCACCCTGATATGTAAGTTTCAGCGTCTTTACGTTAGTCTATTACCTCTCTCTAACCAATTGTGGTGTCAGCAATGTCAATAACTGACTCGATACCACACGGGTTATAAACTTGTTCTCTGTTATTCTCCACAAGTCGTGGACATCAATGAGTTTAGATATTTGATTACACGATAAGTGTATTGTCTATATGACAATAGCAATACAGCTATTAGATCCTTAGCGTGATATTTGGGTCAATTAAGAAGGGACAGACGACTTTATTAACCTGTCTCAATACACCGCACATGGCCAAAGCGTACAGACGTATTAACGTGTATGTCTGTATTCATGTATACATAGCATGCTACAAACACCTTTAATTGATAACTAAATTTTCAAAATATGAAATACATAAGTTTGAAATATAATGCTTTGGACGAGTCATCGTGGTCAGTGAACCGATATGCTTCTATAATGTCTATTATTTAGTGACAACGAATGATATTTTTTTAATTTTAATTTTAAGAACCATTAACAAATCTCATTCAATCGAATCAACTTTCATATAGATAATAATTATTTCAGTACTTAGATCCTGACATGAAGGTATTAAATGACTATAGCATTTGACACAGTTGGGTTTTTTTTGGTGAGAAAAAAATTGATATTTTATATACAAAATGTAAATGGATTCATTGTTATATCACGGATTCACGGATTTGTTATATCAATTCTATAATAAGTACCAGTATCAATACTAATGATAAGCCTACCAGAGAATATGATGGATATTCAGGCAGTGGTTCGCTCTCTACCCCAAATACTTTGCAGTAGTCCTACCTATAAAGTATATCCAATTCCTTTAACATAACACGTCGCTGATTTGTATCTCTGTCTCATTCGTACAAATATTTACTGTAAACGATACACCTACCTCCGAATTGCTGCCCCGTGTATAAGCCGTATATCCAGACATGTCTTGGTTCACTGTGTCTACCCCCATTACTTTACCTATACTAACGCCTAACCCCTACTGCTATACCTATCACTCTACCACGTCGCTGTGACTTTCTCTAGTCATACCTCGTTATGAATGAGATGAAAGATCCAGCTTTGATCAAGAAACTTCTCACAATGAGTTAACATGTCCAATCCTCAGTGACTTCATAAACATCAATGGAGCTGTGTATTGGCACACCTGGCCATCTAATGTATAAGTTCATTATTGCCTTAATCTTACTCGTATCTTGCACGCCTTTGAAGCCAAAGCAATGGTGACGTCGGTTCTATCTTTTGACGATATTCCCGTTATATAGACTCTCATCTTTAAAGTAATATTTCAATTGGTTAAATCCCTAAAATCGTTGCCTTAATTTGTTGCGTTTATGTGACTTAATATTCTATATCAATCACTGACTATATGAAGATATATATATTTGTATTAATTAAGATCGTGCCGGTATCATGAATATAGATTCTATGGAAGTTATAATGTACGACACTATTTTCATGTGACAGTACTTTGAAATGACATTAATATGACAGTACTTTGACATAACTGTAATGTGTGTATGACACTATGTTGGAATGACAGTACTTTGTTATGATAGTATATTCCTATGGCAGTATTTTGACGATGGTTAGATATGACAGTAATTTGTTCTTAAAATACATTGGCAATACTATTATGCGTGACATTGATATGATAGTATTTTGGTATTACAGTACTTTGGTATGACAGTACTTATTGTTGACAGTACTTTGATATGAGAGTACTTTGATATGACAATACTTTGGTATGACAGTACTTTGGTATGACAATACTTTGATATGACAGTACTTTAACATGACCGTACTTTGGTATGACAGTACTTTGGTATGACAGTAGTTTCATATGATAGTACTTTAACATGACAGTGCTTTGGTATGACAGTACTTTGGTATGACAGTACTTTTGGTATGACCGTACTTTGGTATGACAATACTTTAATATGACAGTAGTTTAACATGACAGTGCTTTGGTATGACAGTACTTTGGTATGACAGTACTTTGGTATGACTGTACTTTGGTATGACAGTACTTTGGTATGACAGTACTTTGGTATGACAATACTTTGATATGACAGTAGTTTAACATGACAGTACTTTGGTATGACAGTACTTTGGTATGACCGTACTTTGGTATGAGAGTATTTTGATGTGACAATTATTGTTCTTTCAGTGCTCTGATAATATAATGACAATGCGTTGATATGAAAGAACTTTGATATTACATAACATTGGTATGAAAATACTTAGGTATGAAATACATTGATATGATAGAACTTTGATGGAGTACTTTGAAGTTCCTTTCCCTCTCTTAAGCCCATCTCCATCGTGAGAATCACTGAACATTTATTTAAAGACGTTGGTTTGTTATTGCCAAAAATCAGGATAACACTTGAATCGTGAAACTCAACTTCCAAGTATATATGCCATGAGAATACCTATTACATATCCTTGAAGAAGGATCTATGCTACATTCATTGACCAATCATTGTTGGCTGTTTGATCCAGTTCCTTCGAGATCATTTCCTGTTATGCTTATCGAGGCTTTATTTGCCCCTTTGAAATTTCAAAAGGTACGATGAACAGTGCGTCTTTATTAATAGCAGGTTCTTGCTGTTATTGAACAATACATAGCGTTGAAGATAAGATTTGGATACGACGATTCAGGATTAATCATTGTCTCTTTTCATAGTCATTCTCTTTATGTGCTTTGTTCTTGAATACAACCCTAATTTATTGCTCTTCTATATTGATCTGTGCATTGATAATAAGCAAATCAGCATGACATCACACATAAAACTTCATTTGTCATCAAACAGATATGAAAATAAACTACTTAATTTATTTCAAACGTTAGAAAAAATATGTGATGTCTCCGCAAACGTCAAATCAGTTTCATGGCACTCTGTATATTGTATATTGTATGCAATAGATTGGAAATTCATTTTGTGCTTTTTTGCACCCAGTTACAGCGGTGTCCTGCCCTTATAATGCTGAGTAACAAGCAAGGAAGCAACAACTCCCATCTGTTAACGTCGTTTGGTATGACGCGACCGGGATTCGAACCCCGTAATAAGTGGACAGTCTACCAACTACACATTCTACAAAACCGAGCTATGATGCTGTAATAGTCATGAAATATTTGATATCCAATCTACAAATATCCAATATCACTAATCTGTTATAAATTAGACAGTGGTAAAACCAATCGCGAATATGGTAACATGTACCGGCCTACTGATAGTACACACACACTATGGATTACCCGACCTTGAGGTTTTTCTTATGCACAGAATAAAAGTAGTTATTTGTCCGATTTATAAACTTTAAATGTCTATATGTTTTCAATGTATTTATAATTTTAAATTCCCAAAAATTGCGTTAAAAAGAGTACGTCACATTTATTAGCGCTACACTGAGGCAAAGAAATGTGTCTATAGAAAGGAATGCAAGTTCGAATCCTGCCATTTCAACTCTCGGCATTAACTTTGATTCAAGTTGATTTGATTGTGTTAAGATTTTAATAATACGTTTATTAGTCTTAACAATCGCCAGGTCTTACTTCACAAGTAAAACCTCTAACTAACCTCATAAGACTTTGAGGGGCATTTAGAAGTGGCATACACTATCGGCCAAAAGAAACGCCTACCAGATATCTTATCAAATTTTGTAAAAACTTTAATGAACAGTTTAGCAATATTAAAGCATTATGAAGTTACTCCATTTCTGCATAATGTTGTTAGATTTCAAGGTTGTCATGTCACATGTCGAGGTTGTCATGCCATTTCAGAATGGCGATTGATTAAATGAGACAACAAATTGTTCAGTTTTCGATCAGCGCTTGGTCAGAAACGCATTTGAAACAGATTTTCATAGAGCCACAAGAAACAATACAGACACACATTCCCATTGAAGTGGCGATAACGCTACAGATGTACGTGGCTACGGTGTTGAAATGAATCAACCTGAAAAAGCGGTCTTCATTGGGCGTGGTTTTCATGAATGCTGTTGGCTCGAATCACAGTTTGTTCACGATGTAAATGGTCTTTCATATTAATTATTGTTTCAGCATAACGTGGAGACCACCATTAATTATATTTCAGAAATTATTTCCTCTTTCATTTTAAGGAAAATCAAGTAGGCGTTTCTTTTGGCTGACAGTGTATACAAGAAGAGGAAGATTTTCTGGATAACAACTTCCCTAATGTGAAAATACACAACGTTTCGGAGTAGCCTATATGCTCACTCCCTCATCATAAGACGCACAAAAGGTACACGAAATACGCCAAAGGTTTGCAAGTGATAATAAAGATGGCGTTGCCTCAACGGCTCAATACCTCACATGTTGAAATTGCAGTAGTTATCGCCTACATTGATCAACAATATACAACTTTTATAAACCTAATAACAAAAACAAATATTCTAATATACTCTTACATGGTGGTCATCAAAAGCATATACCAGTACTGGTCTTATCTTTGTGTTCTGTGTGACAACTAGGTAAAAGTTTGACTATTTATAGTCTATTTATGCTGCATGTTTTATAGTTGCCTCAATGTGCCTGCAGTCTTTAATTAACAAGCACAACGAAATATGCAGTGTCAAGGCAATATAATCGCAATATAATTTACCGATGACATAAACCATAGCATAAAATGATGCAACTACATGATAATCATAAATTACGTTCTACTTAACAATAAACTGGTTCTTTGTTTCCGATCACTGTTTGAAATTGTATCTGTTTCCATGGTGACAAGCGCTGTCATGTTAACAGTTTTATTTTCACAAACCAGGTTGTATCACTGGATTTAAAAACAAACACGACTCACCTTTCACGCCGTAGTAAAGATTCCTTGTGACTGCCATATCTATATAACATCTACACGAGATGGGTTTATATATTCAGTCGCTAGCAAACGGAGAATATTTGCTTAATATTAACTGTACGTGAGAAGACGTCCTGTGTAAACCACAAACACGAGAAAAATCAATGGACGTTCGAACGATTCCCCTCGTGTCAATTGTTCTCAAAGATGATGACGTTACGCTTTAACGCTCCATGACGTCTTTTGTTTTTAAACTTTTAAATATTAATTGAATCATGGTGTCTTTCAACAAGGATTTTACGTTGTCAATGATTTAATGTTTTCCACTTAAAAAGCCATCGAGTATGTTGGTATTTTTAAATACATACTTATGAAATCAATCGCTAGAGAAATATTTCATCTACAACATGATCTATGAGAAATAATTTTCACTATGATATTACGACAATCCGATGAAATTTGGTTAAAAGACATCTAGCCACTCGATTAACACGCGTCTTTAGAATGTTATGTCGTTAAACATAGTTTCCTCTATTGCATTCTACATAATTTTATATATTACGCAACAACAAGGGGTTCAACTTACTAAAAGGCTCTTTAACGTTCTAATCACTTATTAATGTACTTATATATTCCATTTCCTCCTCGACAGTCTTTCGGTGGTACTAACGGTTTTCCGGTGACTAAGGGAAGTCGTAGGCCTATAATGATTGATGATATGTTTGTTTATTTACTTATTCACGTCAAAATAAGGCAAATTTGGTATTTTGGCAATCATTTAGTAAGCTTCATTTTGATTTACTAGTGCTTTAACTTCTGATCCGTTTTGATGTTTTGTCACTGACCATGCAAATGTGACATTAAAATGGAAATTTCATCTGTTACTGAAACATAATTATTGTATTGCTCTTTTGATCTATTTATACACGTAAAGGCGCATCCATTGTGTTTCATAAACTTTTATTTCGGTTAAATACATTCCAACACACCGTATGTGCTGTTTATAGTACAAATATAAATTCACCCAGTTTGCACTTTTTAGCTTTTCGGAGAACCATTGGAATTTTATCAAACGTTCGACAAAACTAGTGCCAATGTCGACAGTTTTTGAATTTTGGGATGTTCCTTGAATAAGAGATAAGAAAGCAAGATTTTCTAGCTAATAACTACTTTATTGTGTAGATACACTTCGTTTCGGAGTATATGCTCACTCCTTCATCGGGCGGATCATGCTACACAGTCCACCTGATGAAGGAGTGGTCACATGCTCCAAAACGTCCTGTATCTACACAGTGAAGAAATTGTCGTCAAAAAAATCTTGCTTTCTTAATTTAAAAAAATCGTCGAAATTGGCAGTAGTTTTTTCGATAAAATTCCAATGGCTCTCCGAAAAGCTACAAAAAGTGATAATACATGACGGACGATGGAATCAATGAAATTAACGACGGTATGAACGACAGCAAATCCATGCTATACATACCCATATCACATCGTCACCATCATCCACTCCCGTTAAGTCGAACATTCTCATGACCACTCTTGATTTTCTGTTAAATTCAACAAGTTCAGTAATATCATCAAAATCAAAACCAGAGTTCAGCAATATGAACACCAGAGTTCAGCAATAAGAACACCAGAGTTCAGCAATATCAACACCAGAGTTCAGCAATATCAACACCAGAGTTCAGCAATATCAACACCAAAACATGAACGAAATTCTCTCGTGAACACGACGTCCAAGAACTACAGTCACCCTTCCAACTGCAGCGACGACGAATAAAAATCGTTAGTCAATGAGAACATTTTTCAATAACGATTTATTAATATCGGGGATTAATCTATAATCTCCAGCGTTTGTTGAACATATTGAAAAGAGGAGTGTGATGAGGGTGCTAGAGGTCGATATTATCTGATATCAATCACGTTGGTTATTCTTGCCGTGATAATAAACTATGTTCCTGTAGTGTGTATACTCGTTGGGTTCTTGGCGGATGCTGATAATGATGCGTTGTTCTAATATAGCTTTTGTGGTAGTTTTCTTTGTCGTGTAGGCAATTTGTTTCAGACTATGACCTACATATTTTCACATATATGCGAGGGGCGTACAATAAAAAAATTCCTTGATAGACTTCTACTTTACTGAAAGAAACGAAACTTGGTACAGTTATTAATCTCTCTCTACATAAGCACCACACAGTGTGACACATTTCTCCCATCGCTTAATGCAGCCTTCTAGGCATTTCTTGTAAAAGGCATCAGATCTTGTCAAAAGCCAGGACTTGATCTCATTAATGAGGGTTTTATCATCAGGGAAACGAGTGCCTTTCAAAAATGACTTCATGTTTGGGAAGAGGAAGAAATCAGATGGTGCAAAGTCAGAAGAGTGGGTGAGGAAGTATTTTATAGCCGCAGGTCTGCGCTTCCGTCTGTGCTACACATGAGTTGTGGACAGAAACAATGACCTGAAGCAGACGGACACCTTTAGTGAGCATACCGCGTTTCTCGGTTTGGATAGCCTTTTGCAGCAAACTAGCACAGTATGCCCCAGTAATTGTGGTACCCCTTTCAAAAAAATCCATCATATTTACACCATGCTGGTACCAAAATACGGTGAGCATAACCATGCCTGCCGATTGCAGGAGCCGTGCCTTTTTAGGGGGTGGTGACTGAAGATGCTTCCACTGCTTTGACTGGAGTTAACTTTCAGGGTCATAGTGATTGACCCATGTTTCATCCTGTGTGAGTATATAGTCTGTCGAAAAAGTTATCCTGGTTTTCTTGGCACATTGCTAAAAGAGCTTTTGAACAGTCGACTCGTTCCTGTTTTTGGAAGGTGTGAGCAGTCGGGGTATCCACCGAGCTGACAATTTCCGCATGTGCAAATGGTCATGAATGATTTTCTCCACAAACCCACACTTATCTTGACATCTTGGGCAATTATGACAGTAATTCGGCGATCTTCCAAAATTGCAGCTTCCACTTGCCTGATCATCATCAATGGCTGACTGGGGTCGACCAGGAATTGAAGCTATTTCCACGGAGGTCCGACCACACTTGAACTGACGATGCCAGTGTTTGACAACGTCATACGATGGGGCATCCTCTCCATAAATTTCTTTCATCTCATCAAAAGTCTCCTTTGGTGAACGACCCTTCAAGAATAAAAACCTGATAACCGCTCTGTACTCAACAGCCTCCAGTTTGACACCCGACTCTACTCTAAGACCTGTGCTGACAGAAAGAATGAACATTTTAAAAGTACGAGACATCACTTGACCTATGGAGACATGCTACATATCACATGTGAATTTACTACTTCTTCCGGTAAAGAGAAGTTGGTCAGGGGAAACTTTTATTGAACGCCCCTCGTACACAGTAAAATAAGTGTTGCATCCCTTATACATTTATAACAAAAAAAGTGATGCTGTGGGAACGTTACGATAAGTTGACTGAAGTAATCACATGAACACAGTAGATTTAAAGGAGAATATTAGAGAAAAACTTTGTTTTAACATGTTTAACAGTATTGTTTAAGACAAAGTATGTCAAAAAAATTATTAAAATGCGACATTTTATGTAGAAACGTTGAAAAAACGTTTTCGGTGAGAGTCGTTTTCCGGAAATCCCCGAGAGTTAATGTCTTCAAAGAAAAAATATTCATGTTGACATCAGCAATTGCGACAGAAATTAAGGGATACTGTTGTTGTTTTATATCAAAATAACTATTGTTCGTGTGCCAAAACTACGCGATAAACTATTTAGGTTTCATAGGACAAAAACAAACAATGTTTTTAGCAAGTTGACTTTCACACATCAAAAACATCTTTCATTGTGCAAAACAAGGAAGTAACTGTTTGTTGAAATGCCATCCCGTTTTAGCTTATCACGACCTTAAAAACCTATGTTCATCTTCTTCTCCATTCTCTTCCCACAGACGTTACTCCCTTCATATTCCCGATCCTAACCTCTGTTCTAGATGACCTGAATGTCTAAGCTCCAACAAAATCCCCTAGCGGAGGGAAGGAGAACCCCACATTGTATCCCTGCATATGTCGAATATGTCTGATGTAAATGACGGACATGAACTGTTTTTGGTATTTGTCTCTGATTTGGTCTTCTTATTTATCAGGAGGTTTATGATCAATTGTTCTCACAAAATTAAAAAGCATTAAAAAACAACAATGTTTTAGCAAGTTGACGTTCACACATCAAAATAGGGCTGGGACGGGTAACCCGGATACCCGGGAAGGGTGGGTATTGAGTAGAACCCGGATACCCATCACACTACCCGGACCCGTTTTTATCATGTGACTAATCATAAAACAGATGTATTTGCTATTCTTTCATTTCAAGATTACAATGTATTTGAAGATTCTAACATAATATTAAAATGATCAAGTTGTCATTCATAATAAATTTGATTGAAATAGCCATGGGTCTCTATACTTTAGGTTTCTAGCCCCATGTTTCAGCAAAACATCTTAAATGTTTGTTGAAATTCCGTCCTTTATTTCAACAATTCCAACAGCAGCTGTTACAGGGGAAAAGGCTATGATTAAACAATTTTGGAACGCATACTGGATATTTCTAAAAATCAATCCGTTTATCAAACACTTCTTTATGCTTTATAGAGGATTCATTACAACGAATACTTATCGTATTTTGTCAATACGCAAATTTTATCGAATTTTTTTTTCTTTTTCCAAAATCTGGGATATTTTAAAGTCCATGTTGCTGTAATTAGCCTACTGTTGTGACTATTGTTAAACGTACGCCGTCGGTTCTAAGGGTATGACCAGTGCACTTGAAAAAAATGGAATTACTCACATTTCAAGAAACGATATTGACTTTCAATTATCAACATAATGAAAAACAATAACTAGTTTTGGACACCAAAATATCAGGATTTTATAAATGGAAATCTCCATAAATAGTGAAACGTTATCTGAATTGAATTGTCTTTGTTTGTTTGCTAGATAATAATTATATCATATCATACACGTACTTTTTCTGGCACATCGTTTTATTTTATATCAGACAACATTTACTGATGAAAGCAATGTGACTGCAAAACTAATTTTACTATGTATGTGGATATATACAGTAGAATGGGTAAAAAGACAGATAAGCAAACATATAATAACAGAGTTAACCATATTCTGTCATCCATACCCAAGAGCAAAATATTAAGTTTTATATCCAGTCTAGATTACTCAGCTCTAGAAATTAACGCATCTTTAGGGATCCATTTTGTATAACTATCTCAATTGTTTGTAAAATGTTGTTGGTGAGAGAAAAAATATGTCTGAGACTTAAAAAGTTAGTTTTATTTAACCATTGAGGCTTAATCTAGTGAGAGGTTAAACTCCCACAGAGTTAAAGTGGTTAGTCTCCCACTCTTAATTCAATTAGGATTGTAGCAGTTTCCAGCTGAAATTGGTAATACTATATGTGGTGTTGTTTCTGTGAGCAGGGATGTACAGTGGGGGTTCCTCGGTGGGGTACAGGTGCTTGATTACTGTGATGTTCACGTTGTAGGTGTTCGAGGTTTCCAGTCCATAAGTTGAAGTCTCGACCAACTACCACAGTGCCCTTTGAGACATAACACAAGCTTTTGTTTAAAACGTTATCAGATGTACCCGAGTTTTCTTGAGAATATTTACTATATACACATAAATATGTATTTCCAAAGTACAAGACATAATGAGATCTTATGTGAGCTCCTATCTAACGAATAACAAGTGATGAAAATGATGTTATCCTCATCACGATATTAATTTTACTAATGCCTTGCGATAATAACATGTGAACATGATGTAAATTTACTTTTACTTATGTGAGTATATTAACTCATGTAAGTAAATTGCTTATGTAAGTAAATTGTGTCCATGTGAAAGAGGATTTATAGTCACCATTTTCATAAAGAAGAAAAGTCACTTGAAAATGACATCAATAAGATATAATCAAACTATGACGCTCTTTCAAATGACAATCTAAACAAATTAAATATAAAAAAATACATATTAGAGTACATTCGAACCGAAAAAATCAAAGGGATTATTTGTAGAAGTAAAGCAAAATGGGAAACTGAAACTCTTGAACATTTATTTTTTTTCATGTCGTACGTACAGTCCAAACTGTGATAAATGAACTTTCGTCCTGGTGTGAAAGTAGGGCATCTCTAAAGTTCGTCCTGAATATATACACTTTCCTGAAAATCACATTTTTATAATAACCAAGCGCTATATACAAAGTTGCCAATACAATAAAACTATTCCCATATTTGCACAACTATTATCGCAAATAAGATTTGAAAAATTCATTTCAGAAGACAATTTTTAAGTGGATTCTCCCAAGAATGGGTCCCTTGTAAATGTAGATTGATCCAAACCAAACCAATGTCATATATCACATCACTCCCCGTCAAAACTTCCCACCATCCGTCTCTTTCTTATCCTTTTCTCTCTATCTTTTTATCTTATAATAGGTTAATTAAAACTTTTATTTAATTGAAATGAAATGCTGTAAATATTTTGGAAATGAATGTAAATTGATATGTCGATATATTTTAATGTTTATGTATAATTAACTTCTGTAATAAAAAAAAGAAAGGAATAGTTCGTTTTTCTCAAATATGACAGCAACTTTGTTGCAATATTCACGTCTCTTCTATGTGACAGGTGATTGATAAATGGACACGATAGGGTGCATTGTATAACAGAGATGTCATGAGATAAGACATGTATCCCCATGTATAATAAAGATATAGTGTGTAATATGACCTTGGCCGCAATAGTCTTTTGTGATGCCAGGGGGTATATAAAGTCATATTGCGTAACAAAGGAGGAGTCATTACCCCGATATAACGCCTTTTTTTTCATTCGTTTGACAGTGGACTTGGTCGCACTTATTAACATTTTAAAAAGTATATGCCTTGGAAATGTTTGGGTTAAAATATTTAATTGGCAATGTTTAATTCTGCAATCTTATTTTTTTGTAAATTTACATAAAAATTGTAAATCTCTGCATAAATTTCATTTATAGTGCAACTGATCTAAATACAATTTTGTTGGACGAAAGTAGGCCTCTATTATATATATTAGAAAATTATTGTTTTTCTTTTATTCTTTTTTTTATATATCGTAAATAAAATGTGTGTCCTATGTCTGATCGTTTATAAGTCAAAGTCAAACATAACCGGTAAACTCAAACATATCAATCCATCTGAAAGTAGTAAATTGTTTTAGACTACTTTGCTGACAAACTGATGTTCGTTAGTAAAGTTCATTGACCTTGATAGTTATCTCCCCTACCGGATGTGAACTTTAACTTCGTAGAACACCCATGTGATTTAAATTTCAGCCAATCACAAAATAATCAATGTTGCCGCCATCTTTGGCGAGAAATTACGGCGAGACACTGTCTCCTAAAAATTGTGTGTCTTATCCGTAAAAACCTAATAATATTATAACAATAAGTGCTTATTGTTCTGTGTGTGCCAGCCATGGCGACTGAAGGGGGTGGCAAAATTAAACCGAAACGCGGCCACTCGTCTTCAAAGCCATATCAAAGACGAAAGGTAAGGGTTTTTGCTGAGTACACGTGAGTTTTGTAAGTATGATCAGGAACGAATTTTAGGTAGAAAGAATGAATTTATCGTCAAAATGAGTGTAGGGAAAGTTTCATTACATCAACCTATCTAAACATCTCAATTCATGTAATCCGTTATTCGCCAAAGGTTCTTTTGACGTAAAATTATAAATAGATCTGCAGAAGCATGTTACTGCGAACAAAATTGTAATAAAAACTGGCGTCGAAGAAAGTGATAAAATAGCCGGCATGTCACCAATGACAGTTTTTTTTTCTGTTATGAAATATATATCTGCTCCATCCATGTGATTAAGTCATGTATCCTACTCCACACTGAGGACCCCAGCCTAGATGTATATAGAGTGTATTGAAGCTTGAAAGAGAAACCAGTGCAAAATGTTATTTGTCAATTTCAAAAATCATGAAAAGAATAACAACTGAATAAACTTGACTGCGAACTGATGGATGGCCTATTTCATACTACTTTCATTTGGACAAAAAATGTGTAAAAATATATCATTTCAGTAAAAGCCGATTTATGTGCAGTGTTGTGACATACGTCAATAGACCTGTGCAACTACAAAAGACTTGCATGTTAGGTGTCACATGAATGTTTTAACTTTTTGATTGAAACATAATCCAATTTTTCACATTTTTCATTCAAACAACTACAACACTATCTTTCTGATTTTCTGGTTATTTTTTAAATATTCAAAACAATGATAAAAGTACAAATACCAACCAGCATTCTTTTTCACGAAAATCATTTGTGCTACATTGAAAGTATGGAAATTACGTTGTGACAAGAGGCTTGCTCCTTTCAAAATATAGAACATTGCTCCGAATGTCCTGTACATGCGCGAAGTGAAAGGAGTAGCTCCGAACGCTGTTCTGTGTGTGTGGAACATGTTCTTAGCTTCTATTGCTGTGCGGCTTGCACCTGCTTTTTTTTGGAACATGTTCCGCACGCCCAGAACAGTGTTCGGAGCTACTCCTTTCACTTCGCACATGTACCAGACATTCGGAACAAGAACCAGGCAGTGAAAGGAGCAGCCCTAACACTTGAGCTGTCAAAAAACTGGAAACATAATGTTAAAGAATTGACCTACTTCTTTAGGAAATTGACTTTTGTACATGACACAACAGTGTGACCTAATTAATGACAACCTGATTAATAATGTATACCTTTTCTTTTAAAATTGTAAATCCAGGAACTTTCAAGATGTATCTCGGTCCCTAGTCATAATAATCATAAGTTATATTTAAAAATTGACTCATCATAATCTTCCGAAATAATCTTCAGTCAATAATTTAATTTACATTACTCATGTGATTTCTTTCAATGAAACTCAAACTTGCATCTTTTTCCTTCCAGTCTCTTCTTGGAAAGGTAACGGATACTGTTAAGGACTTGTTGGCACCGTCATGGCTTACAGACTTTGTCTCCACGGTTTCAAAGAAGACACCTCCAAAAGACAGAAAGGATGCGATAGTAGAAGAGGAAGAAGATATTTTTATGGTACTTGTCCTTGTAGGTTCTCTGAACGACTGAAATTAAGGGGGAAGGATAACACAGTGGTTGGCACGTTTAGTTTTGGATAAGAGATCTTGGGTTCAAATTCCGCCAAGGGCACAGCACCTCTGTCTGCAGTAGAGAACTTTTCTATGTGCAGTAAGGTTTGGGTGCAATGCTAGACTGAATTTCAGTGCAGTACCACCTATGGTTCATTAGTCCTAGCTGTTGCTCTCAGGTTTCACCGCAATACATAGTCACATGGTGTTGCAGGCTTTCTCCTGCACTAATACTAGCAGCCATGATATTGTGAAATACTCTTAAAGCGGCATTAAAACCCAAATTACCTCACCTCTCTGTAATTAATACCACAGAGTTGCTTATCTTACATTATGATTTAGTATTTATTCAAATAGCATATTTAAGTCTATAGGAGTATCCAGAGATTTCACAATGGGGGAGGGGGTTCATCTTACCTGCAGCTCCCAGGTAGATACTCAAGTACTGTATAATTCAAATCAAATAGATTTTCCCAAATTAAATTAATTACTCATATTATTGTATGTAGTCTATAGGTCTACATGGGCGTAAAAAAAAACACTATGCAATACAGCACATTTGCAGAAGATCGCTGACATTGTTGCTAGACTTCCTGTCATATGTATTGACAATACACAATATGAAGTCCGAAAACTCCTGAAACATGTTTACGTAATCTCTTTTGTTTGTTTGGAAAAATTTCATTCCAAAAGTGATTTGACAACATAAGTAAGTTGGTACTATGTTATGTATGGATGTGCTCAGAGCTGTTCTTAATATTTTTATCAAGCATATTGTCAGAGTAAGGTTTCTCAACAATCTTGATAAGTATTTTGATTCTGAATTATTATTACCTTTCCTTTGTGTTCCTTTAATGGTACTGAACATTCAACAAATCCTTGTAATGCGTCAGTTCAAGTGGTCGATTTAATCATAGTTCTATAACCTTTCACTTCCAACATTGTCAGAAAGCTTGTCCCAAAGCTAATGTTATAACAAATTTCCACTGCATATATATCTTGATGTCATATCCAAGCTAATTAAAGTTTTGTTTCCAGAGCCCGGCTCAGTCACCCTCCCAGTTGAATTCTCTGCCGAGACGACATGTACCCCAACAAGACCCAGATCATCGCCCTGTTCAGTTTCCTGCCCCAAGCTCTCATACGATATCAGCGCCTCCTATGGAAAACATGGCTGTGCCATCTACTTCCATAGCGCTCCCACAACAACCAACATTCAGTTCATCACATCTGCCTTTTTCCAAGTTTACCTCACAGAAACAAAAGTTACCAAATGGTAAATATCTCAGCAATGATTCAGTAATTACCCTGTGTTTTTATATCTCAATTTAAAGTTTGTTTAAGATATAACAACTTAAATTATTGAGATAAGAAATGTTACTACCAGTGCATGATGATATTGTCTGACACCTCGTATGAAATTCTGATTTCATTGCACACAAACTGATGCTGGTTTTGAATTTAAGAACTTACTGAATAACACAGTTAATAGTGGTTTTGATTCTTAAGAGCGGAGCCATCAAGCATTGTGATTAAACGTGATCAATTGTTTTCTTATTAATCACCATATAGTGTTAAATCAGTTATAACTAATGCGGTTAGTAGTTATGGAGTCCAAGTCTTCAGATACAATACATTTAGAAAACAAAGCTACACCAAGTTATGGACTTGCTTTTGTCGAAAAATCTTTCTTGTTCAATCCAGATGATACCATGTCAGAGAGAAGTGATATATCCCGGTCTACAAGCGGCTGTTCGTCGCTGATTCCTCATCCTGATAAACAAGCATACCAACGAGAAATTCTACAGCTCAATGACTCTGCGTTAGAAATGTTAAAAACAGACTTTAAGTCCGCTAATGTGCTTCAAGGACAGAAAGCTGTTCGTGTTGATAATCAACGGAAGCCTGTTCATACGGAAACACAGCAACAGCCACCTGTTGGTAAGTGTATCAACTGTTCTGTATTTTTGCTTTGGTTGTAGATAGTTTTGTCACTTCTCAAACATTTACGGGAGATGTTACTACCAGTGCATGATGTTATTGTCTGACACCTCATATGAGATTCTGATTTCATTGCACACAAACTGATGCTGGTTATAACAAAATAGTTGTTGTGAAGTAAAAATCAATGTTCTAAAAGTAAAATTGTGAAATGTTGCTTAGCTTTTGAAAATATTTTCAAAACAACCTGTCGGTCATCTTTACTTATAAAAACATACAGCTTCCTAAAAAAAAAAACAATTTGTAATGTTGCTTGATAAATATTGAAATAGAAATGTTACCAATAAATGATATTTTTGTTGCACATGAACTTAATGGAAGTTAACAATTGTGAATGTTTTTGAGAAGTACTGATTCAAACTAATATATGGTCATGATATTTCCTCCACCTTGAAGTATTAAGGTACTTGATATGGCTTGGATTGTTATGTCTTTTGATGAAACATTTAAATAACACTAGATTTCATATTCAAGTTTAAAATTCAAAAAATTGTATGTGAAGTTTAATATTTAAGTTTCTATGGCAACACTCAGTACAGTTAAAAGGGTTGTTTTTAACAGAGTTACTAATAATACAGAACATTATGAATTAAATTTGCAAACTTTTTACTTTATATGTTCATGCTGTTTTTCTGTATGTTTTGAGAACAATATTGAAATTGTGAACTGATATAATGAAACATTAAGCTTTTATACTTCTTGAGTAAAGTTTCGTTGAAAATGTCAATGTTATTACCAGTACATGATGATAATGTCTGACACCTCGTATGAAATTCTGATTTCATTGCACACGCTCTGATACTGTTGATAACAAACTTGACATCAATTCTATTGTGTTCAATATATCTTAGGTAGATCAACAATAAACTCTATGAAATATATCTATAGGAGAACTAAAAGCTAAAGTGATATTGCTCAGTGATTTTGAAGCCTAGAAATGTGAATAAGACAAATGTCCTGAGTGGGTATCTGGCAATAGGCCATTGGCCTGAAGCTCTTCAAATACTTAAATCTAATGAAATTATTCTAAAAATTTTAATAATATTTCAATGCTGCAACTTGTATCCAAGCTTTAGTCAACTTTTAAATTTTCACAGATTGACTACTCTTTGATAGGTGAAGATAAATATTCATGATTCATTTAGCTAATATCTAGAAATATATAATAACAATAAAATGATTGATCAGCCTCAATGTCCTAAGTCTAGAGAAGTTAATAGGTGATTTGAAAATGGAATAGGACAATGGCCACAATCTGAATCCCTGTTGCTTCCTTGCAGTGATTAAACTGTTTGATACCTCCCGAAACAGTTTCTTTGGCTACACTCTGTACAGTTAAAAGGGTTAAGAATAATACAGAACATTTATAAATATAGATTTACGGAATTTACTTTATATGGTCCAGCGGTCACTAAGTTCTGATGAAATATCAATGTTATTACCAGTACATGATGATATTGTCTGACACCTCGTATGAAATTCTGATTTCATTGCACACAAACTGATATTGGTTATAACAAACTTGACATCGATTCTATTGTGTTCAAATATATCTTAGCTAGATTAAAAATGACCTGTAGGAGAACAAAAGCTAAAGTGATTTTGCTTCTTTTCAGTGAATAAACTGTTTGATACCTCCCCCAATCCACCGAAGACCTGGACTGCGGACGTTTCTCGACAGGGACGACCACTAGCTCCAGCCCTGAGAGAAAAACCTTCTTTCAACACTTCCCTGTTTGGTTCACCAGTGCTGGTGGGTAGTTTACAAAGAATTATCGCCACTAACGGCGGTGATACTGCCCAAGCTATTAAACAATAACTCACTCTCAAAGGGTTATTTTTCTCCTTATGATGGAAAATGCAAATGGTTGTATTTGTAAGCTTTTTCATGAAGTAGCTTTTATTTCAAAGAAAGTACAGGTGATGCAAGTTGTTTGCTTTTGAAATACATATCTTTTCTTGGCATTAGCAGCAGACCAATACTAATATTGACTGACACCTTTTATATTAAAGTTATCATTTGATGTGGGGTTTTTTTCTCTCCAGAATTTAAGAAATCAGCTTAGTTCATTGAAGCTTTGTCTTGTTTTTATGTCCGATTACCCAAACATTCAATATTATTACAGAATCAGTCCTCATCAATTTTGGGTGGAAGTTTTGGTGAATCTTCATTCTACTCCGGTAAAACTACCTATGGTGGTGCGTCGGCCTATAGACGACTGAATCAGACAGCTCCCTATCAGGTGAATACTACAGGATATTTGTACACAATTGTAGTTCAGTTACTTAACCCTTACGTTGCGTATATATATTTTACCATTTTTAGCCCCTGTGGCGGAATTTACAGGCTCGCAGCTCGCAGCAGTAGTTTGAGCTTATTCACTAACGAGCTCTGCTGGCGGAATTTCCAGGCGGCGATTCCGGTACCGTTTTTACGAAATATACCGCATCTACATGGCGAATAAGGACTATATACGGGCGTTCAATACAAATTCAAGTAGCGACACCCGTACACAAATGGCTAATTCACACCCGAAACTTTGAATGAATTTTCTATGTTTTTTCGTTTTTATTCTATTACTTTCGAAAGATTGTCTTTAATTCGGGCCTCGTAACATCATAAATACGAAACGAAAAAAATTCCATTTATATACGGAATTGAACACAAGATGTCTAGCTTCACAATGATATAAAAATTATTAGAATGCGACCTTTGGTTATAATTCTATAGCTATGTAAAGTTTGTCTTTATTTCCACCGATAAAATCGTCAATACTTACAACATGTATGCGGCATTGCAAACGGTCGTTCATCGCACTTTTCCAAGAAATCATAATCTCGAACCAGTTGACAAATAAGCACATGTCAACCCAAATATGGTTATGTTGTTTGACTTTTCAAATAAACGCTAACCTCGAACCATAACTGATGAAAATATGTTGATTAGTTTGTGTGCCGTTTGGTTTCACATGCCTCTCAGAAAGGTAAAATTGTATCTTTATTTCTGTGAATAAATCTGCGCATTTTATATAGAATAAAAGATTATTCTTTTCGGTTTATTGTGATATAAAAATTATGAAAATGCATTCAGTATTTTAGCCGTGATAAATGTTTTAGAAGTTGTGAAAATCGCCGATTGTTTCAAAATTTATGAAGTGTAAACATGACCTTTTTCACGGCGCTTGCTGTGTCTTTATTATTTTTTTGAGATTTTCTAATTTTATATGGGAATGTAGTCCATTGTTTCCCCTTTATTTTGCCGTATTTTTTTTTTAAAACAAACTATTCGCTCACATGATATGAAGTGCGGGAGTAAGGCGAGTTAGCGATTTTTTCCCCCGTCTCGCGAGATGCGAGGCAGATAGCAGTCTCGGGCGAGGCAAACCCGAGGCAATACAAACACGTGGGTGAAAATAGCCTCAAGCGAATTAATGCTTCGGGGGCTAAGCCCGACAAAATTGGCCTTTTGTAAAGCTAATTATCAATGCGTTACGGGTCAACAATGCACACGCAATTTGGTGTGAATTTTACTTGATATTTCGACCGGACATTCACACAGACTTGTTATCGTGGCTATCTGCGAGATGTATGTAAACAAGTTTTCATGTGGCGATATACGGACACACTTCGTCTCGCATTTCGCCTGGGGGGCAAATAGAATTATTACTGACCCGGTAAATGCACTAAGTCCAACGTACGGGTCTCGCCAAGGGTTCTAACATTTTTCTCTATGAGCCTCCCGGATAATTCCGTCGCCCGCATGTTAAGGGTTAATGTCAGTTATAAGATTGTGTTTTAAACAATTGTATGATTAACAATGAGCTATGAAAATAAGTAATGAAATGAATAGGTGCAGATTAATGTTGAGTATTAAAAATAATTATTTCAATGGAATATTCATCTTCAGTTTGAAAGTGATCAAGAAAATTCAATAAAATGTTTTGTTCCCTAGACGGCTTTGCCAATAAGAAAACAGTTAAAGCCCAAGCCTCTCAATACAAGCGTGAACGCAGTGACCAGCTCTACTGCTCGACGGATACTGGAGACGTTGGAGCGAATGTCAACCCCACTGACAGTAAGTTATGACTAAGGCCCTGTTTATATGCAGAAATATACATATGTGAGTATATATACACCTGGAGTATATTTGCATATGGGAGTATAAATACTATGCGTTTACATGAGGAAACATGAGGGGGGTAAGTATTACAGATTTGGAAGCAGTGGTCATTCACATTTAACACATGGAACAATGCAGACTGTATCAGCAGTATATCGAAGAAAAGACTGCCCTCAGTTCTGAAAAGCCTTAAAGGCTAATGGCATGTCATGGAGTTAGGGGTCTCTCCGTCCGTCCAGCCGTTTGTAAGCCTTACTTGTTTTCATTTTCTTTTCAAGAACCACTGGCTCTAGAGAGCTCAAATCCTGTGTACACACTACTTGGCCAATTGGGATAATAAAATTGTAGATTTGGTTACTCTGTGGCCACTATTTTCATCATCATGTATTTATTACTAATGTATTATTTCTATCTATTTGCAGGATGCCAAGAAGATTCCCGCCAATGAATCATTCCTGACCGATTCTGTCTTGTCATTCACTGTAAGTCATTTATGTGGAATATTTTCGACTCCCTGCAGCCAAGTCTTGAGTTTCAACAACTTCACTGAAAATTATCAAGAAAATTAAACTGGATCATGTTTCTGTTGATATCAACTTTCTCTTACTGGTCTTTAGTTTTGAAATGATAATTTGCGACTGGGGATCATGTCATCTGATGAAAATTGCTTGTTAAATTAAATATTAGTCTTTGTGTACTGTTAGTTAAATTAAATTTTGTTATGTTTGTGATTTTGAAAGTTTCCTTTTGTGATCTGAATTAATCAATTCTTAAGTAAAACTCAGATCATAGAAGTATTCAAATTACTAATTGTTCATTAGTTACCAATAATGTCCCAAATTTCAGCCGGGAAGCTATCGTAGACGGCCATCAAGAACCTCATTAGGTGCATCGACGTCAAGACGATCACTAGATGTACCAATGAGAGGTCCTCCTACAAGTCAGCTGAAGACCCCTTCCATAGCATCCATATCCAAAAATAGACAGAAGATCATAGCGTCGACTCCGACAACGTCCAGAATAGCTGCGAGTAAAACTTCTCAAAATCGGGACAGCGAAGAAGAGGATGATGATGATGATGGGTAGGTGAAGTTGTTCTTGAGATACTGATAGAGTAGTGGAAGTGGAAATAGATTAGTTGGGTTTTGGTTCGCTCATGCACTTTCGCTTATCCCCGAATTTGTTGTATGAAAATATTTAGCTTGTATTAACGTTATCTTTTGACACAAAGTTGGAGAGGGTTAAAATGTCAGTGATAAATCCTTGATATTTCTTTTAATTAAGATGAACTTACAGGACTATTCCAGAATAGCTTAACATTTGAATGTGAAAATATATTTGTTAATGAATTGCGGTTCCTTTAACTGTCCACACCAAACAGCTTGGAAGTTAAAAAATTCAACAGCTAAAAATTTAAATCAATGAATCAATCAATAGAAAATAATTTTGTTTCCTAGTCTGATGAACTCTTAATTTAATAATGTAAGTTGTTTTTTAATCAAATTTTAAAACGGGTGTACATATTTTAGTGATGAAGACGAGGATGTAGAGATTGTGGACCACCCGCTACCCGCCGCTGGTAAAGGAGGGAAGATGAAGAGAGAGAAGAGTTACCGATCGAGACCCGGCAGGGATGATGAGGACTTTGAGGTGAGCACCTACGTTATATTCTGTCAAACGTACAGATACACAGTCAAATTAATGTTCCTGTAAACTGTGATTGGATTATATGGAATATATTTGTGGAAATAAATTATGGTAAGAAGTGGTGATTGTATTTTAGTTATAAGCTTGTACTTTATATACTTGTAATTGTGAATGTTTCTTCAATATGTATTACAATGGTCAATACAATTGTCACATTAAATCATGAAAAGATAGTTAACAAGAAATAAAGAGGTCCATAATATTTTTTGTTCTCAAAGAGTAAATGTCTTTTTCCTTATAATGAATAGTCTAAAGATTTATATATTTTAATACACCAGTGCATGATGATATTGTCTGACACCTCGTATGAGATTCTGATTTCATTGCACATAAACTGATACTGGTTGTTCATTAATTCACTACCGATGACCGAATAATTTATCTGTTCTGAGAATAACCAAGTTTCTGCTCTAGGTTGAGGCTCCATCATTGAGAACAGATTTCACTTTGCCAGTGGGGAGCATGCCATCATTCAATTTTAAAGTTGCGGAGGGGAAGTCGAGAAAGTCCGCTCCATCGTCAGCGGCAGGAAATAAAGCGTCAGGTCTCAAGTTTACATTCTCATCTCCAATACAGAAGAGTGGCCCGCAGGCAGAGTCCACGGTGGAAAACACTCAGGTAAGGATAGTTGTACAGACGAGATACAGCAATGTACAGCCTGCCATTATAGTATTGTTGACTTTCTTACTGGAGGAGAAGTAGCCACTATGTTGTATCTTTTGAAAGTGGCGTCAAATACTCGTGTACAATTTATTCTGTACCAATAGTACGTAATAAATTTTTAATACTTACCCTACTTTTACTAGTGCATATTACCTATATGATCCGATGAAGGATTGAAAACGTGACTGAGACAGGATCCTAACGTAACTGTAGTGAAGTGTAGACAGACTGGCTCTAGGGCACGTCACTACCCGGAAGTGTAGTGCAATCCACATAGCTGCGTGCGCAGTGATATGAAAACCTCACATTTCCTATATCGCACCTGCATTACGGACGTGTATTTGAGACGGGAATTTTTCTCTTTTCTACCTATTTATCTACCTAAACCGTGTGGTTTAGTCATTGGTATGTCTTTTCTCTATTTTTGTATTGTGAAGTGTAACAAGCGTAGTTTTCACCTACCTCGTCGTAGAATTTTTTTCTTCATTCTTCGAGAACGATGTTTTTCTTCGCTCATGTCGCCATTTGCATTGGCTTTCGTGAGGAATTTGACTTCTGTTTTTATGCTACGCAGCCTACTCTACCGTTTTATCGTGTTTCTAACACTTTTACGCGTTTTGGTAGCTATTTTCGTTGTTTTTCTTCGGAGCACGTTTTCGCTGGCCATTCAAAATGGCGGCCTCCTTCGTCTTGCTCGATTTGTTGTGGTGACGTCACAACTTTTTGTTTACCGTTTTTGTTTTTTATTTTATCCATATTTATGGATAATTTTGATTTGTGTTTATGTTTTCCACTGTGAGTGTAAATTCTTGGCTATTTATAGTCGTTAATTTTACATTGTAAATTTTATTCTTGTTGAAAGTTTCATGTGTTTACATTCCATGTGTATGAACTTTGACCACAGCGGTTATCTCCCTTTTAACCTTGAGTCTGTGTAGTTCGTATCCAATGTTGTTTTTCTTTACTTCAATTGTTTCTTTCTTCATGGGAATTTAATTTTTTGGTATTAAAATTTCTTTGTAAATTTTTCATTACCAATTTTGTAATTTTTCATGCTTGAATTAAGCTTTCATTACTCAACCTTTTCTGATGTTAAAGTTCTTTTAACATGTTATGGTGGTTTTGTTTGCTTGATTATTTATGTTCACTGGCTTCTCTTTTTGTTGACAGTGAACTCGTTCTTGCATGCCGAGAGTGTTTTGCGTTGATTGCAAATCCCCCAAGTCGGCAAAGGACCCGCACCCCCTCTGCCCAGACTGTTTGGCGGACACACCGTGTGAGTGGCTCTCCCGGTGTGGTCACTGTTGTCATCTTTCTGCGTCAGAATTCAAGTCTTACCTGAGGGCGAGGAGAAAGAGGTTCACCCAGCGACGCTGTAGGATGGCCACTTCAGACCTCGACCAGGATACTCTTGTTATCTCTGAACCCATTGACGGGTTGTCTCCAGCAAGAGATCATCCTCATGATGCTCTTTCCCCTACTGGGAATACTGCTCCATCCAAGACCAAGGCACAGCGTGTTTCTATGGAACAGTTAGAGAACGCGATCAACCCTGGTGCTCCGCCCATCGGGAACGTATCACGCTCGGATAGGAGGCCCAGGAGTGGGGTGGCAGACCCTCCCTTGTCGGACTCTTCCAACAGGAAATCTCTCTCTTCTGAGGAGCGCCGGCGCCTAGACGATCAGCAGCGCCTAGGTGAGCGCCAGCGCTTGGAGCTCGAGGTGGAGAAAGAAGAAGAGAGATATCAACTTTCTCTAAAGGACCTCGAGCGCCAGGAGGATGAAAGATGCTTAGCAGAGCTCAGGGAAACCAGGAGACGCCAGGAGGAGCGTCGTCTGGAACAGAAGCGCCTGGAGGACACTCGACGTGCAGAGAACGCTCAACGCCAGGAGCTTGAGCGCCAGCGCCGCGAGGATGAGCGCCAACACTTACGGTTGGAGGAGGACCGCCGCGTCCGGGAGGAGGAGCGTCAGCACCTCAAGGACATCGATTCCCAGCGCCACAAGAACTCTGACCGCCAGCACAGGGATGAGCGGTACCGAGATGAGGAGCGCCTACGCCTCAAGGAGGTTGAAGCTTTGCGCCACAGAGGGTACGAGCGCCAGCGCCGCGAGGACGAGCGCCTGTGCCGTGAAGATGAGCGCCAGCGCCTCAAGGACATTGAAGCTCAGCGCCAGAAAAACTACGAGCGCCAGCGCCGGGAAGATGAGCGCCTATGCCGAGAGGACGAGCGCCAGCGCCTCAAGGAGGCTGAGCACCAGCGCCTCAGGGATGAAGAGCGTCAGCTTCTGGAGAAGGAGCGCCAGCGTTCTAAGGATCGCTTGTCAAGAGAGCGCTTGCCTGCTCAGGACACCAGTGACTCGCTCTTCCGTGACAGATCTCCTATCAGAGACACTTTGGAGTCGGAGGCTTCTCCTCGTCGTTCAGCCTCCACGTACTCAGATGACCGCTACTATGACCCGGTATCTCCGTCTAAGTCTGTGGACCCTAGCGAACCCCAGGGTACTCATCTGCCCTTAGGAGAAGTATATTCCTGGATTGCTGACAGGCTGGTAACGTCTCCATCACCAGGCCCGGATACTGATGCCTCTTTAGCCGTCTGGCATGAGCCTGAATTACTTATCCCTCCACACCCGATGGTCTCGGATGCAGTTGAGTCTTTGGACGACGAGTTCAGGAAACTGTCGCTCAACCCAACGTTTCGGCCAGCCAAGAATTCGTCTGCTACTTTCAAGGTTCACTCTCTGCAAGTATTTGACCATGGTGCCCCTCAGGATGACTCTTGTTCTAGGCTGTCAGATGCGCCACAAGGTTCTTATAAAGTGCAAGACGTTAGGTTGTTGTCTGTGGATAGAGAGTTGAAGCGGATGTTGAAACCTCTCTCAGCTATCGCCTCTGCCGCAGATGCCCTCACGCAGGACCTTACGGAGGAGAACCCATCGAGGATGGATCACCAGTCCACAATGTTTAGATGGGTGTCCAACTCTGTGTCAGTCGTTGTAGACCACGTTCGCTCGGCTATGGCTTCAACCACTCTTATCCGTAGGAACGGTCTTCTTGCCCCCTGCATCTGGGAAGAAGAATTCAAGAAATCACTGATAAGAGCTCCTCTCTCCACTCCTACCCTCTTTGCGGACAAGATACCGGAGGTGTACAAGGAACATGCTTCGCTGGCACAATCAGACTTCACTTTTCGTGCCATCAAGTCTCTGTCAACAGCCTTCGTCCCCAGAAACCCTAGGGCCAACCAAACCTATGTGGGGAGACGCAATTCCGTCAGGCTCGCTCAACGTGGAGCTCGTGGTGGAGGACGAGGCAAGTCAGGTAGGGGAGGCTACATCCCTCAGAGACCTCGCCCCGATTTCGATCAGCCAAAAACTCCCAAGACCCCAGCCTACAAGAAACGCCGTTGAAGCGTTGGACATGCACGACTGGTCTCTCCCGCCTCCAGTCGTCCCGTACCAAACTACTCCCGTAGGCGGGAGACTAGGGATCTTCTGGCCAAACTGGACAATCCTAGAAGATCCCTTTGTCACCGAAATCCTCAGGGTTGGATACAAAATGCCAATCTCCAACCCTCCGCCTCTGACCACCCTGCCCCGGTCACGCGTGTACTCGCCGACTCAGATCGTTCAGTTGTCTTCCAACATCGAGACACTGTTGGAGAAGAAAGCAATAGAGGTGGTCCCAGACCCCAGCTTCTCCCCAGGATACTACTCCCCAATCTTCCTGGTTCCGAAGAAGAACTCAGACAAGATGCGGATGATACACAACATGGCTTTATTCAACGATCTGTATATGCCAGAGCCTCCGCATTTCACAATGGTTACCCTGGATCTACTGCGTTCCAAGCTTCAACCCAACGATTGGCTGGTCAGTTTAGATCTTCAGGACGCTTACCTTCATGTACCAATTTTCAAGCATCATCGGAAGTACCTCAGATTCCTCTTCCAAGGGGTACATTATCAATGGAAGGTTCTTCCGTTTGGAATCTCTACGGCCCCGTGGCTTTTCACTCGCATTACGTCTCCGATCGCCAGGTTTCTCCATCTTCGGGGGATAGAGTTCGACCCCTATATAGACGATTGCCTGATGAGCCACGGGGACTCAACAGTTTTACACAGACAGACCCTATTTACCTTGGACCTGCTGCGACAGTTGGGATGGCTTGTCAATTCAGAGAAGTCGCAACTAGTCCCATCCCAGCAGCTGACGTTTATAGGAGGTCTGTTCTTAACCAACATGGATCTTCTCCGAGTACCCCCAGACAGGTGGGAGAAGATAGAGCGTTTAGCGTTGCGGGGTCTTCGTCAGGCTTTGTCGGTTCGTCAGTGGCAGTCCCTTCTAGGCCTTCTGACTTCGGCTCAGGCCCTCACTCTCAGAGGTCGTCTCATGGCGCGCCCTCTGCAAGTGTTTCTGATTCCTTTTTGTCAAGAGGACGACCCCAGGGAAAGCCTTTGGCTTCCACTGCATCTACACCGTTACCTCAGGTGGTGGACGATCCCATCGAATGTTTGCGAAGGAGTCTCTTTGACAGAGTTCAGTCATCATCACGAACTGTTTGTAGACGCTTCACATCAAGGGTGGGGAGCCCACCTGGGTCAGCGGACGGCAGCAGGGTTGTGGGCGCAACATCAAGTCAGTTGGCACAGCAACAATCTCGAGTTGCAGGCAGTCATCTTAGCAATCGAGCATTGGATCGGAGTCCTCAGAGGCTCTCGGGTTCGTATAGCCTCGGACAACTCGACAGTGGTTTACCTGATCAATTTCCAGGGGACGACTCGGTCGCGCCAGTTATTGAAGCAGACTTTCCAACTGTTCGAGTTGGCAGACGCCAACCACGTTTTGATCAGGGCTCGTCATATCCCGGGTTGCAGGAACATATTGGCAGACGCTCTGTCCAGACCGGACAAGCCATCACCAACAGAGTGGATGCTCAACCCGGAAGCTTTCACCCTGATTTGTCAGCAACACCATCGTCCTCTGATGGATTTGTTCGCCACAAGATTCAACAACCAGTTGCCAACTTATGTCTCTCCCCTTCCAGACCCGATGGCGTGGGCAGTGGACGCTCTGTCCCTGTCTTGGGACGGTCTGGACGCGTTCGCGTTTCCACCTCCAATTCTGTTGCCAAAGGTTCTGGCCAAGATCAGGGAGACCAAGATGATGAATCTGCTTTTGGTCGCGCCCTTTTGGCCGGCCAGAACTTGGTTTCCAGAACTTCGTCTTGTAGCAGAAGGAGAACCAAACCCGTTGCCCCCGTGGCCAAACCTCCTTCTGCATCCTCACAGTCGGCAGTTACATCCAGACCCGCAACGATTTCATCTGTGCGTTTGGACCATCTGCAGAAGACTCTAAGGGATAAGGGGTACTCAGCGCCTGTAGCCAGCGCTATTACTGGAGCACATCGGCCTTCAACTAGAGCCCTTTATGATGATAAGTGGCTGTCGTTTGAGAATTTTTGCAGATCCCATAAGCAAGATCCTTTGTCAGCTTCACCACAGTTTCTGGCAGATTTTTTGTTCCATCTTCGATCGAAGAGGCACCTCAAGGGTGGAACGATTTCTACCTATCTTTCGGCCCTCAATTCAGTTCTCGCTGTTAAAACAGACAGGAAGATTTCTAAAACTCCGGAACTGATAGCCATGCTGAAGTCCTTTAAGCTGGAGGACCAGAAAGTCAAGTTTCGCCCTCCAGCTTGGGATCTGAACCTGGTCCTGAAGAACCTTCGTGGAGCTCCATATGAACCTCTGTCAGAGGCCTCTTTTGAGAACCTCTCCAGGAAGACGGCGTTCCTACTTTCTTTGGCAACAGCTGCCAGAGTGAGTGAACTACACGCTATTGATGTTACGAGGGTCCGGTTCGAGCAACGGCGTCATGGCTCAGTGCATCTAGGTTTGCTGTGGGATTTTGTCGCGAAAAACCAACTGCCTGGTCAACCTGATAGAGCGTTTGTGATTCCGCCGTTGTCTTCGATTGTGGATGAGTCAGAGTCTGAAGAACTCTCTTTGTGCCCAGTCCGTGCCCTGAAGGAATACATCTCCCGGTCTACTGACAAGAGGGCTGGGCGGAAGAGGTTGTTCATTCCTTTCTCTTCTATGACTAAGGGAGAGGTAAACCGGAACACGTTGGCCTTATGGCTTCGGGCAACTATCCTGACAGCTTACGATGCAGCAGGAATTCCTCACCCCTGCGCAAACAACCCGCATGAGATTCGAGCTCTAGCTTCAACAATGGCACTTCACAGGAACTGTTCCGTGCCTGACATCATGAAGGGTTGCTTTTGGAAATCTAACACGGTGTTTGCGAGTCATTATCTGAGAGATGTCTCCGTGGAGGATGTACAAGGCCTCCAGTCGTTTGGACCTCTCGTAGTGGCGCAGCAGCTCACTGTGCCCTCCTCGTCGTAGGTGAGTTATTCTTGATGGATTTAGGACTATTTCTCGGACCGTCGAGATCTCTCCTTTAATCCTTTTTTGTGGTTTCATTTTCTGATTTGGGTTTCCTGTTTGTAGGATTCCGCTCAGTTGCCACGTCCTGCTATTACTAGTGCTTTTGGGGGTCCTCGCTGTTGGTCCTTTCCCTCCGTCCTACTGTCGAATCAACATGCACTAGTAAAAGTAGGGTAAGTATTAAAAATTTGTTAAAATCTAAATATTTTAGATATTTAAAAATACTTACCCTACTTTTAGGGTTTATACCCACCCATCGTTGGATCAACTACCTCCCCGCATCTAGGACCTCGCTCGGACTGACTCTAGGAAATGTGAGGTTTTCATATCACTGCGCACGCAGCTATGTGGATTGCACTACACTTCCGGGTAGTGACGTGCCCTAGAGCCAGTCTGTCTACACTTCACTACAGTTACGTTAGGATCCTGTCTCAGTCACGTTTTCAATCCTTCATCGGATCATATAGGTAATATGCACTAGTAAAAGTAGGGTAAGTATTTTTAAATATCTAAAATATTTAGATTTTAACAAATTTGATATAAGGCATCCTGTTTGACCGTCTGTTCATCGAATCATTTGTATACCAAAGTAAACTGCTACTGATGAAGAAATATTTTGGACATGCATGATGTGTCAACCTTTTTCAGCTGAATCAGTATTAATCTAAAATAGCCATAACTTGAAAGTGGTGCCTTTTGCTAGATTTTAAAATCTTTTTGGAAACAAGTTGGATGTATTATATCAAGTATAAGGATAGATTTGTTTCCAGAGAAGAATTTAAAAACTTTTACGTATCCTGTTGAAATTGAAGTGTGTATTATGTCTTAACCCTTACGTTGCGTATATATATTTTACCCTTTTTAGCCCCTGTGGCGGAATTTACAGGCTCGCAGCTCGCAGCAGTAGTTTGAGCTTAGGCACTAACGAGCTCTGCTGGCGGAATTTCCAGGCGGCGATTCCGGTACCGTTTTTACGAAATATACCGCATCTACATGGCGAATACGGACTATATACGGGCGTTGAATACAAATTCAAGTCGCGGCACCCGTACACAAATGGTTGCTTTATACCCGCATCTTCGAATTATTTTTTTACGATTTTTCTTTACTTTTCTATTACTTTGTAAAGATTGTCTTTAATTCGGGCCTTATAACATCATGAATTTGGAGCGCGCTACTGAAATTTTTATATGGACTTGAAGACCAGATGTTTGTCTTTACAATGATATAAAAAATATTAGAATGCGACCTATGGTTATAATTCTATTGTCATCTAAAGTTTGTCTTTATTTCCAGCTTCATGAAATCAAAACTCCTGAGCGCGCATATTGCGAAATTTATATGTGCTTGTAGATAGTTTATTCCTCTTTACAATGACATAAAAATTATTAGAATACGACTTATGGTTCAGAAAATATAACCAACCAAAGGAGAGTGACGCTACCCCGACAGTACCACGTGAATGGTCCCGACGCGCACCAATTTACTGGCACTGCTTGGTCCCCCCGGGACTGTGCTAATTACAGTACCGTTACCTCCTCGAGACCTCCTCGAGACCTCCTCGAGGGTGCCAGAGCCGAGCGCGCGTGGAACTAATGGGTACTAATGAGCACAGCATACACTAATCACCGCGGCGAACGCAATACATGTTGCGCGGTGTAAAGTTTGTCTTTATTTCCAGCTTTATAAAATCGTAAATTATTTCGCGCGCATGCGAAACACGTATGTACTTGAAGACAATTTATTCCTCTTTACAATGATATAAAAATTATTGGAATACGTCAAATGGTTCGCAATATATGAAGAGCGTAAGGAAGGCACCCCCAGTACTTAGAAAATTCATTTTTGAAAAACTAACTTTTTGCGACATCTGGCGCATCATTTGCCGCATGTTTATTTTTCGCTGCGCATATACATATGATACATGGAATTGAAGACAATTTATTGCTCTTTACGATGATGTAAAAAGAAAAAAAATGCGCAACTTCGTTCGGAAGCTATAGCGTGCCAAATGAAGGTACCCTCGGTACTTTGAGGCAACTTTTTGACTATCGCGCATATCGGGGCACGTGCCGCAACTTTAGTTTTTCGTGCGCATGTATAAATTTTATATTGAATCAAAGCCGAATCTTTCCTCTTTACCCCATGTAAGTTTTATGAAAATCGGCCACCCGGTTCAGCATTTATGGGTGTTTTTTTATGATGCGGTTCTGGCTGAACTTCCAATGAAAGCTCGCATTCACTTTCTCTGTCTCTTTGATAAAATAAAGAATATTTTATTTGCAATGACATGTATTACAATGAAATTACAATGCATTTATGTACAAATATACACAATATTTACCTGCGGTTGTGCGCAGAACAGCTTTAGGGACCTAACAAGGTATGTATATAATGTGTATATACTAGTCCACACTTCGGCTCTCTTTACTTTCAATTTTCTTCTTCTTCATTCCCTTCTTCATTTCTTTCTTTTTCCGTGGCAGTGATGTAAGCCCTGGAATAGTCAGTGGCGGTGTGGTACAGTTTGAAGCATGGTGCGGCGCACAGAGAAACATTACAATCTGTACATTCATAAGAAGACTCTCTGCCTACTCGTTTTTTCTTCCTTGCTGGCCCATTGCCTTCTTCAATCTGTTTTGCGAGGACGGCGCGTTTTGCCTTAGAGCATACCACACACATCCTTGTGACGTTTTTCTTCCTTCCGACAGGCTCAATCTTCGTCGGAAAGTGACGTCCATGAAGACGAGTGACACTCTCGTCGCTCGTGCTCGGCCGACCACGGGGACGTCTGCAAAGTGATGGAACTTGTTCCTTGTCCGCAAATGTTACTATATGTTGCGCCAAAGCCTTCCTGTATTCCCGACTTGTTTTTAGAGGTTTATCTTTGCTGTATTCTTTATAAACGATGTAAGAGTTCAACATGGCAACGTTGAGAACGTGAAACCAAACCCGTTTCCACCACTTCAGGGTCTTCACTCGGAACGGCGTGTACGACAACATCTGGTCGGCCCGATCAACACCTCCCATGTACTTGTTGTACGTTGTTACAATGCGCGGCTTGAGAACTGGTTCCCCTGTTGCCCGGTTCTTCTTCCCTGTTTGTTCAAGTTGTGTATCTTCAACAGTAGACATGAGAAGCACTGATTTTCTATCTTCGTAGCGAAGAACGAGTAGGCCATGGTTGTGAGAAACTGTCATGTCCCCTTGCTTGGCTTTCTTTTTAGGTTTCTTGACTGAATCAGGAAGTCCCTTTCGATTGGCTCTCAACGTCCCCGTGGCACCTATTCCCCGCTCCCACAAATTTATGTACAGATTTGTGGACGAATAGTAGTTGTCCATAAAGATGTGATGCCCCTGTCCAACGTAGTCGTTCACCAAGTCCATGACTACATCATAAGTTTTGCCACCTTCAGAAACCATTTCATTCGTTTTTCCAGTGTAGAGTTTGAACTTGCAAACGTATCCGTTGTGCGAGTCACACAACATGAAAGCCTTTATCCCATACTTCTTAGGCTTGTCGGGAAGATAAACTTTGAAAGATAAGTTACCTTTCCAGGGCACCATGCCCTCGTCGACTGAAATGTTTTGATGCGGTTTATACACTCTTGAAAAACGGTGAACTATCCGGTTATACAAGTGTCCCAGTTTATTTATTGGTGAAAAGCACGGGGTGTTACGGCCCGGCATCCTCCTGTTGTCAGCCAAGTGTAGGTAGGTTATAAGAAGCCAAAACCTGTCTCGGGGCATGCACTTGGCGAAGAAAGGCGTTGAGGTAACATCACTTGTTGACCAGTAATCAGCAAAGTTTCTCTGCACAACCAATGACATGGCAATTGTCATGGCTACAAATACCTTCATCTCTTCTGCATTAGTGTCTTGCCACTGTTGCATTCTTGAACGGGGTCTTAGAACTTTGTCCTCCATTGCTTGTTTGAAATATCTATTGGTTTCCGTTGCCATATCCTCATAGTCATCATTATGTATAAACAAATTGAAAAAGTCAATAGGTTCAGGGTTCTCAGGAAGTTCTATGAACTGGCGCAACCCAGTTTGACCAGTGAAAGGCAAGTTTACACGTGGCCGCGGACCATCCACCCACTCATCAAACGTCTGTGAATTATCATGATTATATTGTGGTATTTCGGCAAACTCCTCCTCAAAACCACTAAAGTCTTCTTCGGTGGAATTACCGGCGGCTAGAATCTTTCTGGCAATCTCTGTCTCTATATCACTCAGAGCATCTGTGTCACCATGTTCACTATCTATTACAGTGTCCCGATCATATGCATCATCACTGTCTAAACCACTGCTACCATCACTGTCAGTTGACTCCATATCAGAGGCTTCATCAGCATGGATCTCGTTGATGAAGTCGTCGTCGCTTGTAACGGCTTCAAAGCTGCGTGTCCTAGTATGCAACGTCCTAGGCCGTCGCAGGGCCTTGCGTCCACGTCCGCGCAGCATTCTGCTTCAACCTGTAAATGATTGAAAATGCGTTAGATGTATGCAACATATAACATGTGATTAGAGACAATAAACATACAGAGATAATGAATGTGAGCTTCATGGACGTTCATTTGCCAGTTTCAGAACCTCCCGGCGCATCTAGGACGACTGCGCCGCAAGCGCCGACGGCTTCTGACATCGCGCCGATTTTTCCGACGCATATGTCAAACGGACCATTTTCTGATTTCCTCGGCGACGTGTAGCACCGGGCGCGAGGCCCGGAAAATAAACTACTATGTCAGGGAAGCTCGGGTTGTCAGTTGCCGAATGACTTCTCTTTTCGAGAAGCAGAGCATCCAAGGAGCGGTCTCTCGAGGCGGAGCCCGGACCCATGGGAGCATACTCCCATGCTCTCCGGGAATTCCCGTCCCCGTCTTCCGCGGCGGACCCCGGATTCAATCGCGGGACAGGTTTCCCATGTTCTCTTTTGAGAACGAGAGACTCCGAGGAACAATCCTATGGGACGAACCCCGGATTCTATTGGGAATGGGTTCCCATGCCCTCTCGACATATATAGCAGAAACCTTCATACCTCGGAATGACACGAACCTTTATTTCAAAGTAGAAACAAAAAAATAATTTGCACAAAAAGTTTGGGGGGTGGCGACCAAAAGCGGGGGGGTCCGCGCACCCCCCGGTAGATATTTATACTTGTGGGTCGGTCCCGAAGATGACGGACCACGCCCATGTTCATGGGAATTTTTTCTCATTATGTCATGGCGAATCCCGTCGGAAATTCCCCTGCTCACGAAAAAACTAATACCTAAAAAAGTAATTGTGATACAAAAGAACTTTGGTAATAAAAGTGGTGAGGAATCAAATTCTCCATCTGCTCAGTTCAGTCCGCTACACATATAAATAATTCTTCAAATCTTATTGAATGAAACGTCTTTTATTCAATAATGTAAAAGATAAAATAATAAATTCAATTCAAATGGTTTGGAAAGGTGCGCCCTCGCATTTGAATTTTAGAAATAAAAACCTTTCGCAAATGGCATCAGTAACAAAAATGTTCACGCATTTTTAGAAACTCCGAAAAGTGAAATATTTTCCTGAGAAAATATTCCCACGAAAAGGCTTTTCCCCGAGCGGCTGGTCCCGTACTCAAATATATTTTCACTTTTATGTTATAATTTTTTTTCCAAAACTGGAAACAAAATTCCGTCATGACAGTTGTTCATCGTTTATAAAGCTCTATATTTGCGTATCAAAAGAACAGTATTTTAGTTATATATTATCATACTTCTTCACTTATGCGTACATCAATATTGCGGCTCTTCGCGCATGCATAGTTCTTCCCAAAAACATGCGCATTATATCTGGAATTAAAGACAATGTTTTTCTCTTTACAATGATGTAAAAATTATAAAAATCGGACTTGCGGTTCAAAAGTTATGAAGTGCGAAAATTATACCTTTTGGCGCGGCGCTTTGCGCATGCAGAGTTCTTCCCGAAAACATGCGCATTATACATGGAATTGAAGACAATGTTTTTCTCTTTACAATGATGTAAAAATTATAAAAATCGGACTTGCGGTTCACAAGTTATAAAGCCCGTAATGATGGTATATGCTAAGAGCGCCACTTATTCAAAGCCGAATATCACCTTCTGCGCGACACCTGGCGCATCAAAAGTTATTGCCGAAAATACACGTATTTTATATGGAATTGAAGACAATTCTTTTATCTATATACTGATAAAAAAATTATGAAAATATCCCAAGTAGTTTCTTAGAAATAGAGCGCCGAGGCATGTTGGGGTAAATGCGCCACATGTATCAAAATTCAAAAGTGCGAAAGTCGGCTATCTCTGTGCGATTGCTGTATTTTCAGTTATGTTAGCGCAATTGCGATTTTTATATGGGAATAAAGGCCATTCTTTCCTCTTTATTTTGGTATAAAAAAAATGAAAACAACCAATTGGTTCATATGATACGAAGTGCGAGAGAAAGGTAGCTTATCGCAATATCTTCCCGTAATTAGAAGCTATCTGCCCATGTGGCGAGATGCGAGACAGATAAGCATAGGCTATCTGCCCATGTGGCGGGATGCGAGACAGATAAGCCTGTACGGGCCTATCTCACCCCGGGGCAGTGCAGACACTTAGGTGCTAATTAGCCGCCGGGCAGTGTAGCCATCGGAGCGAAGCAGGACAAAATTGGCCTTTTGTAAAGCTAATTATCGATGCGTTACGGGTCAACAATGCACACGCAAATTGGTGTGAATTTTGCTGGACGTTCTGACCAGACACTGAAGAAAGTTTTATTCTCATTGCGGGCTGCGAGGCATAAATACAGCCATTCTCATGCAGCGAGTCGCGGAAACAATCGACTCGGGACCCGGTATGGAGGCTAGCCCAGTACATAGACAGGCGTGAATTCTTCTAAGTAAGCGATCCGGGATCCGTACTGGAGTACCTACGAATCGCTTATAGCCCGCCCGGATGTTAAGGGTTAATCTAGTAGGTGTATACTCCTTAATTATTCATCCATTTGTGACTTTCTTTCATATATTTCATTATTATATGAAAATCTGTATGTAAATGATCAGATATATATATATCTTGTTTCAGTGAATTTTTTTTACGATTATTAATATACCGGTAATCTCAACATTATCCAGGGTTTCAAGTTCAGTTCCCCGATCAAGATAACGGATAAAGAAACAGTACCAAAGACCACCTTCACTGCGCTGTCTGGAAATCAAGATGTTTTCAAGCCACTGCCGAACTCAACGTTGATTTCACCAACTTCAAAACTAGGAAATGGTGGTGAGAATATTTGTTCAAGTTATTGAAAGTCTAACTTGTATTTATCCCTGCTACGAAGTAGTTGGAGGTATATAGCATGCCAAGTGTCTGTACGTATGGCAGCCATTTGAAATTATTTCCGGAGCACAACTCGAAAACAATATGACTAGGAAACTTCAAATTTGGTAAGAATGTGAACTATGTGCAAATTTCTAGCCTTTTAGGTTTTACAATTCCAGAATGTTCATTGAAAATTGTCATTCATTGACGTGATTGACTATATAATTTTCAAATTAAGTAAAGGTGGTCAAACTACAGGCAGGGGCATGTAAACTGAGCTCACTTTAGCCTTGCATCTTACAGTTTCACAATGTGTAGAAATTTACTCCAATCCTCAATTTTCAGGTATTGGAGTGACTTTCAAGACGCAAGAGAAGACTAGTGGCGGTGAAGCCTTCAAACCCGCTTCCAATTTAAAACAAGGGAGTGTAATGGATGTTCTGGGTGGAGGAGCTTTCAAGCCCTCGAGTGGATTAAATCAGGGAAGTGTGATGGACTTTTTAGGCAAGGATACCTCCATATCGACGTCTAGTGGGCCCGGCCTGCTCAAGTCCGGCAGTGTCATGGATGTTTTAGGTAAAGACAGTTCTAAATCTGGAGTATTCGGAGGGGCTTCTACGTCCCTCAAATCTGGGAGTGTTATGGATGTGCTAGGTGGCAACTCGAGTGGTTCTAGTTCGCTCTCTGCTACAAAGATGTCGTCTTCTCCCCAGGGAAGTCTTACTATGGGGCAAAGTAAGTTGTCTTGTTATTTACTAACCTTATACAGAAAATTTATTAACAATGTTAACGTTTGTGAAACTAGTGATATGGTCGAAAACTAGGAGATCATGGTATTGATTGTTTTAATTCTTTATCAATACAGTGAACAGTTCATGAGGAAATAACTGGTTTTGTATGGTCGAGAATAAATTGAGTTGAACAATTTCTGAATAAGTATTGCCAGCAAATGATGATAATTGTCTGACACCTCGTATGAAGCTCCTGATTTTATTGCACAATAATCTGATGCTGAACAAAAGTCAACTGTCCAGAAAGATTTAATGAGAGCTTCGAGCTCTCAAACAGACACCGGTTTCTTTTGTTTGCTTGACATCAAGGTGATCAGGACTACTTGGAAAAAAATCTTGATTACCACAAATCTTGAGATCCCAAAATTTGTTTTTGTGATTTCCCTGCTTCTCTTGAAATTTTCTGATAAAATTTATTTTCAAAGTAATTGATCTCTTCTACAATATTATTCGTGTGATTAAATATTTAAAAAAACAGATTTTATGTAACGTCTCATTTGATTCTTCTTCAGTGGTGAGGGACGTACTTATGAAAAACATTGTTCTTTAGAGATGTGGTCCAACAGCAAACAAGGACTGGCCATTGATAACTGTCCTCCACAAAATTAATCTATTTACATATGTTAATGTTCTGCAGCCAAAGACAAGACTGGCACGGCTGCAGGTGACCTTGACGTGTTTGCTAAATTCCGCAAGCCTCCCGGTGACTGGGACTGTGACACATGTCTGGTACAGAACAAGCCCGAGGCCTCCAAATGTGTCGCCTGTGGGACCTCCAAACCTCAATCCGGACAGCCATTACCTCCCCCTGGTAAACAAGTTTGTGCTTCTCTCTTTGACAAATCTGATACCTAGATATCTTCTGCAGCAAGTTTGAGAGGAATTTCATAGTTAAACAATTTTGAGAGATCGATTGCTTTTGACATCTGTATTAAAACTTTTCAAAAACTTGATTTTCCTTGCATGACAATATGTAAAGTCTTTAAAACTCTTTCGGAAAGTCTTTGGCATATAATGCCATTCAGGATGAAGTGAGAAAAGTTCCATTGTCTTAATAATCCAGGCAATAATGCTCCCTGTTTTAGTACTTTAATTTAATTTAAAATACCATTAGGTAGATAGATGTCTCCATATTGATTTATTCAAAATAACATAAAGTATACCAATTCTCAATACTATGATATGCCATCTCAATTTCGAATTTTGAACTTTTAACTTACATTGTTACTATATATACCGAAATGTTACTTTCATGGACATAGTTCTTGGTTTTCCTTCATCTCCAATACTCTACCTACTCTTTTACAACCTCTACAACCAGCATTGCGTGTTACAGTGAAGACGAGCACCCTACCAGCAGCCGCTGATGGAGACTTGATGGCCAAGTTCGCCAAGCCTCCTGGCAGCTGGGACTGTGATACCTGCCTTGTACAGAATAAAGCTGAGAGTCTCAAGTGTGTTGCTTGCAAGTCCAATAAGCCTGGAGCAGCTCCTCCACCAATGTCAGGTAAAAACACGCGGGAGTGTTTAGTTCTTATGCATCCTAAAAACCCTTTACCTGTGGGTACAGAACTACTCCAGGATACCCTTTCTTTAAGCGGTGACCAATCCTGGAGTTATCCTTTTGTTTCTGCCATTCAGAATGGTTTTGCACTTCCTAATTCGTTCTCATTAATTGAAGTGTTTGATAGAGATATACTCATTACTGTACCAACTTCTAAATGCCTTTGAAGAATTTCTTTGATAGAGATGTTGAACTGATGACCTGCAGATCAGTGTTCGAAATAGCTGCTTACCCTCCAGCCAATAGTGGTTAAAATCCATTTGCTAATGTGCCCAGCATGCCCACCTGTGTAGAAGGATTTTAGAAAGGCAGGAAATTGCCATACAAGTGGTAATCAATTATTGTAAATCTGAACTCTTGACTGTGAACAGTCATGATGAGATTTGAATAAAACAATAGTACAATAAACGGACCACATCTCTATCATCATTTGTGTTTATATGCATCAAAATTGTTTTAATGTTCTTTTATTTAGAAATGATTTTCT
Source organism: Gibbula magus (assembly GCA_936450465.1). Lineage (NCBI taxonomy): Eukaryota > Metazoa > Mollusca > Gastropoda > Trochida > Trochidae > Gibbula > Gibbula magus. The sequence continues at coordinate 50,664,108 of OW388292.1, forward strand.
ATGATTTTATTCCCTAGCTCCAGCGAGCGGCTCTATTACTTCTGGACAGCCGAGTCTATCATCAATGTTCAAGCCAGCTGCAGGTGCGTGGGAGTGCGACACGTGCATGGTACAGAACAAAGCGGAGGACGTCAAGTGTGTGGCCTGCGTAACTCCTAGACCTGGTGCCAAACAGGAGGGTCAGTTGTACTCATTGTCTCTTACTCAGGCGAAATCATTTTATTCACTTGGTTTACAGATCCTCCTACCAAGATTTTGACAATTTAAATAAAAAACCAACCAAATGCTGCTCAGATTACCTATCAAACAAAAATGTTACTGATTTCCCCCAATGTTACAATCTATACTACAAGCTAGAAAAATAAGTGATTTATGATTTTCTGTGCCTGTTTCGTTTACCTGAACATTCACATTAAAGCAAAGTTTAGTTTTTGGGTCTATTGTGTCAAAATACTCATATTTCCATAGTTCATTTACTCAGTGCATGTTTGTTAGTTTCACTGTCTCTCAGAAGTTTTTTCATGTATGTTTTCCTATCTAAACAGAGAAGAAAGAAGAAAAGTCAACTGCACCGTCAACTGCAGGATTTTCATTGAGTGGTTCGTTCGCTGCACCAACAGGTGGATTTAGTTTAGGGAAACCACCTGGTGGAGGGTTCAACTTCGGAGTGGCTGATTCTAAATCTTCATCTTCTTCGAAGGACGACGCACCTAGTGGCTTCAAGATAAGTTCCGGGTTTGGTTTCGCTCCTGCAGGAGGGAGCTCGAGCAAATCTGGAGAAAGCGTTACCGATAGTGCTAAGAGTGAGGCTGAAAAGAATAGCACTTCTCAGACTACGAGCGGGTTTCAGTTTGGCGTGAAGCCGGCTGAAAGCAAGCCTGTTCAGGTATCCTCCCAATCGAGTGCTTCTAATGGAGACACTTTCAATAGTTCTTTCAAACCTGTCACAGGCTCGTCGGACAAGACGGCGGGTTTTGTACTAGGTGGACAATCTACAGAGGCCAGTAAAACAAGTGAATCTTCTGTAGCCAGTGCAAAAGACACTTCAACAGGAGGATTCAGTTTTGGACAGAAATCAGACTCTGCAAGTGAGAAGAAGGGTGAAAGTGTGTTTGCTTCGTCAGGCTCTGTGCCATCAACTGGAGGGTTTGGATTCGGTCAGATCGGAGCGGGTTCTGGATCTGCCGCCTCAGGCTTTGGTTTTGGATCCAAGCCGGAAGCAAGCAAGCCGGAAACTGCAGGTGAGCAGATTTAGTCAAAATGTTTCTTAACAAAAACTCAATACTTGTTCAGTGTCCAATCAAGAACCAAACTTTGAGGTTGTTTTTTTTAATCACCTCTACATGTAGAATAGAGGAATTTTATTGATAATATTGGGATAAAAGGGCTTTTCCCGACACTACCAACTATGATTTTTGTATGAAAATCTTGAATTGCCCATCCTAGATTAAACATGGTTTGTGTAAACGCTTAATTTCCAATGACATTAACATTACTTTAAAAGTCTGCAATATTGAAGAAAATTCTACATTACACTATTTCATACCCGTTGATTTAAGCCATAAAATCTTTAAATCATATGCCATGTAACCCATTAATGTTGATGTAAATAATCTACTCCAGTAATAAGTTGACTAATTAAGCTGACCACTGTCACTAATTCCACTTCTTTTTACCCATTTAAGCCCCAGTTTCCAGCAGTTTAAGTTTTGGCCAGCCAGCTGCAGCTCAGTCCGATAAGCCGATGTTTGCTGCTGCTGGAGAGAGCAAGCCGACAACAAACTCTCTGTTCTCATTTGGACAGTCAGTGGGTGGAGCCGACAGTGGTAAGGCTCTTGGTGTGGGCAGTATAGGCTCGTCCTTCTCTGCAGGCGCTGATGCTACAGCAAACAAGAGGGGTAGGGATGAAGGTATGTATTATGTCCAGTGCCTTAAACAAATGTCCATGATTTGAACAAGCTTGAAAATAACCTTCAACTCTTTTGGTCTTTTTGCCAGAGGGAAAGTAATTGACCATTCAAATTCTGTAGGTCACTAAATTGAAAATATTTCAAGCATGATAAATTGTTGTTAAAAAAGTTGAAGAACTTAATCCTTTGAGAACATTTGTGACCTATTTATAAGTTTAAAATATGTCAACGTTTTTATGCCCCCAAATCAGAGATTCCGGGGGTATATTGTTTTTCACCTGTCCGTCTGTCTATCTGTGTGTTTGTCCACAAAAACTTTAACCTTGGCCATAACTTTTAATTGCTCAGAGCTAGGACTTTCACACTTGGCATTTGCATACCTAGTGATGAGACCTTTCAGATGAGGTCATCATATTTGACCTTGTGACCTTGACCATACCGCAGTGGACATTTTCAGAAAACTTTAACCTTGGCCATAACTTTAGTATATCCGGGGGCATCCGTGTTTAACAAACACATCTTGTTTATATTCAAGATCATGTATTGTTTAAAGTTTCTGTTTTTCTGTTTATGTGTTCAAATGGAAAATGCTATAACAAAAAAAGTAGATATGGTAGTGTTTGTTTTCACAGAAACTGGAGCCCCATCTGCAAAGAAGTCTTTCAACTTTGGTCAATCGTCTGCTGCGTCTGCTCCCCCCAGTGCTGGAGGCTTCAACTTTCCCTCGTCAACATCTGTCACATCCGCTAGTGCAGCCTTCCAGTTTGGTGCAACAAGCACTGGTGACTTGATTTACTCATCTTCAAACTAGTTTTTACACAAATCTGATTTTAATCATCTGTGATTTTGTCAAGTTTTTCATGGTTTTCTGCATGTGATAGTGAAAATACATGTAAATGGTCAATTTTTTATTTCAATTCTTACTTTTGATAATAAAGGTTATTCCATTTTTTTTCCTGTTATTCCATTGTGAGTGTAATAATATAAGGATCATGTGCTTCTGCTACAGGAGCCCAGGACAGCAAGCCCTCAGTCCCATCTTCATTCAGCTTCGGCGCTGCGTCAACCGCAGCTGGTTCATCTACAACTACGACAACAGCATCTACTGCTGCACCATCCTTCACATTTGGGGCGAGCAAGCCAGCTGCCGCCTCCACAACACCTTTCCAGTTCTCTGCTCAGTCATCAGCTGGAAGTTCGTCAGTATTCCAATTTGGGTCCACTCCATCGGGCACACCATCGGGCTTCGGCTTCGGGTCCACCCCCACAACTGCAGCCCCAAGCACTGCCCCCTTTGGGTCCACTGGCGCCCTAACCCAGCCGGTGTTTGGTAACACGGCCAATGGAATGCAAGGAGCACCAGTGTTTGGCAATCCAACCAACAGCAACTCATCTACAGGAGGCCAGGGGAGCAATGTCTTCGGCAACAGCAGTGCACAGTCGAGCAATTCAGTGTTTGGGAACACAACTCCAGCCTTCGGAAGTGGCACTAATTCTGCTCCAGTGTTTGGTTCTACAGATCAGACTCCGAGTACTGGAGGGTTTGGATTTAAGGCTACGCAAAGTAAGTTTTAATTTGTACTGTTAGCATTATTACTGCAACTAGCTTATCAAAGTCCTTCATATTTGAGCAATGTCATATTTCTAAGGTCCTGCTTGACTATGGGGGGAACTCTTGCCTTCATCTGTAAAACATTCTCTGATAAACCAATGTTTGATACAGGTAAAGCCATATTTGTAAATCAAGGTTTTGAAATAGACCTGCTTGTACTTTGCAGGTACAGGGACAATGAACTCGGGAGGAGGTTTCAACTTCGGAGGAGGAGGTGGGGGTGTGTTCCAGTTCCAAGCTAAAGGGGTAAATATTATTGTGTTCAAAATAGAATCATCCTACATCAGATCCTGAAAGTTATTGCCATTCCAAGAAATTAAATTATTGCCTGATTGCGAAATAAATCTAGAAAACTGCTCATGTCGTACTTCCTGGTTAAATAATCAAAGACCTGGAATGTTCCCTTTGTTGTGATTCTTGTAAATTGGCTTCTGAAAGTGGTGTCTTATTTCTCGCCGCAAATGGCTGCAGTACTGCGGAAGCAGTGTTAAACAATAACTCACTCACTCACTCCAGTCCTATTTATTATCCCCCGCCAACATAGTTGGGGGGGGATATTGAAATGGGCTCCGTCCGTCCGTCCGTCCGTCCCGATTTTGTTTCCGGAGCAGAACTCGAAAACTTTAAGACATATCTCAACGAAACTTGGTGTGTGGAACAATCATCATGTATACATGTGCCTTTTGGAGTTTTCAACTTCTTCGAGTTATTTTTTTTGACCGTTTCCATGGAAATGTAACTTAGAATTTCGTTTCCGGAACAGAACTCGAAAACTATAAGACATATCTCAACGAAACTTGGTGTGTGGAACAATCATCATGTGTAGATGTGCCTTTTGGGGTTTTCAACTTCTTCGAGTTATTTTTTTTGACCGTTTCCATGGAAATGTAACTTAGAATTTCGTTTCCGGAGCAGAACTCGAAAACCATAAGACATATCTCAACAAAACTAGGTGTGTTGAACAATCATCATGTGTAGATGTGCCTTTTGGGGTTTTCAACTTCTTCGAGTTATTTTTTTTTTTTACCGTTTCCATGGAAATGTAACTTAGAATTTCGTTTCCGGAACAGAACTCGAAAAATATAAGACATATCTCAACGAAACTTGGTGTGTGGAACAATCATCATGTGTAGATGTGCCTTTTGGGGTTTTCAACTTCTTCGAGTTATTTTTTTTGACTGTTTCCATGGAAATGTAACTTAGAATTTCGTTTCCGGAACAGAACTCGAAAACTATAAGACATATCTCAACGAAACTTGGTGTGTGGAACAATCATCATGTGTAGATGTGCCTTTTGGGGTTTTCAACTTCTTCGAGTTATTTTTTTTGACTGTTTCCATGGAAATGTTACTTAGAATTTCGTTTCCGGAACAGAACTCAAAAACTATAAGACATATCTCAACGAAACTTGGTGTGTGGAACAATCATCATGTGTAGATGTGCCTTTTGGGGTTTTCAACTTCTTCGAGTTATGTTTTTTACAGTTTCCATAGAAATGTAACCTAGAATTTTGTTTCCGGAACAGAACTCGAAAACTATAAGACATATCTCTTGGTGTGTGGAACAATCATCATGTGTAGATGTGCCTGAAAGGCCCGATGGGCTTATGGCATTGCATGGTGTCCAGCTGTCTGTAAACTTTTTGCATTTTGTCTTCTTCTCCAGAACCACTTTGTCTAAGGAGCTGAAATTTTGTGTGTTGTGTTTAGTTGAAAAAAGGTTCATAGTCACTGTTATTCAACAACTATTCTTCAATAAATTTTCCCAAAGGCGGGGGATATGGCCGACTCTGTCTGCTTGTTCTTCTTTGTGTGACATTTTAGAAGTTGAAACGAAGAGAAATACACGGATAACAACTTCTTTATATGCGAGTTGTTGTTAATATATTTTTCTTTATTCTCATATTTATTCTCTTTCGTTGGTAATCCGAACCTTGGAAGTAATTAAATTCCTCTGTTTAAAAACTTGAAAAGGTATCTCCAAGGTGGAAATTCATTTACTCGCACTAAGTGTCTAAGCTTGAGCCAAAGAAAAATGAACTTCTTACATTATGGAACTGAACAATGTATGTAATGTTGATTCAGAATGAGACTACCGCGGGAGCCCCTGCTCAAGGCACGTCGACCCCCGGGTTTGGGTTTGGTGGATCAACCCAGCAGCCGCAGCCTGCGGCCACAGCACCTAGCTTCAACACAAATAGTGCTTACAACTTCGCAGGGAACACTGGAGGATTCACTATAGGAGCAGGGTAGGTATTAGTGTATACATGATACATTTCATAGAGAATGGTTATGCTTTAGCGAATGATCAAAATGCAAGTTGACCATAACGGCCTTCATGTCATGACAGTTAATATTTGTCAATGACTAGCGATAACGAGAACTTGCGAAATGTTACCTCTTAACTGTTGGCAGTTGTAAAGTTTAAAATTTTGTAAATTTAGTAGTTTGATCAGCTTCACATCTGCCCTTTAGACACAGATGTCGCCAATTAAATTAAGGTCATAATTTTGGTAATTTTAACATATGCTGAGTCGATAAATGTTAAAAGAAACGAGAACATTGTGATTTAATGGTGGCTTCTTCATTTACCAGGTCAGACAGCACAAGGAAAATCAAGAGAGCTGTCAGGAAGATCAAGAAGTAAATGACGAGTCGATGTGGAAGGAGGTTAAACAAACGAATAATAATATAACATCACCAGTGCTAAGAACCCAAAGAAAACGAATATATTTGTTAACTGCCGAAATTGGAATATACTGAGGAAGAGCATTAACAAAACTGGGATAAAACAATTGTTCATAATGCTATCAACAACCATATGAAAATCCCGTGTGCAGCATCTCCCTTGAAGATTGTGGACATGAAATGTAAGGGAGATAACTGCTTGCTTAAGGCTTTGTGAAATGGATACTACTCAAGATGATGGAGGCTGTCTGTATTTAAAACAAAAGAACTAGTGCATAATGCAGAAAATGGAGATGCTTGTCTTGAAATATTTCTCCGAGGATATGTAATTGCATTTACGTTAAGATTGAAATTGAGATTAGAAGGTTTCTTCACTTTGATTTCCTCTTTGAATACGATATGGCAAATTTAATTGAGTTATTAGGGATATGCCACCAAACGTAGAATTTTGTTTCTATTTCTAAATTGATTCTTCTTTTAAAATGTCAAACATACATTTGGAATAAGTAGAAATTAACAATTCTTTTTTTTTTATGCTTGGTGACAAAAAGTCTAAGATTCTCAAACATACAAATGTTTAATGGTAATCTTGAGTGAAAAGTAAACCGTCTGTTATTTGTATACCTTTTTATAAGTTACTTAAGTTGATAAGGACTAAATTTATATTTTGACAATGTCTTCCAGAGAAGAAAGTTAGATTTTAGTTTTCCACTATTTTGTCACCCAGATATCAAGATCTTGATACAGTGAAAGTGAATACAAGGTTTGAGATTCAATATTTGACTGACTGTCAGGGGTAACAGATTTCTTCATTCGTTTCTCAGTGTTCATAGTAAGTTTAGAGGTCACTTTTGAGGACATTGTAAATCATCTGCTGACAGTTCGAAAGCAGTTTGCATAAATCAAGAAGTGTTTATTTTCATATAAAGACCCATATATGGTAAATATAAGTGCATAGTTAGTATATAGTATTAAATATTTATTAAAGAGGGATTTTTTTTTAGCATATATTTTACAAATATTTGATTAAAACTATTGGAAAGGAAGGGAAAACTTTAAACGTTTTTGTGCTCAAATTAGCTATTCTACGTCATGCACCCCTTTACCTTCCTTTAAATTTATAAAAATGATCATATCCAAATCAACCTGCCATATATGGTTCTTGCATGTCAGTAAATTTATGCTATGCCATTTATGTTCTAAAAATGAAAGCATTTCTTTTGTAAAGGAGAAATTTGAAGAGATGATGCATGTTACCCTTGTGCTAGGTACGACGAGTGTCGACGAGAGTGCACTATGTTATACATTGTTATGTGTGTTGTTTGACGGAAGTGAGCTTGGCCCTCCTAGTCTCTTAACGATCTCTATTTTTAAGGTGTATTATACACCTGTGCCTTACTATCAGACCAACTTTTCAACTTATTTCAGCCAAACTTAGCCGTCTTTATCCTTTGCATTGAAACATCTGTAATAGTTCCTGCCTCAAATTGAAAAAAGGTTTGCAGTTGAATTATTCTAAATGACAGTTTGTATCTACAGTTGTAGTTTTGGAAATGTCAGTAGATTTCTGACTTTCATAACCATATTTACCTTTATTTTAGTTTTTTAATCTTCCCCGATGCAAATTGAAATAAAGATCAGAAGTTTATTTATTCTGAAATGACAGTTTTTCATCTAGTGTTAGTTAATGAAACCTAAATAGATCTATAACTATGTTTCACAAGCATGGACTTGCAATAAAATTGAAATTATAAAATATTGATTTTCTGTTATTACAGGCCATTTACAAATTATTAATTTATGTTGCTACATAATCTAAGTTTAGTTCTTATTTTAACTTTGTTTTTTAATTCCATTGAATCAGAGATAAGCAATACACTAGGTATCTATTATTGTCAAGACTTAGTGGTCCCATGTTTGATGCCAACAATTCTTTAAGTGAGGTTTTTTTTTACAATGTTTATCTGATATTGTTTGTTTTTCATTTGAAAATCATTGGTGCACTGTTAATAGTGATAATATATTGATATATTTTTGGATGGATATTTTCTTTGTGCTTCGTGTTTTATTATTCAACCCATGTCCTTATGAAAACGCTATCTTTGCTCCTCTGGGTTTGTCACTGAAGATACTTGGTGAAATTTCTCGGTAACTTTTAACTTGTAACCAAATAATTGCTTCTTAGTTCCTTTTCTATTCATTCATAATATTATATTTTTGTAATTACTTTATTCCAATTATCAGTATTAAGAATAGAGCCAGTAATCAAATACATACTTAATAATCATAGTGGACATAGTGGGACTGGTTCTACTAACTCACCAACAGGTACTTGTGATAAGTGAACTCATGTGTTGAAGAAAACAGACACCTTAGATTGTTGTCAAGTTATGGTGTAGCTCTTTTGTAATCTGAAACTGGTATCTCTTGCTTTATCTTAAACTGAAATCCCAGTAATAATATCAAGTAAAATATTCCATCTAAATTGGATTATATTTGTACATTCTAGTGTATAGGTTTAACTTACTGCTTTAAAGCTAACATTAACAGCCTCTAAAGCCTTTCATCTGGTCACCTTAGACGATATAATAGTGTCTGAAATAAGCTTGAAAAGCTGCCAGTTATTACATTTAAAAGGCAAAATTAAATAAAGTCCTTGGTGATCAATCTAGAACATGCAATGGCACGATTCACGCTAAACATGATCAAATAGCCCTTATACAAAATTCTAATCGGAACTATTGCACATTGTTACATTATCCGTACTATTCCTCTGTCATTTTATCAAAATTTCCTCTTTTCTGTATAAAGGGGTAAAAAAAATCCCCCCTCAAATTTGGACTCCTAGATGGGACACTGATACCTTTAAAAGTTGGGTTCTTGAATGGATCTTATTTGATACACTGAGGTATACGTAATCTTTTTTTGCACATTCCCTTAAATGGGTGACTTAACATTTTAGGAGACCAAAAGTTTTTGCAAATTAGGAATAATCAAAAAGTTGAATCTACTGTCTCGTAAGTGTCTGTGGCATCTCTAGTTAGTGCCGTGTTCTAATGATTTGGACAGTCTGATAGTTGGTACAACAAAATTCTAGTCTCCAAGTTTCAATCACGAGACGTAACGCGAGGGCGAAGCTCATGGTTTATTATTACTACTGTGTATATCATGTAAATGTTGAATTTTTACAACCACTTGGGAGCATGAAGACAGACAGGGGATTTCTTGTTCTTGTTATTTGGAAGTGTACATGTTTTCCAGAAAGAAATGAAAAATGTTTTATATTAGACAAGTTTTACAAATTGTAAAAGTTTTGTTACGACAACTTCCAACTGAGATGTGATCATGGTCTCAACTGTTCTACTTGGGATTAACTGTATATATTTATTTCTGTTGTACGTCCACATTCTGCTTCTCATTGTAAATATTCATTGCAAAACATTAGAAAATTTGGTTAGCTTTCATATTTTATTTAAAAGCAGGTGCTCAAAAATTCGAAATTGACTGTTTCATTTGTCCGAATTTTCTATTGTACAGAAAAATGGTATGTACCATATTTACTTGCATTGTTATGTTGATCTTAAGGTAAATTACGAAATTGCCCAGTGCCATTTTGTGTTGCAACAAATTCATTCCATTTTCAAAATAGCTCCATTGTGCCAATAATTTAAGCTAAGAAAAATGGTTTCCTAATTTGTATCTTGTCAAATTTGAAAAGTTTCCTTGCATGTTGACATTTTTTACTGCCTTCTCAATAAGCAACGATTATCTTCAACATCAAAATAAACATCAGGCCATGTGTATGCTGGTTTAGCATTATTTATATAAAGATTTGTACACTTAGACTAAAATCATTGATCACACGATGATGTATTCTAACTTCAACGTTACAATATTGTGTCTAACTTTTGTGAAAGCATGGTACATGTCTTCAAGATTTTTTTCTGCCTATGTCATGTTTTTGCTTTTGTCTGTGTACATATTGAAAATATAAGAATTGCATTAAGAGACTGACAAAACTGTGATAAAAGATTTTTTAGTGGCTCACTATGGCATCGGTCTCGGCAGAATTTCACAGACTCATATTCCCTGGTTAGGGTGCGGAGTAGTGATTTCAGGGCTACAATAGCCATATACATAGGACATTTCCTTTTGGATGGAGACTTTGAAATCTCCACGAAAATCCATTGTAAATTTATTATACATAACATGTTGAATTTGGCAAGCTAGGAGTGTGAACGGATGATTCTGAAAACTGTGAGCGAGGTTGATTCTGAAACAAATAATCTATTGTGAGAAAGTTGAACATTGAAAGAGAAGTGCTGTGAAATTCTGCATTGTATATAACTCCGTAACGGTGAATGGTGTATGAGTTCATTTGGTATATGCATTTGTCACGCGGAAATAAATCTTGAGTTGACCCCTCGCTGAGTTTGTCTTTTTCTCAAGGTCACAGAAGCATTGGCATCAACTCTTTACCAGCTGGTCCCAGAACATTCCAAAATAGCCTGTCCTGGGCCCTTACTCTCCAGGACTTTCAAAAATGATTTGGGACCACTTCTGTTGAGTTAATCCAGATGTAGAACCTTCAGTCTGATTGAAATCAACTCTTTCCGAAGATTAATAGTGCATCTACCGGAATACGAACTGGCACAGAAATTGAGGATACCCAATATCTTCTGAAAACAATGTATATAAAAGTATCCACACCCCTGAGTATATGCCAATAGTCACCAAGAACAGCAGCCACCATGATAAATTGAATTAAATTCGTTGTCAAAACTCAAGACTTGACTTCATTGGTGGTTTTTATCTCAAAACATATACAATGACATCTGAAATAAATAAATGCCAACCCTTTATTAGGTTTCATACTTATTCATTTTCTATAATTGATTCTCCGATCACATCTAATGCATCAAAACCCGAAAATTCTACTCTGTATTAAGATTAATAATACAAACAATCTGCAGGTTATAGAACAACAAAATGTTATGATAGAGATAAACAAATAATTTCACAATTATTATTATAATACAATGACCTTTATAAGTTAAACTCGATTGAATTGAAAATTGTTGTAGCAACATTGTTCATGAACAACTAACAGAAAACTAGAACTTGCAAAATTCTTCTTGGATTACATTTCACCAAAGTTGCAAAAGCAATTGTATCCAATCTCCAATATCATTTCAGGTACTCTTAAATTTATAAATATTACAGATCAGAACATATCTTGAATGATAATGGCAATAGTTACGATAAGACATGCATTTTCTGCATTGATTTTGTTTAATATTGAAAGGTCTTCCAATAGATTTAACCAGGGACTTAATGAACATTTTACGAGCGCTTCAGTTACTTTTGTGCTCTTCCTGCCATACAAATAAAAGCTTATAATATTAGTCAAGGTCCTTTCTCAGCAAGTTTAGACAAACTCAATACACATGGGACTGAAAACGTCATTGGTGAAGACAGAGAAGTTATTAAACTCTATAATCTAAATTATCCACAGGACCACGCCGACTCCTCTCCCATGACTGTTTAAACATAAGAGCCTTAATTTATCATTTTATCTAGATCCTTATTCGGCAAGTCTATATAAACGGAATACATATGGAACTGAATAATCATAAGGATGAAGGTACAGTAATTATGAAAATTCCAATTTTATTTCCCCAGACCAAGGACGTATATCAATCTAATTCCTTGCCCAGACTATGGTTTAAAGGTTTTTATTCCCGGAAAACGTGCAGAGGATAAATAACCCTGGGCTGTCGAGGATGTCCTGGTTCTAGCTAGATTTAAATTAATTTTACATAATGACCAGTGGTTAAAAAATAATGGAACGATCGAACAATTGGATAAGTTTTCATAAAGAAGAGAACGTCGCAAGTGTTTTATATGATAAAGCAAATCGACATGAACATTACTTGCATTCTTTTATTCCAATTGAATAAATATTTATTTAGGCCAATCGATTTTACCTGTAAACTTTTAAATGCCACATTGTTTCTCTACTATAATGGATTATTCACTCCCTATGAATGAGAAACGTGTTGGAGAAAATGAAAAAGTCATCCAGGCTATCTAATAAATAAAACGCTAAAAATGAATAACACAGATGTGGTTTTAGGCTGACATTTTATAAAAATCACATAGTTAAATATATCAAATGAGGTAACCTTATATTCTTTTAAGAAACTTGTCAGACAGTTTGTCAAACTTCCAACTATTTTATACCACACCCAATGTAATGCGGAAATGGGAGAGGAATCCTGTGACCTTTGACTTATGCATAGATAATGAAGTTGACCCATGGTAAATCCCAACGCTAGGATTATACTGACCATATCATCATGACAAGCCCAAGATCACCGCGTTTGGCAGGTAAGAAATCGATATACTACATGACACACATTGAAACATTCGCTTATAATGTCTTTGCGTTCTTCAATTTCTAACATTGCGCCAAATTGCACGCGCTTGGTCCCGCGGTGGCATGTGGAGTGACAACATGGCGGACAAAGTTGTAAACAAACTTGAACAATCCGACTTTGTGTGACAGCGTTACCAAATGTGTAATCGTTTTCCATGTGTCAAGAATAATTCCATACACTTATTCAACATCGCAATTTATAAGTCAACTCACTGACAATGTTGACCATTTTAACACAATAATGATATTGACAACTAAAACGACACGTTTTTACATAAATTGGTGTGTTTTATCATCTGTAGTTTTTTTTTCGTTCACAAATTGATCCTCATAATTCAAGGTATCCGTATTCTGAATTTGTGAAACTTTTAATTGATAACTGTAATTTCAAAGTATCATTTATAATTATCATAAATTTGCATAATTTAACAGATTTATTTTAGTTAATAAATATATTATTTTGAATCATATTTATTATTAATTATCACTTATAAGAATTTGTAATTCTAGTGATCACATTCACTATGTTGATATTTAGAAAATGAAAGTGCTTCATTTTAAGAGAAGGTTCTATACCAGGATATATTTCTGAGGAAGCTAAATACGAGTTGACATTAAATTCACTCCTGTTCAGACATATATGTATTAATACATGCTTATTGGACAATCCAGGTGAAACATATTACTAAGGATAATATTCTTATGACTTTATGTTTGAAGATTTACTAGGCTAGCACATATTTATTCAAAAATAAAAACAGTGAAGTATTTTATACGCCATTTATCAGCGCTATGAGTGTAGAAAGCTTTGCTTTGGCACAACATTCCATTGTTGATTAGTGAAAGAATAACTTTTTTGTTACAGTACTTCGTTTATTATTTTATTTTAAATTCAAATTTATGAAAATACAGCATTACTTCATTTCCAATAATACAATAAAAATAATATGGCAGACATTCAGTGGTAGAACTCTATATCTTTAAGTCCCCTGAATTAATATATTCCGTCCAATAATACTGTAACTTTATACCCTTCATGTTTTCTATATTGAATGTGACAGCTGTTTAAAGTTAAAAAAGGTATCATATATACAGGTTTCATATACATACATCAAACATTGAACTCATAATTATAATCAAAATCAAGGGTAAGAATTGAAAAATTGATTAAAAACATTCTCCCCCTTGATAAAGGTTGATTATATGTAAGACTATTTTTTATGTCAAAAATTTGTATCAAGATATAGAATTCAATTCTGTCACGATGTGTATATTTCAGAATAACATTATCTCAATATATTGAGACTACACTATATTGTTACTGCTCTACTGAAAACAAGCGAAACCCTTTTATTTAGGCTTAAAAAGTTTTAAAGTGTCACTTAGTTATCTTTGATAAATTGTTACCGTAGTAACTTTGTGGATATTCTATCAATGAATATGTAAGTTGTATTATTAAAAAGTTGTGAAATTAGTAAAACCTTGTTTTTCATTTCACAAAATGCAGTTAACAAGATGGCGGATAGTGTCGATAGAACAGGGACTTTAAAGCCTTATGCACATCAGCAAGATCAAGTTACCATGAGAAGAGCTGATTAATTCTATTGGGAGTTGAATGATCTACTATTGACCTCTTTGTTTTCTCTGTCATCGGTAGAGCTGTAGATAAAGGTCATGTGTGAAAGAAGAGAAATCCCTCGATGCTCATTAAAAGCTCATTCACAAAACTTGATACCGGTTTCAGTCCATTTGTTTTGATGATCATCTAAATTTCGTACCTCAACGGAGTAATAATCGACCATATGAGATCGATGTTGTCTATTCTGCAATTCTATCTGCTTATTGTGGATTGCAACAATGTATTAAAGAGACACTCCATGTTTTTAAATGTTTTATTTGAATTCCATACTTGCAAAAAATACCGTATGTGGTGATTTTAGTTCAAATAATTTCACTCAAATGCATATTCATCCCTGATCGTAAAATATGTGATACTTACTAGTTTCCAATGAAAATCGAGCAACATCCTCATACATGTGCAGAAAGCGAAACTACACATCCCATTTACATGCACGGTAGTAATATGATCTATTAAACATTACCAACCCAAATTTGTCTTTTTGGCTGATGTAGATCTATAAGTTTCCAAAATTACTTTTGACTAAATGGGGCACGCCAGCCGCAGTGCATTGTCCAATTTTCTATCCAAAATCACCACTTTGTCACTGTATAGTGAATCAACAAGCAGTAAACCAGTAATATTCGGCTACAGTCAGTGCTTTTCTATAAACTAACATCATTTATTAAATATTTGACTCCAACAATATCCAACAAAATACTTAAGACCGTTTAAGCATTTATCATATACAATTTTAATTACATTATCTTAGGGTCAGGTCAGGTCTCTTTATGGGAGGAAGACCGTTAATCTATGTAAATTTTTCTGGACAAATGTTTTCTGAAAATTAACATATATATATATCTGACTTCGTCCACAAGGCATACCTTTTGCCAGTTTCTATCACTGGCTAATGCAAACCTTGCTTTATTGCTAACTTTTCCTGTGCCAGCGTATCAGCATACTGTACCTTGACGTGGTGGTGCTATCAGAAATCAGTGAAGATCACAGAAATGGCCACAAAATGCAGCAAGGCAGGGATAGAGACTGGCGTGACTTATATCTTGTGGGGAAAGTTGATGTTTGTCTAATGAAGAAATCTTTTCACATGACACAATTTTAATGGATCCATAGTAACTAAACACTTAATCTTACTGAATTACTTATTTTGAAAAAATATCACAATTCCTACGAACCAGATAAAACATTCACACGACACATTCCTGAGGATATTAAAAAAGATTAACGTTTAGTCAGACATAGGCATTTTGTCTGGAGTTTTTGCTAATGTCTAATGCTCTAACCAGTCTGTAGGAAGGAGAGCGGCAAGACTGAGTTGATCTTTACTATAAAGTGAACAACTTGAAAACATGGTTTTTAAAACTTTTTAAAAGTATGGCTTTATAACTTGTCTTATTTCTGGTGTGTCTGTACCTGGCAGTTTTACCTGAAGGTGTGTGCTGTAATTAAATTTTTTTATGGGAAATCTTCTTCAAAACATTTTTTCTTTTGTTTACTTCCTGTTTGTATGAATGTACCAGAGGCATGAAAGTTTCGCAGTATATGATGAATACAGGATGTGGTTGCATGGGCATTTATGTGATAATTATGACACAAGCCTTTTCCACATGACTGAATTTATTATGTCTTTTTGAATTTCATGTGAAGTTCAGGCCCCCTGGACATTCGTTGTTGTACGACCTTGGAACCTTGGAAGTGTTAAGTTGGTTGAGAAAATAATATTATGTAAAAAGTGTTTTAGAAATGGTTACCTTCATGAAGGTAATATGTATTTAATTTTGTATAATTGAATATATCTCTCTAAACCCTGAGAGAATTTTAACTGCAATCGTCACAAGTCAAACTCTTAAACAATAGTTTAAAAGTCACCGTTATAATATTGTTGAAATTGATGTCAGTACTGAAATATTCGACAATCTTCCTAAAATATCTCTCAATAATGTTGAAGAAATGTAGTCTTTTCATGTTGATGAAATGTGTATAATTTGAAGAAGTTTGTTTTTATTTGTGATCACTGTAAGTGGCTACTCCAGACTTTGTTTAGTAGAGGAAATCTTACACACTCCATCTACTTGACTTTGAGATACTTGGATAACCAAATGGCTAAACCACTTACCGTATTTGACATAATCATAGCCCTCTTCCTGTAAGATACAGCGATTTAACTCAAGAAACATGAAGTGAATTGCTTTAGAAATAACTACGGGGGTATGTTGATACAATCATGTTTTTTCTTATGGAGATCGAAAGTATACAGTCAAGTTACTTACTGGACTGAATGATAAGGTCATAAGCTCCCCTTTTTCCAATTTTCTAAGCGCCCAGGTCGCTTAAAAAGTCGAGTACGGTAAGTCTGCATATATACTTTAAAGATTCAAGAATGTTTCTTGTATTTTATAAAGTTTGATTTATGAGATTGTTATCAATATATCTTTGAAATAGTCAAAATATGAAATAAAAGGAAATTTTATTTTTCTGTTTTTATCACATTATAAATATTTTCTTTGGACTGTCAGGCAGCTATTTAGAAGAATGAAAAATTGCTATTTGTTTACTCTACAAAGGAAATGATGGAAAAAAATATATTTTGGGAATATTTTCAAAGGTATTTGTTTGGAAATCTTTTCAAAGATAATATAATTTCTGAGAGCTTAAAAGCCTCAAATAATTTTAATTGATGACAGCATTTAAAGACACATCACATCAATTGACACATTTATACAAATCTGAAATTCATGGTAATCATGAATTGTAAAATTGAGTCCTTTGTGCTTTAACTTATCAACCGTATGTTTGCTAAATCAGTGTAAGAATGTGTGTTTACACAGTGGCCTAGCACGCCCTTAGCATGGAGAGGGTTAAGGAAGATTTATGAATGAAGAGATAACAACATAGTAGGAATAGCTCACATAGTCTCTGGTCCTTGTGAAGTGACCGATAACAATGTTTACATTGATAACATACTAGTGGTCAAGATAGATAACTGTCTTGTTGACACCTGCCATAAGATAAATAATGTCAATATTGACCCACTTAGACCAGTGGTCAGCTTGGGTTGACCGATCCTGAGGGTAAAGGTATGGAGGGATACTACAGGTACGAGCTGCTATTGTGGTGACCTATAGGTACTGTAACACAATATGCTTAATTAAAGGCTTTTGTTGGTTTTATATATACCAGTACTATATTAGGCCTCTGCGCTGAACCTAAGTTGAGAGTTCATTAACCCCCTACTTGCTGATTCAGTATTTGGAAACCCATTCTGAGCTGGCTGAGGTACAGATGTCATTTAAAGGTGCATCCATTGTGTTAATGGGGGTCAAACGTTTTCAATAATGTTATTTTATCGAGAAGTACAGACTGTTATCGAAAACTACCATTATGATGATAGTCGACTTAGTAAATTGACGATATGAAGGTAAAAGGAGTGATTTCTGATCGAAAACCTGACAATGCACCGTGATTGACGTGCGCCAATGAGTCATCATTTGGGAATCTTATTTACAACAGACAAAAAGACAAATTTGGGTTGATAATGTTAAATAGGTCACATACCGGTAACTAATACTACTGTGCGTGTAAATGGGACGTATTGTTTCGTTTTCTGTACATGTATAATGATGTTGTTTGTTGATTGGGGATGAATATGTAAGTTCAGTCACATTATTTGTACTGTAAACATATGGTGTGTTGAAACGTATTAAAGGGTAATAAAATTTTATGAAACAAAATAGATGAATCTAAGTCTTTAAGCAAGTTGGGGATGGCCAAGTGCTGATGATGTCCTTGGAGTTTTCAATAGCAAGAGCAAATCAACAATGTGTTACATTTTAGAACATGCATAGTATAGGTGAGTGAAAATGATTGTGTTAAAGTCTCATTGGGAGTTTTTAATAGTTTAATCAAATCATCAATTTTAGAACAAATGCTTGAAAAAGATTTGTGAATCTGTCTCATTTGGAGTTTTGTAGTTTGATCAAATCAACAATTTGTTGCGTTTTAGAACGTGTGTGGGTGCGTGAAAACGATCGTGTTAAAATTAGGGCTTAGGTGGTTAACCCCATCACATTACCCGAACCTGTTATTATCACATGACTGATTGTAAAACAGTTTAATTGTTATTCTTACATTGCAGGATTGCAATGTATTTGAAGATTCCAAAACAATATTATGATCAATTGTCTTTCATATTAAAATTTGATTGACATAGCTATGGGTCTCTATGATTTAGCTTTCTAGCTCCATACTGCAGCCTGCCAGTTGATTAAAGTATTACAAGTTCTTACAAATTATATGTTGGAGATTGACTAATAAGTTTTCTTTTATTATGTCAAATCAGGATGTACAAGCTTTTATTGGAAAAACGGAAGGATGTTTTGTATCATAATGCGTAATTTTACCGAATATCTTACTTGACATGTATATGTATATATATATTTTTCCTTTATTTTCAAGGTTTTACTTTTGTACGTTTATAGTCTCTCATAACCCTTAATGGGTGGCTCGGATATTCCTTTTATTGTACTGTATATATGTCTATGTACGATCTGTCTGTCTGTCTGGGTATATGGGTAGGGTAGGGTAATAATGGGTTGGGTACCCAGGTAGAAAAAATCTACCCGTCCCAGCCCTAAAGTTAAAATCTACAGATACGAGCTTTTATTTCCAAAGAAAATATTTGACGAGAGACTGAGAGAGTCTAGAGTTTATTGTGATCAGATACAGAGATAGTAATTTAATATACTACTGAATTAAGGCTGTAGAACTTTAAGGTTACTTACTGAACCGGTATGGATATTAATGGGATCTGGGACCTATCAGAATATCTGGAGAGAGACAGAATGTGTAACTGTGTAATAAGAAAATTTTGTCTTCAAAACTGTTAATCAATCATTAAAATTCTGAAAGCTTGTTATTTGTTATTTTCTATTCGGAATTTTTTTTTTTTCACTTTATACAATCCTAAGTGTCATGTCATAATAACATTAAATATTGCAAAAAAATGCAGATAAGATCTTTATGTAAAAATATGAATTGAATCGATAATTAGGAAGATCTTGATTGAATTTTTTTTTTTTTAAATAATTTAAGGAAATTACCATGTTTATAATCAAGTTAGGAGAAGTCAAAGATAAAAATAATGATTCAAGGGACTTGATTTAATTTAATTTCCTCAAATCAAGAAAAAATCAATTGATTAAAGAGTCTACATTTAAATTCACAACACGTATGTTAATTATTCTGCCGCTTTGCTGTCCTTAAATGAATTGTTCCATTTCCTAATAAATGAGGCATTTTCATTGATTTCACATAAGTAACACGAATTTCCTGGTAATGGAATTGGTGATTCATCCCCTGGTTCTAAGGGGAAGTTACTCCAATTTAATAGTGTCCTTGTAGACCAATATTGGATGTAAGTGAATTGCTTCCCTTGGCTTATTGATCCAGTATTAGCATAAATCAGTCTTCAGCCGGTCGGGCCTGTAAACATTGTTTTGATCGTCAACTGGTGATATTGTCTCAAGTTTACGAAATAGTCTTGTTGTGCTGTCCCCAGTGCATGGAATGTTATTGATCAGCAAGGACGTTGCTCGACTCCGATGTGGAGGAATCCGGAAGGACATGTGGATGTAGATCGAACTGTGAGGCATGAATTAGTCATTGGGCTGGAGACAGACTTGTGGGATGCTTGGAGGAATACTCTGCTAACTATTGAATGGGAAACCTCTCCGATCTTTACAGGATACCATGTTTCCTACTCGTGTGAAATTTTCTTACAAATTTTGACACCATCTTGAGATACAACAGTTGTGAAAAGCAGACGTCAAGATATGCTGATGATTACTGAAAGGACACTACGATTTTGATCGGATTTTATCAGAATAACGAGCCAGCTACAAAATGAAAGACTGTCCAATTTTGACACCTGTTATGAATTGTTGACCTGAAGCAGACGCCAACCATTCAAAGGAGCAGACGTGAGGATAATTGGTAATTGCATTGGAATTACACACCATCATAAGAATCAATGAGTTCACCGGAGTGTGGAGACCTTAACTAGCAGTGCACTGTGGCAACCACTTGATGAATGGATAGTTTAAAGTACGGGAATTCTCTCACAGGTGAATGTCTTTATGTGAAAGGTCTTCATCAGGTATCAATATGCTCATAGTGAGGGGAGGCTCTGGAGCTACTTACAGGGTAATGTATATATCTGTCAGCACAAAGATGAGACTAATGGATGGGTAGGCAGTTTATAATAGAGGGATGAGAAGTCGTCTGATCCTTCCATTTGATGCGCGATAATTATGTGGATGTCTGTCTCGGGGTATTAGGTAGAGAAGGGAGAGTGGCTGCCTCCACCACCTTTAATGGAGGATAAAGACGTGTGAATGTCAGCTAACGTTGAGGACGGGGTTAAGGTCAGAGGACAATTGAGTGATGATGGAAGTTGGAATAGCTGTCGGGTGTAGGTATAGAAGAGTAGCTCTCTACCCTTACTGTATTGTCATCTTGTTGGAATACACTTTATAAGAGATATCCTTCATTTGATGTCAGGTAGTCATGCTCCATGACTGTGTAAAAAATAAGAGCCTAAGAGTACATCCATTTTGTTGTTTAGGGTCACATTTGCCAAATGTTATTAATTGTGTCATTTTATTGAGAAGTAGTGAATGATGCCGAAAATTGCCATTATGATGACAGTCGACTCGGTATACCGACAATATAACGGTAAAAGTAGCTATTTCCGATCGACAGTATGCCGCTTGTGGTGCGCGTCAGTTGGTCAAACTTAAATCTGGAATCTTTTGTACTACAGACAAATAGACAACTTTGGGTTGATAATGTTTGATAGGTCTTTTAACTACTGTGTATGTATAATGGACCTGTAGTTTCAGTTTCTACACAAATATAATGATGTTGCTCAATTTTAATTGGAAAATACTAATTATTATATATTTGGCGATTGGGGATGGATATGCAAGTTGAGTGAAATTATTTGACTGAAATCAGCACATTTCGTTTGTTGCCACGTATTAAAACCAATTAAAATTTTATGAAACTCAATGGATTCATCTTTAATACAGTCTAGATCTTTATTCAGCAAGTCTAGATAAACTGAATTGAACTGAAAATCAGAAATATATAATCAAAAGGATGAAAGTACAGTAATTACAAAAATTCCACAGAATAAATGTAGTCAAGATGGCAGGATGCATAGGACATATGATGCTGTTTAGAAACAGCATCAAAAGTTGGCTAATTAGGTTATTCTTTTAAGGGAACGTTAATTTAATTTTGTCATCTTTGTTGTTAGAGCAACTTTCCTCATTACACATTCTGCATTTAAACAAGGTTTTTTTGTTTCCCCAATTTGTTATTTGCCATCTCTCAAGTACAAGGGCAAGATACAGAGTCAGTCAATTTGTTCAGAATTTAGAAGTTAGTGAATATTACGTTATCAAGTAAAGTTTGCAGTCACAAAAAATGTGATGACTATTATTTGAATGCTATGATGTAATAGGCACATATCAAATTAACATATGGGTAATAAAAACAATAACCAGAATAACATAATTAATGTCATTTAGGTGATAGAATCTGTCATTGCCCACCACTTGTTACATAGTTCACAATTTATAGAGGTGGGTGGTACAGGTGTTATAACATGCTTCAATAGTAAATGAATGTCAGGTAAGGCTATCAGTCCTCTGCACTGGTGTTGTATGTGCTTAGTGTGTAAATTATCTTTGTTTAGTTTCATTACTTAATGGAACTCTATTGTGAAAAGTATGAACTTTAGAAATACTTGACAATAAGTGTGAAATCTTTGAAGGGCATTTAAATGTGACATATTGAAATTGTAGATCCAAAAATTACAGTTGATTTTGCTGTGAAATGCAGAAGCCATAGTGAATGATGAGTTTCTTCACCACTGTTTTCTTTGCTATATAAATGTATCCCATTTTGTTACGGTATTTCTTAAATTTCACCTGATGAATGAGTAAACATATACCGTACTCCAAATGTTGGGTATTTTGGACTATTTTCATATTTAAGAACTTGTGATCAAGAAAATCTTCTCTTCTTAAGAAGTGGGGAGATACTTTAGGTTTCATCAGGTTAGAAGAGGAAGATTGAGAAAATGTTTCGAAGACATGAGAATGGCTTTACTTTCTAATGTGTTTAAACTGTTGGATTCGGCTGGAACGAGGTTTTAAGTGGTCTAATTTGGGTGTACGTTGTGATAATGTGACTGGTAGAGCCATTACTTGTGCTTGGAGCCATCCCGGAAATAAGAATTGCTCAACAATTGTCTGTTCTGGCAAAATGAGATTTTAAATACTGCGGTTTTTGCTCCTACGTAATGTTGATGCTATTTTTGTGAGGTAGGAAATTTTGAAATATGTAGGTGTACACAATTTTATCTGCTACAACAGCAAATATTTCTAACCTTTATCCTATACATTTGTATACCTGGCTTCATGTCTTCAAAGGGGTGGATAGCACAGTGGTTAGTTCGTTCAGTTTTGGATCAAGAGGTCCTCGGTTCGAATCCCACCAGGGGCTTGGCAACTTTGCTCTAGAGAACTGTTCTACATGCAGTAAGGTTTGGGTGCTGTGCTACACTGAATTTCAACGTAGTACCATCCATGATACACTAGTTTCAGTTGATGCTTGCAGGTTTCACCGCAATGCTTAGCCACATGGTGTTACAGGCTTTCTCCCTGCATTAATGCTAGCAGCCATGATATAAGTGAAATACTCTTGAAAGTAATGTTAAACCTCAAATCATATCATAGGATTTCTGTATGCAATATGTTTGTACTTATATTGTACTTGTTTTAAATACACAATTTTTCTAATTCTTTGGCATCACCAGAGATTTAAGACTTTCCAATACACTTGTTCTCAATTTCATAAATTTGTTTTATCTATTTATTTTCTCTGGTTTTCTCTGTGGTTAAAGAAAATTAATTTTTAATTCCAAAACCAATTTTTGCAATAATTGGTTGTAGTGGATTGACATTTACTGGTTACCTTTGATCTTTCAATTTGAGTATATAGGTCAGAAATCAGCTTCTCCATCTTGGAGAAAATGAAGTATTGACATTTAAGATGAAAATACTTGTATTGATCCAAGGTGATATCATTATTATTTCATCAAAATGGATAAGATACGTTGTAAAAGTTGTTTAATTTTAAATCAGAATAAATATGAAGGATATGATTTAAATTATTTTAGAATAATTTACCCTTTCATAATATTTACAAAAACATCTATATTGGTTTCATAACAATTTTGGTTTTATTTGCCAGTAACTAATAATTTCATACTTTCATGATATTTTAGGAGATTTATATCTTTGACAACTTGTCAATCACTGTCCAAATACAACCACCAAAACTGAAATGTGACAATAAATATCACATGAGATTAAAATGCAAAATCAAGAATTAGAGAAATTGAAACAAGAAATCCAAATATCCAAGAATCACGATATAATCAAATTTCCGTCAATCATTTATGTCTTGAAGAACGAAGACAAACTTTACGATAACAACTTCTTTATTCTATGATGGCGACAATTTGTCATAAATTCAAATGTTGTTGTCAAGTAAGTGAATATTCTTGACAACCGACGTTAGAATCTTTTTCAGAATGTTACCATACACCATCGCCTCAAAGAATAAAGAAGTTGTTACCCATAAAATTTGTCTTCGATTTTCATCACCTCAACTCCTAGAATGCCAATCAAAGAAGTCATTAAGGTCAAGTAGATATTTCGGGCTACTCGATGAGATTGGATGTACCCCAGCTCTCTGCCGAAAAAATCTTTCTTACTCACCCAATAAGCAGCTACTGTACAGTGTAGAGATATATAGAATACTAAACGATGTCACATTTGATAACATGTTTATTAAACAAGTGGATGGTTTGGTATTTCAACGAGCGAAAGCGAGTTAAATACCGATGCCATTCACGAGTTTCATAAACATGTTATCAAACAGGACCAAGTTTAGTATTTGATTTATTACTCAATGATGTAAATAGCGCTGAATTGCAAGAAATTCGTTTTTAGCGATGCTGAGTTGCAAATAGGTCACCAGCTATTGCAGTCGCGAGGCTAACATTGTGACGTCAACCAAAAACCACTATGACGTCACGCACCGATTGTGACGTTACGGCAGCACGCGGTCGTATCACACATGTGTGTAACCAACTCATTGTTATCTAATGAGTGATCTCACCATGGTTGAGTAATAAATATATTTATGTGACAATATCGCTGTACTTTTGCACGATTGTATTCGACATAGACATTAGAGAAAACTACCGTTAGCTTTTTGACATCACAATGTTACTAATGACCTCTCAATTGTATTTAACAATTAAAGACTGATTTGAGAAAAAACTGCTGATAGCTTTTTGATATCACAATGTTAAAGAAGACAAATATTTAATGATGATCAACTTCTTTATTAACAATAGCGACGTTTCGGTATAGATCCTTATACCGTTATCAAGCATGATGCTTGATAACGGTATAAGGATCGGTATGCTTGATAACGGTATAAGGATCTATACCGAAACGTCGCTATTGTTAATAAAGAAGTTGATCATCCATAAATATTTGTCTTCTTCATCACACCAACTTCTAGAATGCCTCTCAAACAGATCACAATGTTAGTAACGTCATCAATATTGTGTTTGACATTCGAGCTTTAATTGTGTTATCACAATGACTGAATGTCCGTAACTTTGCTTGTGAATTGTAAATGATGTTGAAATAATATACTTGTTTCTGGAATCCCCTATATATGGTAGTTATTACAGTTGTTTGATGTGACCAACTGTTTAGCTACTGGAAGCGATGGCACTAAGAACGTCAAGTGGAGCGTTTGTACTTATTGTCTAAGGTCAAGTACTCTCACTGAGCTAGACTTTATCAACGGCCCTTGAATACTCATTAAAGGTTATCTTGACCTTTGAGTAAGTTCTTTTATTTTGTCAAGATCTGCTTTGTAATCTACATTAACAATAGAGTTTGTACTAAAATGTTTACAATGAATTTTTGACATAATAAATGTATAATATAGATTTAACAAACATTTAGGATTTCTAGACTTTGTCTGGCTCTCTTTAGTGTTAAGTATATAACAAAAATCAGAGAATAAACTTCAGAAAAGTTTTGAAATGTTAATAGTCAGTAGAAAAAATTCCATATTGCAATTGAATTGTTTAAGTCAGTTTTGGTTCAAAATGAATTTTACTTTTGAATATGAAATATGAAAAAAAAATTCATTATGTGGTAAAATCAACATAAGGTCATTTCTAGACCCCTGGGTCTAGAGTTTTAGCGAAATTGCTGAAAGTGCTACACCTGCAGAAAAATAAGGCTCGTGTGACAGTCCTGGCTTTAACTTTTGGAGGTTATTCGTCTATTTTCCTATTCAAGTTGACAAAATATTACTTTTGGCTGACAACTCTTCAAACTTATTTCATAAACTGATAACATACATAATTTAAAGGGACTGTATCACGTTTTGTAATGGAAGTAAAGTGATTTCATAAAATGTAAAAGAAATGGTACCAATTACAAAACAATCAAAAGATAGAGTTCTAAAACCATTGGTTATGATTTATTTCAGCAACGCAGATCCATTTCCTATCCTCAAATTATTAAAAGGTGTTCACACCAAAATGGCCATTATCCAGTTGTGTAATGGGCTGTTCTACGCTTCCTAAAGTAAAAGGTATCCTGCATAAGCTTTGATTATAAATGGCAAAATTAATGAATGTGCTACAGTGCCTTTAAACATTGACTCACAACTATCTAAGCATTAAGAAAGCTTTAAAAATCTGGGCCCAGAACCTGACTGAGTGATCCCTGGAGTGCAAGAGAGTATTGGATGAGTGGGAGGTAATATGTGGGCGAGATGATAGATCCAATCCATCGGTGTACAACTGTGTCTCTGTTGTGTTTGGTACAGGTAATTGGTCTGTCGGTTTGGTTATATGTACCGGTATATGAATAAATAAAATTAAGAAGTTTGATCCAGTCAAAACCATCTGATGTTTTTTCTTTTATCTCTGTCTCTGTATCTGTGTTTGTCTGCCTGTCTGTGTGTATGTCTCTGTCTCACTGTCTGTCTGTCTCACTGTCTGTCTGTTTCACTGTCTGTCCGTCTGTGTGTATGTCTCTGTCTGTCTGTCTGTCTGTCTGTATGTCTGTCTGTCTGTCTCTGTCTCTGTCTGTCTCTGTCTGTCTGTCTGAGTGTATGTCTCATTGTCTGTCTGTCTCTGTCTGTCTGTCTGTGTCTCTGTCTGTCTCACTGTCTGTCTGTCTCTGTCTGTCTGTCTGTATGTATGTAAGTTGTGTTAGCAAAGCAAATATTTCTTCAAAAAAGTAAATGAATTATAAATACAATATATATACTGTAATTTGATTCTGCATTTGTACAAGATTCAACGGTATGTTTTATTTATGTGAAAGTTGAAAAAAACAACTGCTAAAATACTTGCAGAAATTGATGTGTAAAGCAAACACTACTCAATGATGTATTATTGCCATGCTAGATATTTCTGAACCTGCAGTATGTAGCACATAGCAGGGGATTAGAGCCAGCGTACAATTGTGTCATTGTAATACAGGATGTTAGGGAGACTTTCTGTCAGTGAGAATACAGCTTGAGGGGAGTCTAAAATAGCTTTAGGGATCGCAATAGCTCAGGTCTTAGGTCATTTTAATTGTTTAAGATTTATGTTACACATTAAATGTAAATTTATACTTTTATGTATTTGTACTAGATTTAAGTCTAGATTAGTATTTCATTGTCTGCCACGGACAGGTCAAGGATCAAGTGACTAATGGTTTAGGAGACTGTAACACAGGCTGGGATGTTACCCTCACTTTAAATATAATCATTATGTCAGTTATAATGTTTGTAATATAAATAATAAGTTAAGATATTTGAATTTCCCAGAATGTGTGTCTAAATTTTCTAACTCCGAGATTCTGGAAATGATAATTGTCAATAAAAAAGAAATAATAATACCGTAAGTTTAGTTTCAGAAAAACAGAGAAATCTGGGATGTGTTTCAAATTTTAACACACACGCTGTTCTATTGATTCTTTTCAAACCATTCTGTGTGATCAGTTTACAAGAATAATATTTTTTATACAGAGGAACAAGATTGGCCCGGAATATTTATTGACTGTCAAGTACAGCATGACATGGGTAGTGGAACCTCTCTTCCTCCCCTTTTTTTGAAAATTGTGCCTCTAAATTTGTTGAACCTCCTGACTGAAAATCCATCCATTTATGATTTATAATGCCATTATGTGAACTCTAGTCTGTCCTCTAGACCCGAAAGCAAAATATTCAAATGGCGACCAGTCCAGTCTAGAAAATGTTGGCAAGTCTAGATTGTTTAGCTCAGTCTGTCATCAAGGCATCTTTAGGGCTCCATTTTGTTTAACTATTTGAACTATAAAATATTGTTGTTGATAAGGAAAATACTATTTCTGAGACTAAATGTTTGTATCAGTGAACTCTATCCCCCTCTACCTTTGAAATTCATAGGAGTCCTAACTGATTGGGATATTTACAGGAGAATGTGACAGGCTAGATTAACATTTATGCTATTAATACACTGTGTAAATGTCAGGGTTTGCAGTATGTAATAAAGGTTTGGTATACATGCTGATGATAGTGTACTTGTTATATCAGAACCTAATGGATTGTTTGCCTGAAACCCTATCCTAATTTTGAAAATTATCTATTTTCTGTGCATGTTTAGTCACGATTATAATTCTTAACAATTTGAACTTTGAAATATGGTTTTATAATGACATAATATCCTCAGAGTAGATAGATAAAGTAAAAAATATACATAGCATTTGGGCGGGATTTTGATAGCTAATGCTTGAGTCTGAACAAATTATGGTTTCGCTTGCATTAATGAGTACATTTATGTAACATTCTTATCTAAAATTCGAATACAATTTCACTTGTCAAATAAGATTAGATACATGTATCTTTGTCAATATTTCATAACTGTTAACAAGTTTGTCATTGTAGATAATAGAACATTATATGTATTCTTATATATTAATATCAAAACTTTTGACAGTTGTTTCTTTATGTGAAGATGTTAACAAGAAAATGATTGTGTCAATAAGAAATTTACAGGCCTGTGATAAAATAAATATCATCATAATGGCATTTTTAGGATCATAGATAACAAAAGAGATTCAAAAAGAATATTTATATTTATTATAGACACATGTTAGATTAGATCCCCCAAGCCCGTAAAATAAACTGTCAACAAGTGATATATTATGTTTAAGCTATACACAATACTTTCATTGTCCAAACATTATAAAAACCCAATAAGGAACACAATATGTTGTGATTGAGCTGAGTGTGAGTGGCTTTCTTGATTTGAAAATTGTGCTTGTAAATTTGACTCTCCCCCCCCCCCCCCCAATGCAATGAAACCTTTAATATGGCAGTTTGTTAAATCTAAAGGACAAAGTCTCCTAAACAAAGACTATATGAGAGTGTGAAATATATCATCCGGGAGTAAACATGCGTACCTCATTGTGTGTAGGTTGTCTGACTGTGGTCGAGGGATAAGCTTAGTGATAAAGAGGTAGGAGGCTACTGACTAATTAGTTTTGATAAGGTTTAGTGTTGCCGGCATTTATTAATATCCTTTGAAGTTATGGAAGCAAATGGAGTTATGAAGAATGAGAATATTGATTTTTTCCGACATACCATGAATGGAAATAGATATTCTCTTCCAGGATTTGTATAGGAATTTGTTGAGTCTGGGAGAATGGGATATTCTCATACATTCGAGTTTGTTTATTAATATTTCATAAATCTAGGGTATATTCACCTTTACTTGATGAATGAGGCTGTCTGGCTGCTTTAACCCTTGACCAGTGAGTCTGTGAATGTTTTGTGATAATGTATCTCTAGCCAGTGATCAGTCCAAGGCTATACTCTCTGTTAACGAGCTGTGTTATTCCTGTAGATTTGTCCCACAGAATGGTTTGACATAAGTTATTTCAGAAGCTAAAGTATAAACAGTTTGTAAGGACTGAGGTTCTTTCAATGTTGCGATATCAAGGCAACACCTTTGTGGGGCGGGATAGCGTGTTTGGCTTCGGATAAAGATGTCCAGGGTTTGAATCCGCCAGGGGCACGGCAACTTTGTCTGCAGTAGAGAACTGTTCTACACGCAGTAAGGTTTGGGTGCAATGCTACAATGAATTTCAGCGCAGTGCTAACCATGGTTCACAAGTTCCAGCCAATGCTCGCATGTTTCACCGCAATGCATAACCACCATGCGTTTTTTCCCTGCAATAATACTAGCAGCTGTGACGTAAGTGAAATATTCTTGAAAGTGGCGTTAAACTTCAAATCACATCACCAACTTTCGTGCAAAGCTGTTTTCAAGCTTTTGTCGTACTTTGGATTTAGAAACACAAAAGTAAGAAAAGAGACGTTTTGATAGACTTAATTATCGTTTATACCTGATTATTGTTTTTAATTAATCTAAATTTCAGCTTCACAGGAGCAAAATATGATATCTTTTGTTATGGACTGTCAGCATTTTACTTTATGTTGCTAACGTGGTACAATGACATTTTATTTCTGTACATATTTTATCAACATTTTAGATAAAAATTACATTTTCTCCGTTTTTTAAATTGTTTTTCTTTTGTCAACCTGGGAATCTTTTGGTTTAAATTGTTTGCATCTAAAAATTGTATACTGTATTTATATCGGCAATATTGAGATGTTATTTTCTGATTAAATTCTGTCTGGATATGTCTGGCCTACCCTTTTGGGAATAGGGATTTAGTCAATGTGCCATTTGCAAAACTGAAGGAGACAGTTTTGTTGTATAATGATCAATAAAATATATATTTTTCTCTTGATACCACTTATGTGATGGAAAAAGTTACAGAAATCGGAGAAATCAGGCTTGAGAATGTCAGTGGAAGTCTGGTAGATTTTATGAATATTTGCATGAGAATTTAAGTTTTGATATATATATTTATTAGGTCATTACTCTGTATTAGATATTGGATTTTTATTATGGAATCAGAATTCTAAAATAACTAGATAAAGAATTCTATTTTCATTTGCATTTAAAAATAAAAAAAACATCTTATTTATTTCTCAGTATTTAATTTGTTACATATTCTTTTGGTTTTTCATCTTTTCCTTCAATTGATATTTAAGTTATTCAGGTTGATTCTTGCTTCAGAATGTACATGTAAAAAGATAACATGAAGGAATAAATCATAGACTAGATACTCCAGCAATACTTTTGTAGATACTGGAATATATTCGATGCAACATTTGTAACGGAAAAAGGGAGTAAATTACATTAGGTATAAATCATGATTTCCCTGATCATCAAACCAGTCTATTTGGTAGAGTCTATAGATTAATGATTAAGACCTATTCGTTCCACCTAGCCACATCTATATCCAAGGGATCAAGGGATCCTTACAACTCAATAACGTTGATGAAATAGATCGTTAGGTACCTTCCATTAACGGATGACTTTGTAGGAAGATGTATCCTAGCTTTCAGAAGGTCTATTTGATGTTGAAGTAATTTCTCTAATAAGAAGGTTGATTTTATTAAAACATTTCAGCGGAGTCTGAATTTTTTTGTCGTTCTGAGATCCTCATGAAATAATAGTATATTAGAAGCCATTGGCATTGAGAGCTCATAAAATGGTAAGCGCCAATGGTTCTCTCTATGATCTTGCCAAAGCATTAGGTCTGTCATTACTACCAGACAAACTTAAGAAAGTCCTAAAATGATAACTATCTTGATTTAGGGCCTCCTCATAAATATAGAGGCCCTGTTACCAGGATAATTATCACTTTAGGTTTTTTTTTAAGTTTGAGAGGCACTTCTTGATATGGAGAAAAAGTGAAGAGGACGTCAGTCAGAAGAATGTGATCTGTTCTGGATATAATGAAGAAAGCACAGGATGTACTCATAGATTAACATGAGATGATTAAAGAGCAGTTTTCCTCTGATCCATGAGTATATTGGTTGCATATGTACCAGAGTTGAAATATTATAACATGACCTTTTCTGTATAGTTTTCTTTTGGTCTATGATGCTGATGGTGTATCATTTGAATTGTTTCCTTTACGATTCCGTCAATTTACATAGTACTAGTCATGTAGACTAATGTTAGTTGGCTGACAGAGACTCGGCAACTTAGTCTGCCGCAGAGAACTGTTCTACTTGCAAAAAGGTTTGGGTGCAATGCTACACTGAATTTCAGTGCAGGACCACCCATGGTTCACTAATTCCAGCTGCTGTTCGCAGGTTTCACCGCAGTGAATTGCCACATGGTGTTGCAGGTTTTCTCTCTGTAATAATACTAGCAGTCATGATCAAATTGAAATACTCTTGAAATTGGTGTTAAACCATCTGATCACTAGGGAACGTGTATCTCAGGTGGACTACATGGACATGAAGTAGAGGGCTGCATATTGCAGAAAATGTATTTCAATTGTAATGTGATATTGATAATTGATTGCAAGGCATTAGTAACATATTCTTTGAAGGGTGTTTAGAAGTGGAATACTTAAGAAAATCAAGATTTTCAGAATACCAACTTCTTTATTGTGAACAATTATAATGTAACTCCTTCAGGTGGATTCCAAATGTAGATAAAACGGAAATGGTCATAAACATTTCCAAAGGTTTGATATGGTTTAAATTTTTTTGGTATGACAGAGAATGTGACATATTTGATTTAAAACTCTATATACAAAGATAAACCACTTAGTTTAGAATGAGTTTATTAGTTTTTAACATAAAACCACTTAAATTTGCTGTGAGATTATCAAACTTTGACAACCATCATAAATTTGAAAGCTTGAACAAAATAATTTTCTCTCTAGTTTTAGTTACCCAAGTGTTTTAACGTAATTTCTTCTTGTAACCTGGCTGTGATGGCTCTGTATGTGAGCGCTTTTGTGGTAATTTAGCTCTGTAAGAGATTAAAGTTTCGAGTTAGTTCTCACCACAGTCCCCTGTAATCACCTAGATGTAAGCTGTGACTTAATGAGATATTGATGGAGAAAGTGGTGTCAACTGGCTGAGACTAGACCTTGTTAACCCTTAACTTGCGGGTCCCATATTGATAAGGTAGGCTAGAAGGCTTTAGGAAACGACCAGAGTAACATTGGTCTGTCGCAAACTTCATAGGTGTGTCTTATATGTTTCTTGAAGTAAATATATTATTGGTATAGTATAATGTTGGATAATGCTTAGTATCAGTTCTAATTTCCTACTGCCACAAGATTGCGCCTTGAGCATGGATATGTGCGCTTTAAAAATATGCAATATTATTAATTAAGATTAAGAGCTTGACCAATTCCCCCCCACCCAGTTATGTTGTGGGGAGAGATAAAAAAGATTAGATTAACATTTCTGTGTATAAACTACTCAGAAGGGTTATTAGCACTCTATTGTTTGGTAACAGATGTCAGTGCTGTTTCAAGATATTAATTGCACATAACATTAGTAGAGAAAGTACCGGTAACATAAAACATAGGCTATTTTCTGACATAATAGTAATACATTGCAATACATATATGTTTAACAAAATGACACATGACAACACTAGTTTTTGCACAACGTCACTGAAGGCCGCCAATAGAAACAATGCCTAGTGGCCCCTGGTTCAAATTCAATATTGAATTTAGAAGTTATATACTAGCTTAAAAACAGCCTATATGGAGTCTCTGGTGGTTTGAACTGTTATTTGTCAGAAACTGTTGAAAGTGCAATCACTCATAGAGCTATAACAGATGGATCAATAGCTCAGATAGTTTTGCTAGATAACTAAAAATGGCTGTCTCAAGGGAAAACTTTTGAATTTAACAGATATCTTTTTAATATAATACCCAGTGTGTTTTAAACATTTTAAAAGGTATACATTTCCACTGA
Source organism: Gibbula magus (assembly GCA_936450465.1). Lineage (NCBI taxonomy): Eukaryota > Metazoa > Mollusca > Gastropoda > Trochida > Trochidae > Gibbula > Gibbula magus. Next base: position 50,697,406 of record OW388292.1, read on the forward strand.
TAGTTAATGGACAAGAAATACAAGACAGAATTGTGACTTTATTTAGAAATCTAGGTTTATCACATTTACAGTGATTTGACTGATTCTGACTGAGAAACTAGACCTATACTATACAAACTTTGTACTATAATTGTTTTTTAAAGATATAATTTGCTGCCAAATGATGTGATTTGTAAGCTGAGTATCACAGAAAATATGAAGATTTTACAAAACTTTTAAACAGTAGGTTTGTTTGTGGCTGCCAAATTATATCATAAATAATCTGAGTTCATCCACAGAAAATGATCTCACATCTTGCCAACCAGAAATATTTGAAATATTAACGTTAGATAGTCATAAAGAAAGCATCATTATGTAAGAGTTAAAGATGGACCCGATGACCTGCTAGCAGAAGAAATCTGAACAAGTAGTCTTTTGAGATGGAGTGTACGCTCTTGTAACTCAAGAACTGTGGCTGAGTAGTCAAAGCTATGGTAATGAAGCTGAGAAGGGAACTAGATAAGTAAGATGGCTATCTATTAGCATCATTGCCTTTAAAACATGAGGGTAAATGGATCAGGAGCCTTGAGTTGCTCTGTCCAATTTATCTGGCAATTAACTCTGTCTTAATTGGATATCTTGGGTCAGTCAGAAAAACAGTCTGCATCAGATTGCAGCTGGTCATGTGATCAACTTGACCGGACAATCTGATTGGTTGCACAGCAGAGTAGGTCTGCAGTGAAGATTGATAAGAGTTCTAATTGGCTGAGACAGTTTGATTGACAGCTAATGAAGCAATGAACAGGAATGATTAGGTATACAGCTCTAGGGTCATTTTGACCCAGTTTCACCAACAATCTTGATGTAGAACTCAAGGTGTCTATCAGAAAGCTAATTGTCCTGTAATGGTTATTTTAGTTAGGTCTTTGATGCAAAGTTTTCTCGAGAATTATGGATGTTTGCGTCTTTTAGAGATAAATTTTCCTTATGAATTATGTAGGAGTTCAGATGTTTGAGTTCATGCAACGTAGATAGCTTTATATCAGTGAATGAAATAAGCTTGAAAAGTAGCCAGTCCAATTAAAACGTGTCATTTTGTCAATTTAAATTGCACAATTAAAGATTAACTTCAAAATCCAAAAAGTAACAATGTTCTGGACCGTCAGAGGGACCTTTTTTAATAAGCTGTTCCCTTTATGAATCCAGATAAATGTGAATATAATGTAGTTGACGCAAAGGTCCCTAAAAGGAAATACAGAATTCTTAATTAACTCTTACCCTGCAACAATTCTGATTTGCAACTCTTACTTAGAAGATCTATATTGATTGTCTCAATTTGAGACTGAGACTCTCAAATATAGAAAATATATCAATTAATAAACTTGCATTAATCGAGTCTTTGAGGGGCATTTAGGAGTGGAATTGATAAAACACAAGACTTTCTGGATGACAACTTCTATATTGTGTAGATGCACAATATATTGTATGCTTCTCAATGGTGTATATGTATGTATGTATGTGTATGTAGAAAATCTTGTTTTACAGCAATTCTTTGTAACCTGGTAGATACAAATCCCCAGTATAACAAAGCATTAATTTGGTATTCATCAAGGAAGATTTTCCATAAATTTGAGGTGAAGTTTGATAGTACCACATTTGTAAATGATCATGAACTAAGGGAGAGAACTCTTCAAATAAATCACCAGTGACTTGTTCTACTCAAGCCTGCACTTCCAAGTCCCAGTGCAACTAGATGGATAAACTATTGTGTCTGTAACATCTTATATCTTATTTGGACCTCATGGCTTGAAATGTAGACTTTTAACTTTAATACTCGAGAGAAAATGATCCAGACTTCTTTAAATCAATTCTCATCACTTCCAGCTCTGACTTGTAGCCATGTTAAGCAATAATTTTAAAGAAAATGTAGAACATGTTCAAAATAAAGTTTTAAGCTTAGTAATCGATAGTGCTTAATCTTATATCTAATTTTGAATCCTGGATATTGACTTATCCACTTTAAAGGCTTAGAGAAGACACTGTTTTAAAGGAAATATAAATTGTATGTTTTTATCCCAATGGTATGTAAAAGTAAGGTATACCCTGTCCGTCTGTCCGGCCGTAATCATTTTGTTTCGGGAGTAGAACTCGAAAACCGTTCATGATATGTTTTTGAACTTTCCATGTGTATTACTCACTAACTGAAGTGGTGCCTTTTGATAAATTATAGATTTCTTAAATTTAAATTTTTGAGTTTCAAAAGAAACAATTTTCACAGACATCTTGGAGAAAATGTAAAATGTATGTTTTCGTTAACAATCAGGTAATGCTGAATCCTCTACACATATTGAACTTTCCAGAAAACAGAAAAGCATATAAAAGTTTAACCATATCACTGACATCTCAGAGGAAATGTAAAATGTATGTTTTCTTAAACTGTTACACTCATTCTGAATCCTATACACATACGTAACCTTCCAGAAAGCATTATGATATAGGTTTAACCGTATCACGTAACATCTTGGGGGAAATGTAAAATATGTGTTTTCTTAAACAATTGCTGAACCCTGTACACATAACTAACCTGCCAGAAAGCAGATAGGCATTATGATACAGGATTAACGGTATCACGCAACATCTCGGAGGAAATGTAAAATGTATGTTTTCTTAAACGGTTGGTGATAATGTCCAATCCTCAACACATACTAAAGGTTTGTGATGGGTTTGCCTCAGTGATTATTCAGTTGCAATTCTTTGATTACCCTGGCTGTAAATGGCTTGTGTAAAGAAGCTAGGAAATCAATGGCTTAATAGTGGAAAGATTGAAACAGACTGGCCATGAATATTCAAACACTTTTGGAGAGGTTAACGGTTTGGAAATCTTACGCTGATGAAAGTTTTCAAAACTTTGTAAGTACTATATTTTCTTTGTGATAGTAAATGAGCAGAAAACTGAATTGTGGAAAACAAAGAAATATATATATTTGGTGTTAAGTATGCTTAGTCAAGATGCTGACGTTTTGATTGAAATCTTCAGTTTTCAGTGAGTATACTGGGAATGTCCAATGAAACCAATCCTCAAGAAAACTTTATAGATACAGTGATTCGAGACCTTGTTAATCCGAACGATTTGGTTCCAGTTGAATATCGTCCGGATAGAAATACATAGAGTAGATTTGAAATACTACCGAGCGGATGACCGGGTTTCCGGATATACGGGTCTGGATAAACGAGGTCTGGATAAACGAGGTCTGACTGTACATGGATTCTTCTTCAGCCTGTAGTGTCAACGTTCTACATTGATCCTGGTTATGAAAATAGATCCTGATAACATAATCTTCATTCTTCATGAGGAACTTCTGTAATGTCAATTACCAATAGTTTCTCTACTTAACCATTTAGAGTTTTGAGTGATTGCAGACTTATGTACATATAAGCCAGTTCCAGATGACAAAGAAGTCGGGTAACTCAAACTGCCAGAATGGAGACTCTGATGGTGTTAGTTCGCTAAATCTCATGGTTATAAAGCAGGATAGGAAGAATGAGTTATGTAACATTGATGTTTGCAGAAGGGTTGATTAGCGATGTTTAGAACCAGGAATCACATTGATTGCCTCTGTTTCAGGAAGGAGAACGGTGTGAGTGCGTGCAAACTCCTTGATCAGAGATACACTGACTAACCTCTGTAGTAGTTCCTCCACTAACACAAATGATTCTTCTACAAATGACTCCTGTTGGTGCTTGTTTTGACGAACTGTTGAAAGAAAGAGAAGTGTTTCGCTTGATGATAGCCACAAGTCATGTTTACAATGATCGGAGGCAAGTTGGAGTGAGTGATACTATCTATTAGCCTGTTGAGGTCTAGAGTACGAGATCAAAGAAGGCAACATGGAATGTCTGGCCTACAATCATCAGAGGTTTGCCTCTGTCATCGAGAACATAAATCGAGAACTTCAGGAAAAAGGTGAGATGGGTGTCCAGCGGCGGCCATTTTGGTTTTCATCAGTTTCCCCAGATCTTGTGTGTTTTTGTCTTCTTTCATTTTGCTGATGTTTTTTCCTTTTCTTTCCTGAAAACATGGGTGAAGACTTTGTTCTAGTTTGGGTTTTCTTACTGTATGGTATGTTTTTGGTTTTCAAATGTGGTGTTATTGGTGAAAAGTGTCCTTCTATTTTGATTTCTGTGAATACTGTTCAATCCAGATATTCTTGTTCTTCCTTTTCTTTTGTTTTCTCTGTCAAACCTTTGGTTATTTGGAATATTTGAATTGATTGTTTTCTCTTTTCCATGTTCAGTGCTGTAAAATGTCCATTCTGTTCAAGACTGTTAATAACTTAATATATATCTGTAAGAACCCTTTATCTGTTTAATTGATTACAGTGTCAAATGCTTCTTAAATGACAAATTCAAAAGAAACACAGCTCATTTTCAAAGGGTGTAAGCGGGAACTGGCTGTTGATAGCTAAAAGCTATAAATGAGCAGTGAAACTGTTCCCTATCCGCAGAAAATTTGGAAAAGCATCCAAAATATTAGAAATGACAATTCAAACATAATACCTTGACACAAAACAATTACAAAAGGCAGCAACAAAAATCGATAACCTGGACACTAAAACTTAAACAATATAACATTTTTGTCAGAGCGAACTTTGACCCAAACCAAGCATGCATATTTGACATGACCTGAAATATCCAGTTTTAGAAATTGTGATTCAACTCGCTTTCAAAATATGTTTTAAATGCCAAAAGAAATATTGTCATTCAATTACTACAAAGGAATTGTAAACTATACATTGAAACCCACAGGTGAGTTTTATGTTACACTATTGAAATGGTGGTAAAAAGGTTTAGAGAAGAACTGTTGTTGTTTTTTTCCTCTTACTGACACAGATAATATCTTGTTCAACACAGCAAAAATCTTAATAGATTCCTGTCACTTTATATCAATTCAGGTTTGAAAAAAACGTTCCTTTGAGGAGCAAAAAACTGTCATTCAACTGATTCCCATAAGGAGAAAATAGATAGGTACACAATACTATATACACACGTTTGTGGATAACTGTTATTCGTAAGTATTTGGTTTATCTAGCAACAAATATATGTAGCAAGTGATTAAATACATATCAGTGAGGAAAACATTTAGCTTATCCAACATCAAGTTCAGACATAATGAACTTTGTCACAATGTTGCAAACATGTCTTAACTTTGTCACAATGTTGCAAACATGTCTGAACTTTGTCACAATGTTGCAAACATTGTCTGAACTTTGTCACAATGTTGCATACATGGATTAAAACAAAGTGGACATTGTCACACTGTTGTAAACAAGTCTGAACTTTGTCACAATGTTGCAAACATGGATTCAGACAAAGTGGACATTGTCACTCTGTTGCAAATATTGATTCAGACAAGTTTGCTTTGTGCAATATCCTCTGAACAGAGCTTCACCTGTCGACAGTTTGGAAATGGATCTTGAATTGTACGCGGATATTAACAATAGTCAGGAGGTTTAAGACTTTTTACAACATGTGTAAATGACATTGCAATCTTACGTTACTCTAACGTACCAGTAACTTGGTGGCAATGCCAACTCTAGCTCATAACAGTTGATACTTAACATTTTGTCTGCTTAAGAGCACCTTTTTACAAGCAGAAAAGTTTGGATAAATGCTACATTGAATTTCCATGCTTTGCTAGTTCCAGCCGATGCTTGCTGTGAATACAAAGCCACAATGGTGCTGCCTGCAATAATTATAGATGTAAGTGAAATTCTCTTGAAAAGCAGCGTTAAATCCCAAATCACTTGACCTCACCTTCATTTCCAAGAGGGGGCAGGATTGTGTAGTGGTTAGCGCAATCGGCTTTGGATCAAGAGTTCCAGGGTTCGAATCCCGCCAGGGCCTCGGCAACTTTGTCTGCAGTATCAGCCATTGTTCACTAGTTCCAGTCAACACCCACAGGTTTCACTGAATGCATAGCCATCATGGTATTGAGGGATTTCTCCATACTAGTGGCTGTGATAAAAGTTAAATACTCTTGGAAGTGTCATTAAACCCCAACTTACCTCACCTGCGAATAGAAGAGTCTACAATTCCATCTAATTACTTGTACATGACGCTCAATTTTATTCATCAATTTGATGTTCAAGCGCCGGAGGCAACTAGGGGTACATAAGTTTCCCTTCCGCACTGATGTGTTGTTTAGAAGGCGTGTTCCTATGACAACCAGCACAAACACCGATTCCGATTCATTAGTTTACCTCCAGATCTGTTGGATATTTCTTTAGATCCTGTAGAGTAATTGAAGATTCTTGGAACCGTCCGGAAATGGATTTGGGTTGCGATGAGTCAAGTTAGGTTAAGCCAGCTTGACCCGGAACAGACGCGATACTCGGACATTGATTTTTGGGAACATAGATGGGCGCGATGGAGATGTGATCATGGCTTAATAGAATTACCCGTCTCTACCGCCTCCTCCATCTTAATTCTGGTCCTACAAGTGTTGGTGCTAAAGATAGTTGTATGTGATAGGTTGGGAAAAAATATTGGCAATTAAAATCTACTTTCATTAGATGTAATTTGGAAGTATTTTTATCCCACTTGTATGTGATACTGTGGGATATAGTCATTGCCCTGTCCATCCGTCTGCCTGTCCATTCGTTATCATTTTGTCTGTAATCATTTTGTTTCCAGAGCAACACTCAAAAACCATTCTTGATGTCTTTCTGAAACTTTCCATGTGTATCGCACACTTACTGAAGTGGTGCCTTTTGATATTTTCAGATTAGGGGGAAAAAATTTCCAACACATTGTATTTGGACTTAATTCGTGGATATAGGTTGGTTTTTGAGCAAAACTCCAAAACCCTTCATGATATCTTCTTGAACCTACTGAAATGGTGCTTTTTGATATTTTCAGATTTCAGAAAACTTAATAAATAATAAACTTTTGACTCTATTAACAGATAAATTTGTTCAACATTTTTTCAGAATATCATTCAATATCAAAATTAGCAAAAAAGGCTTCCAAACTTTGACTTTTCATAAACTTCCTTTAAATATATACAATTGTCTGTCAAAGATGTGTTTTACAAATTATATGGGACCGGTGGGATATGTCATGGGACGGTGACTTTTGTATGCTAGATATGTGAGATTTAAACTACAATATGAAACTTGAATGGAACCTTCGAAAGTTTGTGTAGAAGGACTCTGCATAAATGTAAAAGATCACTCTTTTCTCTTAAACAACGTTAAACCACAAATCACTTCACCTTACTCTCCCACAAATGTTACTTTCATTGCAGTAACATTACCACTTTAGTTATTGAGTCACTTTGTGTCAAATCATTCTGACTGGCCAATTTATAGGATTCACAACTTGTTAACAACTTTGAGTAGTACAATTTGACTCTTGACACTTCCCTCCTTTGTTTTCTGTGGTGAAATACGGCATTTATTAGTTAGACATGTTATTCTACTCAGTGAAATAACACTCTAAGTCATATGACGTCCTCGTAACAATAGGATGACGTCATTGGCGGTGGATAAGCAAGACGATCTTAGATGCTCTTTTCATAAAACTATAAAACATCATTTACGAACTATGGATAATTTGTTTAATCTAATGTATAGACATTTGACATTTCTGGTTGAATATCATTTATATCTCATCGATGGAAGTAGAAAGTGATATTTTCACAAATTGCGCAGCTTCAGATCAAGAGGTCTGGGGCTCGAATCCCGCCAGGGGCTTGGCAAATATGTCTGCCGTAGAGAACTGTTCAACAACCAGTAAGGTTTGGGTGCAATGCTACACTGAATTTCAGCACAGTATCACCCATGGTTTGCCAGTTTCAGCCAATGCTCGCAGGTTTCACCGCAGTGCATAAACACCATGGCATTGCAGGCTTTCTTCCTGTAATAATGCTAACAGCCATGATGTAAGTTACTCTTGAAAGCGGTGTTGAATTGAAATCACCTTACCTCTGTCTGGTAGACTTCAAGGGTTAAATATTGATGTTTTTACTTGCCAGAGACAATTAGTTTATGTCTGAACTTTGGAATTTTCTGTTAACGACACTTCTGTGTCTAACTTTATAAAGTGCAGTTGCTTTTGGGTTGATGAATAATTTTTTCAGAACCAAAGAATGGCTCTTCTAGAATCAATGGTTGGAGTCCCTTTGATCGATAAAATTAGTCTATATATTTATTCGTTTCAAAGATTAAATTGGCTCAATTGCAAATGCTTTCTTTCATCTTGCAATGTTTCAAGGATTTTAATGTAAAATTTATGTACTTTCTCTATTATAGTTGATGGATGTAAGTTTCCAATCTAATTGTTTGTGTTTGTTTTGTTATTTTGTTTCGATAATTCCTTTTCAATTTTAGTTTAACAAACTATTGTTTGATACTTTTTTTTCAAGTTTTGGGCACAAGGGAATTGTTTGTTATTATCCCCCGCCACATCAAAGTTGTCGGGGATTTTTATGTCGGATCATTTATATCTCATCGATCGAAGTAGAAAGTGATATTTTCACGAGATGCGCAGCTGTTAGCATTATTACAGGGAGAAAACCTGCAACGCAAATTGTTTGTTATTATCCCACGCCACAACAAAGTTGTCGGGGAAAATAGAAATGACCTCTGTCCGTCCATCTGTGCATCCTGGTTTCCTTTTCAGACCAGAACGCAAAACCTGTACGGCTCACTGAAACTTGGTCATGTGTAGATGTGCCTTTTGGGGTTTTCAACAACTTCTTTGGAATTTTATTTTTAGCCGTTTCAATGGAAATATACTTAAAATTTTAATTTCCAGACCAGAACTCCAAACCTGTAAGGCCTAGCTCAATAACACTTGGTATGTGGAACAGTCATCATGTATAGGTGTCCCTTTGAGGCTTTTCAACTTCTTTAGAATTTTATTTTAAGCCGTTTCCATGGAAACATAACTTAACACATTTTTTCCTGAACAGAACTCAAATACTGTAAAACATACCTCAAGGAAACTTTTTGGGAAGTATATACATTATTGTGTAGCATGAATTTATAACCACTGAGTGATTAAGGATTTATTAAAGAAGTTTCAAAAGCATTTTTCCCTCTGTTTGAAACTTTCCCACTTGGCAGGGGATATAGTAGACTCTGCTTGTCTGCTTGTTTCAAATAGTTTTGATATAGAAAAGGGTGGATATTCCACCCAAAAGATAAGACAAATCAGGGTGTATAACTTAGAGGACATTTGAAATATTTCAGGTCTTGGTTTGATGAAAATGTAACTCTAAAGCTTATGTCCACATGGAAATTCTTACATATTGGTGTGGTAGGCGTTATAAGTTTAAACAAGGAATTAGATGTGATATACGTCCTTGGTTTAAATGTTCAATTTGTTTTCCCCTCCTTCTGAAATATGGGTGTGGCAGTGGGTCCACCCTAAAATTTGTAAGACTTCTGTCCAATAACCAGCAAAGCTAGAAAGCTAGAATTTTGAAAATATGATCTTTGATGGATGAAGATTACGATTGTAAATTTAATTACTCTACTCACAAAAATAAGGGCATGGAAGGGAGATATTTTAAAGTGGTGGACCCCTATAATGACGATGTCTGTTGGTCTGAATCATATCAGCTTTCAAACAAGCCTAATTTCAAGCATATAGGACCATTAATAGGTAAAGTTTGTTTTTAAAAAATATTGGGGTGGAAAAGTGGTATAAGATTAAGACGGAGGGATTTTACAAAAAATATTTGTCCTTTATCAGGGTTTCTTGCAGATAAGGCTCTTATACTCTTTGTGAAGAATTGCATAGTTACAAAATGCATTTAAACCATTTTCCAAACCACAGCAATATTAAAGGCTTAAATGTTGCATCTTTTATTATCTGTACACAAGTGTTGTTTCTATTAACCCCCTGCTTAGCAAATTAGAAATCATGCCCCCAAACTGTGGAACTATTTCTACGTTGAATTCTGCTTTTTGCTCCACATATCAACCTTGACAGCAAATGTTGGTTGTATAATGGAAGACAATCATGGCAATGTGCAACAATAACATATTTCCTTTGTAATTTTCCGTGTTCCTGCACAATGGATTCTTTCATCATCAGTTTCGTCTCTTTCATGTTTTCTTTGAAGTCGGTGCAATTCAAATTGATTTATCTGCAAGTTGCCCTGAAATGCTGACCTTGCAATATGAAATATTAACAAAGAGGACCTTTTGATTGAAATGAATTAAGATAGTACAGTGTTTTATATCTAAAATTGTTTGTATAGCTTAATTTGTGATATAAGATACCTACGGCAATAAAACACAGGCGGTCAATGGGACCAACGGCGTGCTTTATGAGACAATGAAACATGGTCGTGATTTTAGACGTCAGTAAGAGCATCGCTTAACAAATGACGTAATAGTTTACGTCACTTTAATTGTTCAATGCTGGAGAATGTGTTCTACGACGGGAGGCATTAATATTTTCAAAATATAGTTTGTTCAAACAACATATTATCTCCACAGTTTTTATAGAAAAGCGAGTAACTATTTAAGGGCATCCTATATAAGAAATAGAAGACTCGTTGTTGTGCTTTAACGTAGAGTAAAACATAGAATAGAGCATAAAACACTGCTATGTTTTATTCAACAATAAAGCACGCCAACTCGTCTTCTTAATTAAAGGCACAGTCATACCGACCCTTTTAGATTCCGTAAGCGCGTTTGGATCAAGTTGTTTCTGGTTTGAATCCCGCCAGGGATTCCGTACCTTTGTCTGCTGCAGAGAACTGTTCTACATGCAGTAAGGTTTGGTGCAATGCTACCCTGAATTCAGCACACTTCCACCCATGGTTCTCTAGTTCCAGCATATGCCCGCAGGTTTCACGGCAATACATAGCCATAATGATGATGCAGGCTTTCTCACTGCAATAATACTTACCGGTAGTAGCAGCCCTGATATAAGTGAAATATTCTTGAAGCAGCGTTAAACTCCAAATCATCTCACCTCACCTTTTAAAATTCTAAACTGCTTATTCTTCAAAAACGATGAACGACAAAATTACAACGTTCGTTAAGGGAACTGTCGGATCAGCTGAACTCATTTTAATGTTGAAAATATCACATATTACACCTTAATCCAAGCCCAAAATGGCAATGTTACTTCTTTAAATACTATTTAAATTCGTTAGTTATAACTTCGTAAATAGACAATTTCACCTTATATCTCTAGTCTCATGCTTTTATTCTGCTATAAAGTCTGATTCTGCCTTTAAAAAATGCATATTTCATGCCATGCTACCATTTGTTTAAAGGTTTTATAATTTTCACCAAAGAAGAGGTTTTTTTCTTCATGTTTATACACTAAGATTTTTAAACAAATTGCATTGTAAATCCCCCCAAAAAGACTGCTTTAAAAAAAAAAGTGTTCTTCCTTTCAATGTGAAGGATATTTGCTGAATGGTTTTAATAAGATGCTATTGTAAAACTCATCACCAATGCATATTTTTTAGGAAGCATATTTCTATGCTAAGAATAGTTGAGCTTTCTTATAGTTCCTCTTATGCTCATTCCACGACGGTCCAAAAAAGACAGAATTGATTTTCATGCTTTATTTTCGCCGGCATAAGTTAGAGGAGTTGTCAGGTTTTTACCTCGATGGGCTCCTACATTCATGAAGAAAAGCAGTTTAAGAGGAAAGTTGCTGAAAACTCAGCCTGATAGACTGAAAATAAGAAGACCAAATGAGTCATTGGGGAATTGTGGCCGACTCTTTATTTCTTGTCTGGGAAACATGGGAAGAAATATTTTGATTCAAGTTTTAAAATAAATTAAGATTTAATAAATTTAATAAAAGTGTTTTGAACTTCAGAGAAACTTTTTAGAACTTTTTTGATAGCTTTAATTTCAGAGACTGGCCTCGGATTTTCAAAGCTCTCTTAGTGCTACACATAACTTAACATTGGTTTAAGTCCATCTTAGCGCTAAGAGAGGTTAAGAAATTTTGGACCTGGGCCCATATTTTTTAAGCCAACGTATCTTATATATAGTGGTAAGATAGTTGTAAGTTCCTCACATTAATGTTGGTTTGATACTGTGTTAGGACTAAGAGAGCTTTGGAAATCTAGGACCTGTTTCCATCACGATAAAGTTACTAATAATGTGACAATATAAATACTTACCTTAAGGTTAGTCCAGCTTCAGGACTGCAAATAAAGTGGAGCCTTTAATAAAGTCTAGGTTACAGCAATTTATGAAATGAGACCAAGAAATAAAAATGTTGAAAAGCATGTAATTATTTATTTCAAAAATAATATATTTCATAGACTAAATTTTAGTCTACCTTAAGGTATATAGTCTAACATACCTGGTTTGGTAAATCCATTCTTTTAACATAAGTTTATAATGACTTGAAGTGCTTCAGTCAGGTGCACATGTTTCTAGGAACAGATCCTTGCATTATTTCTCTTTTATTCAAAGGATTAGGAGCCTTGTATCAAGTCTAGCTCCTTCACAGGAAGTGGAACAAGCTGATGAAATTATGTATGAAATGACTATCTCAAAGGCATACTGACGACAATAGGCAGTGCAGAAAATAAAATTGAAAACTATATAGCCAGCCCAAAAGTGTAATTGTGTCAATTAACGTGGACAAATTGATAAAAAATCTAAAAAAGTTACCCCCCTGGTTTGCCAGGTATGGGCTTTCAGACAGACAGACAGACAGACAGACAGACCATAGGCGCCAGACCCTAAATATACACCTACGTGTATAACTACCTACATTCCTAACATATAAAGAAGGTATGACACTGTCTGCTATTTTGAATCCTGGCATAGGACCGGAAATGGTTTACAAGCTCAAATAAGCGTTGTAACATTTGTGGACTGATCCAAGTTTACATTTATAAAATGGCATAATGCCATGTCACAGATAGTCTTAATTGCATTTATTATCTACAAATGTAATTATATTTGGGTTAAAAATGTTCATACAATGCCTTACACCAGAATATCAGTTGGTGACATGACGTCATTAAGAATGTTGTGACGTCACGTTTCCTCTATAACATTGCAACGTGGGCAGGCAGCAGGTTTATGCTTGACAGTATATTTTTGCCAATTTTACTCAAATTCATGACGTTAGTAGAACCCTATATCTGTCTGCATGTGATACCATGTTTACAGGATTTGTACATAAATATCGGTTCACTTTGGAATATTATGCAATATTCACGCAATTGTGTCGTGAACATTGTATGATGTGGACAGTCACCTATTTTTTAGATTGAGGATACCAGATAAAAAATTAATCAGATGAAGACATCAAGTTTCGAAAAACCTACACATAAACATATTAAACATGAAAGATCTCAATTTGGAAGTTGTTCATTACCGGGTAGATGCTCTAATAATGATTCAAGTAGAATAATATTTGCCAATTTTACCTTTATTGTGTTACTGAGGAAAGTAATTCTTTGTTATTAAACATAATTGATGTTTACTATTAGGATTACTAATACTATTAGTGTTTATAAACAATGTTAATGAAAACCTCATTCTTCACTTACAAGTTTATTATATTATGATAAATCTTGTTAGCTGCCATGTAATTCAAATTAGCCATGATATGCTCCAGAACTGCTCACTAAGCCAGCTGTTGTGTAACAGATTAGTGATAGAGTTACAGCTGCATCTGCTAACAATTGGGGGGGGGGGGGGGGGGGGGGGGGAGGGTAATGGAGGGGGAAAATAGGTAGGGATTTGCTAGAAATAGGCTTGTGTTAGCACTTCAGCCACTGAACTAATTAGTACAAAATGTCACACTGAGTAGCCAATTTACAGGAATTACGAATCTTAAACAAAGGAATAATTATTAAATATATACACTATATATCATTGGGTCAGGTTGCACAAAACACTAAGGTAACCTTAAATCACTAAGGAAGCCTTTGTGTCATATTAAAGGATGGCACTGATCACAGACTTAAATTATTGTAATTTAACCCTTAACATGCGGGTCCCGGAATTATCCGGGCGGGCTATAAGCGATTCGTAGGTACTCCAGTACGGATCCCGGATCGCTTACTTAGAAGAATTCACGCCTGTCTATGTACTGGGCTAGCCTCCATACCGGGTCCCGAGTCGATTGTTTCCGCGACTCGCTGCATGAGAATGGCTGTATTTATGCCTCGCAGCCCGCAATGAGAATAAAACTTTCTTCAGTGTCTGGTCAGAACGTCCAGCAAAATTCACACCAATTTGCGTGTGCATTGTTGACCCGTAACGCATCGATAATTAGCTTTACAAAAGGCCAATTTTGTCCTGCTTCGCTCCGATGGCTACACTGCCCGGCGGCTAATTAGCACCTAAGTGTCTGCACTGCCCCGGGGTGAGATAGGCCCGTACAGGCTTATCTGTCTCGCATCCCGCCACATGGGCAGATAGCCTATGCTTATCTGTCTCGCATCTCGCCACATGGGCAGATAGCTTCTAATTACGGGAAGATATTGCGATAAGCTACCTTTCTCTCGCACTTCGTATCATATGAACCAATTGGTTGTTTTCATTTTTTTTATACCAAAATAAAGAGGAAAGAATGGCCTTTATTCCCATATAAAAATCGCAATTGCGCTAACATAACTGAAAATACAGCAATCGCACAGAGATAGCCGACTTTCGCACTTTTGAATTTTGATACATGTGGCGCATTTACCCCAACATGCCTCGGCGCTCTATTTCTAAGAAACTACTTGGGATATTTTCATAATTTTTTTATCAGTATATAGATAAAAGAATTGTCTTCAATTCCATATAAAATACGTGTATTTTCGGCAATAACTTTTGATGCGCCAGGTGTCGCGCAGAAGGTGATATTCGGCTTTGAATAAGTGGCGCTCTTAGCATATACCATCATTACGGGCTTTATAACTTGTGAACCGCAAGTCCGATTTTTATAATTTTTACATCATTGTAAAGAGAAAAACACTGTCTTCAATTCCATGTATAATGCGCATGTTTTCGGGAAGAACTCTGCATGCGCAAAGCGCCGCGCCAAAAGGTATAATTTTCGCACTTCATAACTTTTGAACCGCAAGTCCGATTTTTATAATTTTTACATCATTGTAAAGAGAAAAACATTGTCTTTAATTCCAGATATAATGCGCATGTTTTTGGGAAGAACTATGCATGCGCGAAGAGCCGCAATATTGATGTACGCATAAGTGAAGAAGTATGATAATATATAACTAAAATACTGTTCTTTTGATACGCAAATATAGAGCTTTATAAACGATGAACAACTGTCATGACGGAATTTTGTTTCCAGTTTTGGAAAAAAAATTAAAACATAAAAGTGAAAATATATTTGAGTACGGGACCCGCCGCTCGGGGAAAAGCCTTTTCGTGGGAATATTTTCTCAGGAAAATATTTCACTTTTCGGAGTTTCTAAAAATGCGTGAACATTTTTGTTACTGATGCCATTTGCGAAAGGTTTTTATTTCTAAAATTCAAATGCGAGGGCGCACCTTTCCAAACCATTTGAATTGAATTTATTATTTTATCTTTTACATTATTGAATAAAAGATGTTTCATTCAATAAGATTTGAAGAATTATTTATATGTGTAGCGGACTGAACTGAGCAGATGGAGAATTTGATTCCTCACCACTTTTATTACCAAAGTTCTTTTGTATCACAATTACTTTTTTAGGTATTAGTTTTTTCGTGAGCAGGGGAATTTCCGACGGGATTCGCCATGACATAATGAGAAAAAATTCCCATGAACATGGGCGTGGTCCGTCATCTTCGGGACCGACCCACAAGTATAAATATCTACCGGGGGGTGCGCGGACCCCCCCGCTTTTGGTCGCCACCCCCCAAACTTTTTGTGCAAATTATTTTTTTGTTTCTACTTTGAAATAAAGGTTCGTGTCATTCCGAGGTATGAAGGTTTCTGCTATATATGTCGAGAGGGCATGGGAACCCATTCCCAATAGAATCCGGGGTTCGTCCCATAGGATTGTTCCTCGGAGTCTCTCGTTCTCAAAAGAGAACATGGGAAACCTGTCCCGCGATTGAATCCGGGGTCCGCCGCGGAAGACGGGGACGGGAATTCCCGGAGAGCATGGGAGTATGCTCCCATGGGTCCGGGCTCCGCCTCGAGAGACCGCTCCTTGGATGCTCTGCTTCTCGAAAAGAGAAGTCATTCGGCAACTGACAACCCGAGCTTCCCTGACATAGTAGTTTATTTTCCGGGCCTCGCGCCCGGTGCTACACGTCGCCGAGGAAATCAGAAAATGGTCCGTTTGACATATGCGTCGGAAAAATCGGCGCGATGTCAGAAGCCGTCGGCGCCGTCGGCGCTTGCGGCGCAGTCGTCCTAGATGCGCCGGGAGGTTCTGAAACTGGCAAATGAACGTCCATGAAGCTCACATTCATTATCTCTGTATGTTTATTGTCTCTAATCACATGTTATATGTTGCATACATCTAACGCATTTTCAATCATTTACAGGTTGAAGCAGAATGCTGCGCGGACGTGGACGCAAGGCCCTGCGACGGCCTAGGACGTTGCATACTAGGACACGCAGCTTTGAAGCCGTTACAAGCGACGACGACTTCATCAACGAGATCCATGCTGATGAAGCCTCTGATATGGAGTCAACTGACAGTGATGGTAGCAGTGGTTTAGACAGTGATGATGCATATGATCGGGACACTGTAATAGATAGTGAACATGGTGACACAGATGCTCTGAGTGATATAGAGACAGAGATTGCCAGAAAGATTCTAGCCGCCGGTAATTCCACCGAAGAAGACTTTAGTGGTTTTGAGGAGGAGTTTGCCGAAATACCACAATATAATCATGATAATTCACAGACGTTTGATGAGTGGGTGGATGGTCCGCGGCCACGTGTAAACTTGCCTTTCACTGGTCAAACTGGGTTGCGCCAGTTCATAGAACTTCCTGAGAACCCTGAACCTATTGACTTTTTCAATTTGTTTATACATAATGATGACTATGAGGATATGGCAACGGAAACCAATAGATATTTCAAACAAGCAATGGAGGACAAAGTTCTAAGACCCCGTTCAAGAATGCAACAGTGGCAAGACACTAATGCAGAAGAGATGAAGGTATTTGTAGCCATGACAATTGCCATGTCATTGGTTGTGCAGAGAAACTTTGCTGATTACTGGTCAACAAGTGATGTTACCTCAACGCCTTTCTTCGCCAAGTGCATGCCCCGAGACAGGTTTTGGCTTCTTATAACCTACCTACACTTGGCTGACAACAGGAGGATGCCGGGCCGTAACACCCCGTGCTTTTCACCAATAAATAAACTGGGACACTTGTATAACCGGATAGTTCACCGTTTTTCAAGAGTGTATAAACCGCATCAAAACATTTCAGTCGACGAGGGCATGGTGCCCTGGAAAGGTAACTTATCTTTCAAAGTTTATCTTCCCGACAAGCCTAAGAAGTATGGGATAAAGGCTTTCATGTTGTGTGACTCGCACAACGGATACGTTTGCAAGTTCAAACTCTACACTGGAAAAACGAATGAAATGGTTTCTGAAGGTGGCAAAACTTATGATGTAGTCATGGACTTGGTGAACGACTACGTTGGACAGGGGCATCACATCTTTATGGACAACTACTATTCGTCCACAAATCTGTACATAAATTTGTGGGAGCGGGGAATAGGTGCCACGGGGACGTTGAGAGCCAATCGAAAGGGACTTCCTGATTCAGTCAAGAAACCTAAAAAGAAAGCCAAGCAAGGGGACATGACAGTTTCTCACAACCATGGCCTACTCGTTCTTCGCTACGAAGATAGAAAATCAGTGCTTCTCATGTCTACTGTTGAAGATACACAACTTGAACAAACAGGGAAGAAGAACCGGGCAACAGGGGAACCAGTTCTCAAGCCGCGCATTGTAACAACGTACAACAAGTACATGGGAGGTGTTGATCGGGCCGACCAGATGTTGTCGTACACGCCGTTCCGAGTGAAGACCCTGAAGTGGTGGAAACGGGTTTGGTTTCACGTTCTCAACGTTGCCATGTTGAACTCTTACATCGTTTATAAAGAATACAGCAAAGATAAACCTCTAAAAACAAGTCGGGAATACAGGAAGGCTTTGGCGCAACATATAGTAACATTTGCGGACAAGGAACAAGTTCCATCACTTTGCAGACGTCCCCGTGGTCGGCCGAGCACGAGCGACGAGAGTGTCACTCGTCTTCATGGACGTCACTTTCCGACGAAGATTGAGCCTGTCGGAAGGAAGAAAAACGTCACAAGGATGTGTGTGGTATGCTCTAAGGCAAAACGCGCCGTCCTCGCAAAACAGATTGAAGAAGGCAATGGGCCAGCAAGGAAGAAAAAACGAGTAGGCAGAGAGTCTTCTTATGAATGTACAGATTGTAATGTTTCTCTGTGCGCCGCACCATGCTTCAAACTGTACCACACCGCCACTGACTATTCCAGGGCTTACATCACTGCCACGGAAAAAGAAAGAAATGAAGAAGGGAATGAAGAAGAAGAAAATTGAAAGTAAAGAGAGCCGAAGTGTGGACTAGTATATACACATTATATACATACCTTGTTAGGTCCCTAAAGCTGTTCTGCGCACAACCGCAGGTAAATATTGTGTATATTTGTACATAAATGCATTGTAATTTCATTGTAATACATGTCATTGCAAATAAAATATTCTTTATTTTTTCAAAGAGATAGAGAAAGTGAATGCGAGCTTTCATTGGAAGTTCAGCCAGAACCGCATCATAAAAAAACACCCATAAATGCTGAACCGGGTGGCCGATTTTCATAAAACTTACATGGGGTAAAGAGGAAAGATTCGGCTTTGATTCAATATAAAATTTATACATGCGCACGAAAAACTAAAGTTGCGGCACGTGCCCCGATATGCGCGATAGTCAAAAAGTTGCCTCAAAGTACCGAGGGTACCTTCATTTGGCACGCTATAGCTTCCGAACGAAGTTGCGCATTTTTTTTCTTTTTACATCATCGTAAAGAGCAATAAATTGTCTTCAATTCCATGTATCATATGTATATGCGCAGCGAAAAATAAACATGCGGCAAATGATGCGCCAGATGTCGCAAAAAGTTAGTTTTTCAAAAATGAATTTTCTAAGTACTGGGGGTGCCTTCCTTACGCTCTTCATATATTGCGAACCATTTGACGTATTCCAATAATTTTTATATCATTGTAAAGAGGAATAAATTGTCTTCAAGTACATACGTGTTTCGCATGCGCGCGAAATAATTTACGATTTTATAAAGCTGGAAATAAAGACAAACTTTACACCGCGCAACATGTATTGCGTTCGCCGCGGTGATTAGTGTATGCTGTGCTCATTAGTACCCATTAGTTCCACGCGCGCTCGGCTCTGGCACCCTCGAGGAGGTCTCGAGGAGGTCTCGAGGAGGTAACGGTACTGTAATTAGCACAGTCCCGGGGGGACCAAGCAGTGCCAGTAAATTGGTGCGCGTCGGGACCATTCGCGTGGTACTGTCGGGGTAGCGTCACTCTCCTTTGGTTGGTTATATTTTCTGAACCATAAGTCGTATTCTAATAATTTTTATGTCATTGTAAAGAGGAATAAACTATCTACAAGCACATATAAATTTCGCAATATGCGCGCTCAGGAGTTTTGATTTCATGAAGCTGGAAATAAAGACAAACTTTAGATGACAATAGAATTATAACCATAGGTCGCATTCTAATATTTTTTATATCATTGTAAAGACAAACATCTGGTCTTCAAGTCCATATAAAAATTTCAGTAGCGCGCTCCAAATTCATGATGTTATAAGGCCCGAATTAAAGACAATCTTTACAAAGTAATAGAAAAGTAAAGAAAAATCGTAAAAAAATAATTCGAAGATGCGGGTATAAAGCAACCATTTGTGTACGGGTGCCGCGACTTGAATTTGTATTCAACGCCCGTATATAGCCCGTATTCGCCATGTAGATGCGGTATATTTCGTAAAAACGGTACCGGAATCGCCGCCTGGAAATTCCGCCAGCAGAGCTCGTTAGTGCCTAAGCTCAAACTACTGCTGCGAGCTGCGAGCCTGTAAATTCCGCCACAGGGGCTAAAAAGGGTAAAATATATATACGCAACGTAAGGGTTAAGTCTGTGCACGAATGTAGTCTAACACTTGGACTTTGAAAAAAGTATGATAAAAAAGTATCACCATTTTATCTGTTCAAATTTCTCATAAGCTCTTTTTCAATGTTGAATAAAATTATGGTGTTTTATGAATAAATATATTTTTCAGAGTCTAAGACTAGCGCTAAGGTGTTCTATTAGTCCTGTAGGTAAAGGGTTCCATCAGAAAGATTGGAGATAGAATAGGTAGAGGAGAACAAAATTAGAGGGGAGAATTGTTTATGTTTGGGTCAAGAATCATAAGGTAGCCATGCTACAGGTATAGAAGCATCGATGCCAGATGTCCAAGATCTTCAAGTGTCTATTGCAAAGGAGGGGAGAATGTCAGAGAGAGTATTGAGGAAATTGGGGAGGGGAGGAAGATGGGAAGGGGGAGGTGAGAGGAGAGAAGATGGGGAAGGGAGAGGGGGGGGAGAGAAGAGGGGGGGGGGGGGGGGGGTCTGATCCGTAGGTGATGAAGCATCGCAGCCAGATGTGTAGGGCACTCATGTGTCTAATGGAGATTTGAGGGGGAGGGGGAGAGTTTGGGTGAGGGTGACATGCGAGAGGGGGAGGAGACTGACAGTGAGATCAGAGTTGGGGCCAGGTATTGCCTCCAGTCTTCCGCATTCCAGACTTTCTGACAGAAGCCAGATTTGAGGCTGTGGAATTTAATTGTGTTATTGTTACAGCACTGATTCCGTCTCCCTCTTGCTTCCCTCTAGTCTACCTTGGTGCTGGCTGTTCAAAGTGCTGCCGCTTATTCTAAACATTGTCTAGACTCTACACCGTACTTCTGTACCTTAGTGACTGAAGAGTGGAAAATGCTACCTTTTCTTGTGGAGAGTGTCTAGACTATAGTCTTTGTCTCAGTTGTTGGTGGCAGGAAGTTGATATATCCCAGGATACCCGGCAAACATGGAACTCATGGAGAGCCTGTTGTTCCTCCACACGAGGGGATACAAGGGTAGGTCACCGTGTCCGCTGGACATAATGGCATGAGGGGTGGTCATGTCCAAAATGTGGACTGGACATTCAGGCAGTCTCCTGTGAGGATGTCTTCAAATTAGTCTCATGTTCATACTAACATGCATATGAGACATAGGCCATGTATCATGATCAGTTAAAGGAAAGCCTTTTAAGTGGGCACTAATTTACACTGAGTTATTTTGGTTTGACATCAATACTTTGAAAGCATGTGTATGTGTATCATTTGGAGCGTTTGCCATAATGGGCGGCATCCTTCGTTATACTACTGAGCTAGGGTTCAAGGGAAAACACCATGTTAGTACCCAATGAACGTGACTTATGATTTGCAGTTAAATACTAAAAGGGCTGTGATACCGAAGCCGCCTTAAGCAATAAATCACTCACTCACTATTAAATTAAATCTATTAAAATTGACAATGCATTGGTCATATTAGAGTATGGAATAATCTTTGATAAGTCCTATTTCCTATTTGTTTAATATGAGACTGTAATGAATAAATTTGTGCCCACATAAATGTTAAATGTTATTAAATATGATATTAGGTAGAATGTTTCATTGATAACCAAAACGTACAAGCACTCAAGATTGATACAGTGACAGGTCATACAAATTTAATACTGCCCATAGTCTATACAAACATATACATATCAAGCCGAGAGACTGTTGATGTAAAATTCTGAATATATCACATTGCAGTACCAGAATTTTATTATTTTATTTATGGCGTTGATTCTCATTATTAAGGATATTTGCTTGCATATTTTGGACCGTTACCAATTTTATAAGAGATGGCAGATATGAAAGATAGTGTTAATTTCAGTGCTGTTGTAGAGTGTATGTAACTCTGTGGAGTTCATGGATATATCATACCACCGTCCCAATATTCCAAAATGTTGGAATAATATAGCTGTGCAGAAAACTCAAGCTTACTAAAAACCAGAACAAGAAAACAAAATGATTGACAAGATAAACAGTCTGGTTTGTCAGTGGGTTAGCTGGATAAATTCAGGAAGATTTCTTCGGCAACTTTGTCTGCACACAGTAAGGTTTGGGTGCAATGCTACACTGAATTTCAGTGCAGTGCCACCAATGATTCGCTAGTTCCAGCCGATGCTCGCAGGTTTCACCGCAATGCATAGCCACCAGTGTTGCGGGATTTCTCCCTGCAATAATACTAACAGCCATGATATAAGTAAAATACTCTTGAAAGCAGCGTTAAACCCCAAATCACCTCACCTTACCTCCAATGGAATACGTAAGAAAACAAAGTGGAATGGCTGATGAAGGATACAAATACTCCGAAACTTTGTGTATGTTCACAATAAAGAAGTTGTTATCCAGAAAAAAATATTGTCTAGTTAAATTCAGAATGGTAAACGATAGAAATTCTTTTTTAGGAATGATGTAACTATGATAGAATAAAAATTTCATCAAATGCTTAACCGAGAGAAAGGATGTTCACAAGCTCCAGCATGTCTATAAATAAGGGATTTTCGATAGTGCATGCTGGGTAATAGTTGCCAGGTACAGGTGACTGCAGGAGATAGGAACTCACTTCCTGTTGGCAGCAGCAGGCACTTCCTGTTGTAATCACGCTGCGCCATGTGTGGTTAATAGATTGGACAACTCGCAGTCTAGCGCCCGTTTTTATTTGAGTCGTTGAAAAATTATATCTGTTAATAGGTTCTTATTCTTCAGCAAGTGAATTGTTCTAACAACACTACATAATGTGTGATTAATAATAGACGGACAACGCTCAATGAAGCACTAGACTTTATTTGAGTTGCTGAAATGTGATATCTGTTAACATAGGTTTATAAACTCGATCACATGCTTTTATTACACAGTGTGTATGTTAAGAAGCATGGGATATGTCAGGTTGATGTTAAGTTGTCTAAAAATTGATGCAACCTATGTGTATAAAATTTTATGGTAACCTAAGTTACTAAGCTAGCCTTAGTGCAATGATAAATGATGGCACTAAGGTAACCTTAGTGTTAAGGTTGTTTTGTGCAACAACCCCCATGTCAATATTCTTGGTTCACCAAGCATATGATATAACTTATAACACTCTGTCAAGGATGCCATAGTGTATATCATCGCCACTTCGGTTTCAAACAACAAGGGGTCATACCAGTTAGTATTCAAGGTCAGTTGGGCCAATTAGATATTAAGATTCTTACATGAGGTATGAATATGGCCAGAGCTTTTCACTTATCCTCCAGTTGTCTCTCAACTGTTGACATTTTAGATTTTTACTCATGAACTATTTAGTTACCTCAAAAGTTTAAATTTGTTGGGTAACCTTGAGAATAAAAATATGTTCATTTTGTCTTGAAAAGGCATCCCTAAAACCATGAAACGAATACTTCTCGAAAAGTAAGGATCAGAAACTCGATCATTATCAGAATGATATTCGGGAAGAAAATTTCTTTTAACTTCTACCCAGAATGGAGCATAAATGCTAAGAATATCATCTCTGTAGGAAGGACATAAATTAAACTCTGTTATCATCCCCCCAAAATAGGGGTGTTTCACCGCAATGCATAGCCACCATGGCGTTGCTGGCTTTCTTCCTGCAATAATAATAGCTATAGCAGCCATGATATAAGTGAAATACTCTTGAAAGCAGCGTTAAACCATAACTCGCCTCATCTTACCTCCAATAGTGTGAAATTAATGAGCTTAGCTTGAATCTTACACCTCTTTGATTTCTCCTTCTGTCTGGGCGGAAATGGAATTAATCAGTTTAGTTTGATTATGATATTGCCCTCTAGACTGTCCGTTCCAGCATCACTGATCGGTCGGCCATTTATAGAAGAGGGGAGCATTTGTGGAATTGTGTGATTTGTGTACATTATGCATACTTTCTGTGAGGCTAAGCAACTACTGGCCCTGCCTTATAAATAAGAGCCTTTAATACAGTCTAGTACCTTATTCAGCAAATTTAAATCTAAATTTTAGTCTAAGCATCTACTCATGTGTAGAAGTATATATATCTTTATTGTTATGTTTTGTATGAACTACAACTGTGTTCCACGCAAAATATCATAAAGTCTTAGATATTTGAACTTTTGTCAATTCATTTTGATATATATATATAATATATATATATATTTAAGAAATAGAAGACAAGTTGCTTGGCTTTATCGTTGAATAAAACATAGCATGGAAGCGCCCTTCGTGTTTTATGCTCTCTGCTATGTTTTATTCTACGATTCACTAGTATTGAACAATCAAAGTGACGTAACATATGACGTCATTTGCTTAGCAACTCTCAAACTGACGTCTAAAATCACGAGCATGTCTTATTGTCTCATAAAGCACACTGTCGGTCCGACCGCCCGTTGTTTTATTGCCGTGGGTATCTTATATATATATGAAATCAAAAGACAATTGTTCAGATTCTTGTGTATCTTGTCTAAATATTAATGGTTTAAATTTTGCCATAGTCAGCCATTATTCATTATCTGTTTTTAGTGGGGAAATAGAAATTAAATTGCACTTGTGACGTCATCCTATTGTTCTTTCACTCCATTATTTTTATTATGCCCCAGAATCGGAGATTCCGGGGGTATATTGTTTTTCACCTGTCCGTCTGTCTGTCTGTCTGTCTGTCTGTCTGTCAGTCCGTCTGTGTGTTTGTCCACAAAAACTTTAACCTTGGCCATAACTTTGGATTGCTCAGAGCTAGTACTTTCATACTTGGCATGTGCATACCTTGTGATGAGACCTTTCAGATGAGGTCATCATATTTGACCTTGTGACCTTGACCTTGACCTTGCCGCAGTCGACATCTTCAGTAAACTTTAACCTTGGCCATAACTTTAGATTGCTCAGAGCTAGGGCTTTCATACTTGGCATGTGCATACCTTGTGATGAGACCTTTCAGATGAGGTCATCATATTTGACCTTGTGACCTTGACCTTGACCTTGCCGCAGTCGACATCTTCAGTAAACTTTAACCTTGGCCATAACTTTAGATTGCTCAGAGCTAGGGCTTTCATACTTGGCATGTGCATACCTTGTGATGAGACCTTTCAGATGAGGTCATCATATTTGACCTTGTGACCTTGACCTTGCCGCAGTGGACAATATTTAGAAAAACGTTTACCCTGGCCATAACTTTGGTATATCCAGGGGCATCCGTGTTTAACAAACACATCTTGTTCAGTAATGGAGAGTTACACATCGCATCATATTTTTGAAGTAGAAATTTAATTTCTTTCACTTTTTAAAGCAATTTTGATAAAAGAGCAATACTTTGAGTGTAATTTAAGTAGGGTAATATCCTTGTAACTCTCCATTCCTTAAAAATAATGGGCCTCAGTCCCTCCGGGGCCTCGGCTCCCATTATTTAAGGAATGGAGAGTTACTCGGACATTACCCTCTACGTAATCAAGATTAATTAGTCGATCATTTAGTGTTTTATGGATGAAGAAGGAAGCTTGCCTAATTGATAATCATTGATAGTCACTACCATCATTACCATGATGTAGTAAGCTTAGGTGACTATGAATTCAGCAATGTCTGTACAACAGGTACAGGTTATGTCACTATTCTTGTTGATTGATATCATGAATTTATTCACTCAATGTTATTGGTGACATCCTACATAAGGGATTGATGTCAGTCAATTTTTGGGACGATCTTCAAGGTCACCACTTCTCTTCAAAACATTGCACCTCATCTCTTCACTTTTGTGACAGTAGGTTTCATGGGAATGCATAGCAACAAAGGCATTGCAGGCTTTCTCCTTGCAATAATACTACTAGCTTTGATATTTATAAGTGAAATACTCTTGAAAGTGGTGTTAAACCCCAACTCACCCCACCTCACCTAATGTAATGCCCTATGTGACCAAAATATTATAGATATGTCTTATTTGATTCATATGTTTGTGGCATTGTTGGATAATTTGATTGAATAAAATTGGTGGTAGAATTTTCGAGTATGATAATGAAAATGAAATTTAATTTGCTTTTTTTTTTCACTGTTCAATGATTCATTTTGGATAAATTAATCCCTTTCTTGTAGAGAGTTGACATTTTAACCGTTGAACAATTTATATCCTTGTCAAAATTTTTAAAAAGGGGAGTTGGGGGACAGAGTAAGAATAAAAGAATTTCAATTGATTTGAAGGCTGATGCCTGAAAGTCCTACCTAATTAAATTCTGTCTCTGAACAGATATTACCATGAAGCTAGAGTGAGTTTTGATGAGAAAGCAAGAAGTACGATAAGAGACCCAGCAGGTGCTAACGTGTTGTAGATATCCTGAGTGGTGCGGGGATCAATTATCAAAATAATCTTATCCTCACTAATTATTTGATTAATGCTTGAGTAATTGTATAAGAGCAGTATAATTTGCAAAACATGTTTACTCTGCTTTAACGCATCAATTAATAATCAATGAGACTCTATTTTGTAAAAAACTGCCATTTTGTATCAGAAACTGTAACTAAGTGGTGTTACCTCCTGGAATAAAATTACCTCCAGAAAGGGAAATATCCAGCATTGACCATGGGAATATCACGACCATTAGTACTAGTAGTATTAGTATCATACTTTCTCTACTTCCACAATGAAGGTATACAGCGGTCATACCGTACGTCCGTCCTTCTATCCTTCTGTCCAGCGCCCTTCTGTCATTCCGTCCGGTCAATTTTCTCAAAAAAAACATTGAGTGCACATCAACCAAAACTTTAACTAGTAGTATTAGTGTTAGTACCATACTTCCTCTAATAACCATCCGGTAATATAGCGATCATTCTGTCCGTCCTTCCATCCTTTTGCCCTTCTGTCCGTCTATCCTTCTGTCCGATCAGTTTTCTCAAAAACAGTGTGTACATCAACCAAAACCTTAACTTATCGGTAGTGGAATTACTCCATGGAATAAAATTATCCATGATAGAGCAGTGGACTATTGGTTAGTACCATATATCCTCAATTAAGCAAACGGCTGTTATTTATTTCAGCAGATTAAATAGAGGCCCGGCTCTAATTTGAGACCTGGGACTTAAAGTGTCAACAGAAATAATGTACATCCTTAATTGGTAGTTGCCCCCCGCCGCAACGCGGAACGGGGGGACTATGTATCTATGTAACTATGTATCCATAAGTCCGTCCGTAAGTCACATTTCTTGTTAACGCGATATCTCTTGAAGCCTTGCATCCAAAGTCTTCAAATTTGGTGTCGGCCTTCATTGTGTGAAGATGAAGACACCAGTCACCCATGACCTTATTTTCAAGGTCACCTCAACACTTTGACCACTTTTCGAACTCTTGTTAACGCGATATTTCATGAAGCGTAACATCAAAAGTCTTAAAATTTGCTGATCATCATGACACTTTTTACCAGTAATGCAATATATGATGTAGCTGCTTTTGACCAAATGATGTGTCTTAATAAACTCAATGTTAGGTGCTGGGGACATTGCCATGTCAGTGGCAAACACTTGTTCATTTGAAAATTTAATTCTAAACTTGGGACACACCTGGCGGTAATTGGAAACCTTGTGCTTCTTTCTTGAATAGCTGTTTTACATTGCTGCATAACAAGACAAGGGAGTTCTACTACCCTTAAGTAGTTATATATTTCAACTGAAATTGAGTTAAAATAATTAAAAAAAATGTAATAACATATATATTTGTAAACAGAAATGTCCCCTTGAATTTCGTTTCCACAAAAAAACATATCCTTATAGTAATTTCCCTTTTAGACACATTTAACATACTTCAAAGAAATATGCATAACAAGACAAAGGGTTAAACTTCAGAGAAATCCAAAAGTTGAAATCTCTGTTCCGACTTGTCAGCAAGTTGATGGTTCACAGCCAGACCCCAGAGTGTAATACAGATGGATGAGTAGGTGGAAGTTTTAATGTCAGCGTCCGGCAATTACTGGCCATTCTGTCCACTCCAGTGGTCAGTCAATCCAATCTTGAAGCCTCCGGGATCTGAGATAAAGCACGAGCTTAGTGATGCATCCGTTTCAGGAACGTCATGAAATTATGGAAATGTGCCTCATGGACAGAAAATCTGTAGTGACATTTCTCTGTGGAGATCAGATAGAGGTCTCGGGATGTGTCGTCTTTCTCTTCTAGTTTTGTTCAGTCCTGAGTGTGTAGTATAGCAAGCTTGAAAATATAAACGTTTATGTTTGGGGGGATAGTTCTTAGATATATGTATGAAAGGATAAATGGTTTCATTGGAAAATAATCTTTTTAATGTTTTCTCAGAATCGTGCCACTCTCTATTGCCTCTGTCTGATTGCAGTTCTAAAGCTCATCTTTGACTGTTGAATTTGTTTGTTTGTTAAAAGTAAAATGTGTAAAAGAGGTCATTCTATGTAGACACTGTTTATTTATTAACCAAAAGTTTACTTTAAAGAGGCCGAAGAGAGAAGGGTGTTTAACTATTGGTGACATTATTTTTCAAAAACATTTCATTGACTTATTTGAGTGAAAAAAACGTGCTACTGCCCCTTTAGTATATCTTCACATATATACAGGCAGATCAAGGAACTTTGAATGTGATTCATCTTTATCTGAAACATTTTTTTGCTTCTTGCAGTTTAATTTTAAAATATATTATCAGTCTTTAACTTTCAAATTCATAAGAAGTCTAAGAGCTTTGTGATCACATGATTTGCTATCTTCTATTAAAAAATCCTCTGTTTGTAATGCCAATTCAGCACATGAATTTTGAAATGACAACACCAAATCAGTGAATCACTTTGATACCTTATGGAAAATGTACTGATGGAGATTTTATGAATGCTTCCATTCAGAATTGGCCTTCATCTATTTTCATTGCAATAACAGTGTTCATGTTAACAAAATCATATTTCACATTTGCTGTTTGAAAGTTGTACTGTTTTATGATAATTATTCAGTAGTCGATAAACCCTAGTTGAGAAACACAAAATGATCAATGATATCTCACCTTTATAATTTATCCACAAAAAAAATATAAATATTTTCAGTGAAATCACATTAACTCAGTCTAAAATCCTCGGGGAGGAGTTAAGGAGTGGATATATCACTCTATAGGGATGTTAAAACCAGAGACAAATAGAAATGCTCATAAAGTTAAATATTAAATCTCATATAAGTTGACACTGTTATCTCAATACATTGTAATACTATCAGTTCTTCATATGAACCATACACATCTGAAAATCTAGCTTGTTCAAAAAAAAATATTTGAATATTTAACTTAATCATTATTTTATATCCCTAAACTTTTAAACAAAGCATGAAAGCTCATTGAATTAAAGGGAGGGTTCCGTTGCCATCTTGGTTTTTATTCATTACTTGAAATGAAAACATGCTATATTGTACCTAATTTTATAACTTTTTAATCATAAAAGACATACACTGATAGAGTTTTCACATAGTAACATATAACATTTATAAAACTAATAAATAATTTGCTGTTATGCTGAAACAAAGTTTTCCACACTCACAGCGTGAATGAATGACTTGCAGTTATCATTGTTTTTATTTTTCATAAAATGTGCACTTGTGACGCCAAAATATTACCTTTGTTAGTATCTTTCAATCTGACTGTGTTTTAGTCATGTATTAATAACATATATGTTTAAACAGGAATATCTTCTCGAATTTTGTTTCCCCGATAGAAAAAGTAATAGTTTCTCAAATAGATCCATTAGATTTTAGAATAATGTTTCTGTTCACCTGTTGCAGGTTACCTGGTTGTTAACGACGATGACAACATGCAGGAGGTAGCACCGAGCTTCAACACCAAGGCGGTGCTGCAACAACGCCAGCTTCTCACCGACATGAGTGAGTTATTCTCTCTTATCATATGTTGTTACCTAGACTCACATTTATTCTCTTAAATGAAAAAGAATTTGTGAAAACTGTCCAAAATGGAACAAAAACTGATATATAATATTTTAAAAGAAGCCGTATATTAATTTCTAGATTCAATATAATTCTTTTGATAATAACTCTTCATTGTCTACAATACAGTGCAATTTGAAAATTTGATTTGTGCATTTTGCACCCGGCAGCCACAGTTCAAAGTTTGTTCTGTCCCTTTAATCAATGGTCATGACGTCACTCTATTGTGTGATCAGTTGATTATTATTTAAGAATCTACTGGTCATTGACTGTCCCAGTCAGGAGGGGTGTTAGGTTTAGACATTTTCAGTAGTGGCTAATCGAGTACATTTTTCGAGACTGATGTATTTTGTCTTGGTGTATCTGAATAGAATCTTAAAATATCTCTAAACTAGACAAATTAATTTTTGTTATGCATGAACCTGGATTCGAACATGCAACCCTTCGCTTGGTAGTCAGCGCTCCTAACCATTAGGCCACAAGACGCTGTTAGAAGCCTTAGGATTGTTTGTCAGTAAGAATCCCGCGTTCTATTCAAGTCTTCTAACGCACACGGAAGGCATGGAAAGTTTTAGCTGTCAATCACTTGGCCTCGCGTGAAGTTTTGCGCTGCACGTGCGTGGAAGAATCCATTTCATGAGGGTCGCAGCTACTTGTACCATATCCGATGAATGAGCACCGAAATTTGCAAAATAATTGATTTTGGTGTCCCAGAATTGAAATGTATTGTTTCAAATGTAAAATAATCACATATGCATGTTTTGTGATGTCATATATGGATTAAGATGGAGAATGCATTCGGAGCAGTGGATTCGTTAAAAATAATCAACTCGCACCTTTAGGGCTCGTTTATTATTTTTAACGAATCCACAGCTCAGAATGCATTCTCCATTACATAATGCTGAGAGTCAAGCAAGGAAGCAACAATTCGTATCTTTTTACCTCTTTTGCTATGACGCGATCGGGAATTGAAAAAAACCCAGTCTTCCGGATGATGAGCGGACATGCTACCAACTGAGCTGCATGACCAGGTGTATTATTATATGATAGGCATGACGTGAATCTTACTACAGCTGTTAAAGGTACTTCCATTGTGTTGTTGGGGTCACATATTCCAAACGTTATAAATGGTGTAAGTTACTTCATCGAGAAGTACCGACTGTTACCGAAAACTACCATTTTGATGATGGTCGACTTAGTATATTGACAATATGAAGGTAAAAGTAGTGATTTCTGATCGAAAACCTGGACAATGCATCGCCAATGAGTGAAACATAATTTTGGAATGTTATTTATAACAAGAAAAATTACAAATTTGGGTTGATAATGTTTAATTGGTCATATAAACAACACATATGGTGATTCAGAACGTATTAAAGCCTAATAAAATTTTATGAAACACAATGGTTGCACCTTTATAGAGAGGGTTCTATCGGATATTTTTTGGCGGAAACGAAATTCGAGATGATATTTCAGTTTACGCATATATTTAGGCACTATGTTATTAATACATGATTATAAACCAATCCAGCTGAAGCATAAATCGGACGGTAATATTTTGATTTTGACTTTATATTTTACAATTTCATAAAGTCTAGCGCACATTCATTGAAAAAGTGAAGCCATTCATTGGTGCTACGAGTGGGGAAAACTTCGCTACGGCATAATAGGTCATTGTTGATTAGTCTAATGATCAGTACTGTGTTACTATGTGGATAATCTATCAATTTTATATCTTTTATTTTTAAAAGATGTAAATTGAAATTAGTAAACATACAACATGTTTTCATCTCACATAATGCAGAAAGTCAAGATAGCGACCAATCGCTGATAGAACCCTCCCTTTAAGCTGATATTGGTTGTCCTGGATCATGTTTCTCCCAGATTGTTTCACCTTGAAGCTCTGTGCATCCTTCATAGCCCAAGCAACAGTCAGCTTGCTCTTTTTATCCCACCGGTATGTAATACCGTGGGATATAGTCATCACCCCGTCCGTCTGTCCGTCCGTCCGTCCGTCCGTACGTCCGTAATCATTTTGTTTCCGGAGCAGAACTCGAAAACCGATCATAATATCTTTCTGAAACTTTCCATGTGTATTACCCACCAACTGAAGTGGTGCCTTTTGATATTTTCAGATTTCTGAATTTTTTTTTCTTTTTCGTTTCCATAGAAACTTGTTCAATTTGGACTTTGTTCAGAGACAGGTTCGTTTCCGGAGCACAGCTCCAAAACCGTTCATTATATCTTCCTGAAACTTTGCATGAGTATTACCCAGTAACTCAAGTGGTGCCTTTTGATATTTTCAGATTTTTTCTGAAAAATTAATTTTTTTCTGTTTCCATAGAAACATGAGGGATGTTGGTTGTTGTTGATTTTGACTGCTTGGGATATATGTCATCTTCTGATGACTCTTGTTTCCTTTTTTTCAGTCCCCTTGTTATATGAAGAAATATTGAAGTATCCCCTATAACAGTAGACATGATTTGTATAGCTTTGTTCAACAGCCAATCAGATCGCTCCAGAGAAAGATAACATTCACACCAGGGCTTTTTTTTCTCGGTTTTCAAGTTTGAAAAGATAATAAATTTGTGTCAGCCAGGTTTTGTTAGGAATTGTATAATTAAAAGGTATGTGTGTTTAGTTTTGATTATCAACGAATTCTAAGTGTGTAATGTACCATTTAATCGAATGAAGACAAGATTGACAACAATGGGGGGCTTCACTCCTTAACTCTATTTAGTACAGGGTATAGGTTTATTTTTACCGACGTTTTGCTAAAATATTGAGTTCCTGTGGTCTGGACACCTAGGGTACAGTCCATCTCATCCTATATATATATAACTAGTTTGAGCGTCGCTGATGCTGTGGATGGTCAGTAGGTGAAAGAGTTAATCTCTGTATATACACCTACACAAATAATCGTTGCCTCAAAAATGACACTAATGTGTGTCGTTATCCTGATTTGTAGTCATATTTCTGAAAATTCACACATAGCCCTGTTAATCACTGTATGGTGTTAAAATCTCTGTCTCGACTGAAATGAATAATGTGTTAGGGATATTAATTAAAACTTTCTTCATATCGATTACTGTTAAGACAACTCTCTGAGGTGATATTGATATTTATATTACTTTCACAGTCATAAATAATTTTCCTTCAGTGATTGTTAAAAAAAGTTATTGCTGTTTGTACTTGATACATAGCGTTTAATAACTGTTATTTTGTAAATAAGAAACTAATATCAGTACAACATGCCACTAAAATTGTTGTTGTGATGGATAAACAAATTTTAAAATTTGTTATTTTATTTTCAGGAGCTCAAAACTATGATGTGATTCGGTTTGCAACATATCGAACAGCTTGCAAACTACGCTTTATTCAGAAGAAAACAAACTGTAAGTACAACAATATTCACGGAAATGTGAAAAGTTTTGAGAAGTGAAAATTTAGATTAAAGTTGCTCATTCTCCGTTATAATAAATCATTCAAGGCTAATTAAATTTTCTTCTATTAGTTTCAAATTTTAAATTTTGTTCAAATTAAATTTAGTTGTCAACTGTTCTATTCAGTAGAAAACTAATTCTAAGCATTTGTCAACAAGACAAATGAACCACGCAAAAAGGAAGAAAATGAATCTATTACAGGCATGAATCAAACTTCTCCAAATATATATTTACAATTAATCAAACCAAGTAATTAATTCATGTTAACCCCATCAGTGAAATTTCTTCAAAATTAATTTGCATCTCCTTCTCTTGTGCGTGATTACAATGTGTTGACTGAGTAAAGACGTCTTCTCTTACAAGGTCGTCAAGGTCACACTGATGGTGATTGTTGATTGATTCTTGGATTCAAATTGGGCGCCATTGTACCCCAGTGATCTCATTATTGGGTACCAATTCCGTCCAGGGGCTTTGAGTAATTCAATTTGATCTAAGACTAATCTAGTTTGTCAGAGACGAGATTACATGGCTGTAAGCAGTTTTGTGGGGAATAACATTGAGTATTCCTCTGGGGTGTTTGTTTGTGGTGAATTTTTTGTTGTGAAAATATTAGTTTAGGAGATCCAGACTTGCTAAAAAGATGCTGTTGTTAGGTATGAATTAATGAAAATAAGCACTTTGCGTGAGATAAGGTTTTCTTGACCAGGAATGGAATACAATATTTTTTTGATTGATCGGCATATGCAATATGTCTTGTGTCATGGTGTACAATAATCAATTTAGATTTATCATATACTTCCATGATTAACATTTTGATTAACATTATTTTATCATATTTGCATAATGTCATTGTAAAAAATATTGGTTAAATAGATTTTTTTTTTCATCAATTTATACTTGGCCAACAGTTATTTTATTTAAATTAAATAATCTTAACCCTTAACTTGCGGGTCCCGGAATTATCCGAGAGGGCTATAAGCAATTTACTGGTGTCCCATTACTGATCCCGGATCCAACACTTAGAATAATTCACGGCCGTCTGTTCAGTTTGCTAGCCGTGGCACCGGGCTGCGAGTGGATTATCTCTGGGAGTCGCTCCATGAGAATGGCTGTATTTATGCTCAGCGGTCCGCCATGAGAATGAAACTTTGATTAATGTCTGGTCGAAATGTCCAGCAAAATTCACACCAATTTGCGTGTGCATTGTTCACCCGTAACGCATCGATAATTAGCTTTACAAAAGGCCAATTTTGTCGGGCTTTGCTCCGACGCCTAATCTGCCCGGCGGCTAATTATCGCCTAAGTGTCTGCAGTGTCCCGGGCTGAGAAAGGCCCGTACATGCTTATCTGTCTCGCGTCCCGCCACATGGGCAGATAGCCTCTAACTACGGGAAGATATTGCGATAAGCTACCTTTCTCTCGCACTTCGTATCATATGAACCAATTGGTTGTTTTCAATTTTTTTTATACCAAAATAAAGAGGAAAGAATGGCCTTTGCAATTGCGCTAACAAAACTGAAAATACAGCAATCGCCGAGAGAAGAAATCGCGGAAGAGGAAAGAGGAAATTTGATCATGTTACCCCACTCCTTAAAGAACTACACTGGTTACCAGTAAAATTCTGCTGTCAGTACAAAATTGCAACATTGGTATTTCGGCATTTTGAAAACTCTCTTCCAGTCTACCTATCCAACTCACTGACAACCTATCGGCCTAAACGAAACCTTCGTTCATCAGATGAAAACATCTTAGCCATGCCTAGATTCAAAATGAAAACAGCCGGTCAATGCTCATTCAGCTATTCAGCCCCCTCCATATGGAACTCCTTGCCTTCCTCTCTCAGAAATTCTCCGTCGCTGTCCATTTTTAGGAAAGATCTGAAGACATATCTCTTCAAAATGGCTTACCAGTAGAACTTGTCATTTGTGAACTGTGAAAGCGCACTGAGTCCAGATGGAGATTTTGCGCTATAGAAGAACTATGCATTATTATTATTATTATTATAGGTGATTTTCGGCTTTGAATAAGTGGCCTAAGACATATCTCTTCAAAATGGCTTACCAGTAGAACTTGTCATTTGTGAACTGTGAAAGCGCACTGAGTCCAGATGGAGATTTTGCGCTATAGAAGAACTATGCATTATTATTATTATTATTATAGGTGATTTTCGGCTTTGAATAAGTGGCGCTCTTAGCATATATCATCATTACAGGCTTTATAACTTTTGAACCGCAAGTCCGATTTTTATAATTTTTATATCACTATAAAGAGGAAAACATTGTCTTCAATTCCATGTATAATGCGCATAAAAACAAAATAAATTTGAGTACGGGACCCGCCGCTCGGGGAAAAGCCTTTTCGTGGTTTTTTTCTCAGGAAAATATTTGACTTTTCAGAGTTTCTAAAAATGTGCGAACTTTTTTGTTAGTGATGCCATTTGCGAAAGGTTTGCATTTCACAAATTCAAATGCGAGGGCGCACCCTTCCAAACCATTTGAATTGAATTTATTATTTTATTTTTTACATTATTGAATAAATGCGTTTCATTCAATAAGATTTGAACAATTATTTATAAGTGTAGCGGACTGAACTGAGCGGATGGAGAATTTGATTCCTCACCACTTTTATTACCAAAGTTTTTTTGTATCGCAATTACTTTTTTAGGTATTATTTTTTTCATGAGCAGGTGAATTTTTGACGGGATTAGCCATGACATTACGGGGAAAAATTCCCATGAAAATGGGCGTTGTCCGTCATCTTCGGGACCAACCCACAACTATAAATATCTACTGGGGGGTGCGCGGACGCCCTGCTTTTGGTCGCCTCCCCGGAACCTTTTTGTACAAATTAATTTTTTTCCTACTTTGAAAATAAGGTTCGTGTCATTCTGACGTATCAAGGTTTCTGTTATATATGTCGAGAGGGCATGGGAAGCCATTCCCAATAGAATCCCGGGTTCGTCCCACATGATTGTTCCTTGGAGCCTCTTGTTCTCAAAAGAGAACATGGGAAACCTGTCCCGCGATTGAATCTGCATGGGGTCCGCCTCGGAAGACGGGTACGGGAATTCCCGGAGACGGAGAGCATGGGAGTATGTTCCCATGGGTCCAGGCTCCGCCTCGAGAGACTGCTCCGTGGATGCTCTGCTTCTCGAAAAGAGAAGTCATTCGGCAACTGACAACCCAAGCTTCCCTGACGTAGTAGTATATTTTCCGCGCCTCGCGGCCAGTGCTACACGTCGCCGAGGAAATCAGAAAATGGTCCCTTTGACGTATGCGTCGGCAAAATCAGCGCGATGTCAGAAGCCGTCGGCGCTTGCGGCGCAGTCGTCCTAGATGCGCCTGGAGTTTCTGAAACTGGCAAATGAACGTCCATGAAGCTCACATTCATTATATCTGTATGTTTATTGTGTCTAATCACATGTTATATCTTGCATACATCTAATGCATTTTCAATCATTTACAGCTTGAAGAATAATGCTGCATGGACGTGGACGCAGGGCCCTGCTGCGACGGCCTAGGGCGATGCATACTAGGACACGCAGCTTTGAAGCCGTTTCAAGCGACGACAACTTCATCAACGAGATCCATGCTGATGAAGCCTCTGATATGGAGTCAACTGATGACAGTGATGGTAGCAGTGGTTTAGACAGTGATGATGCATATGATCGGGACACTGTCATAGATACTGATCACGGTGACGGGTGTGACAGTCACAGATGGTCTGAGTGATATAGAGACAGAGATTGCCAGAAACATTCTAGCCGCCGGTTATTCCACCGAAGAAGACTTTAGTGGTTTTGAGGAGGAGTTTGCCGACATACCACAATATAATC
Source organism: Gibbula magus (assembly GCA_936450465.1). Lineage (NCBI taxonomy): Eukaryota > Metazoa > Mollusca > Gastropoda > Trochida > Trochidae > Gibbula > Gibbula magus. The sequence goes on from OW388292.1 coordinate 50,734,690, forward strand.
AAGATAATTCACAGACATTTGATGATGAGTGGGTGGATGGTCCGTGGCCACGTTTAAATTTGCCTTTCACTGGTCAAACTTGGTTGCGCCAGTTCATAGAACTTCCTGAGAACCCTGAACCTATTGACTTTTTCGATTTGTTTATACATGAAGATGACTATCAGGATATGGCAACAGAAACCAATAGATATTTCAAACAAGCGATGGAAGACAAAATTCTAAGACCCCGTTCAAGAATGCAACAGTGGCAAGACACAAATGCAGAAGAGATGAAGGTATTTGTAGCCATGACAATAGCCATGTCATTAGTTGTGCAGAGAAACTTTGCTGAGTACTGGTCAACAAGTGATGTTACCTCAACGCCTTTCTTCGCCAAGTGCATGCCCCAAGACAGGTTTTGGCTTCTTATAACCTACCTACATTTGACAACAAGAAGATGCCGGGCCGTAACACCCCAAACTTTTCACCAATAAATAAACTGGGACACTTGTATAACCGGATAGTTCACCGTTTTTCAAGAGTGTATAAACTGCATCAAAACATTTCAGTCGACGAGGGCATGGTGCCCTGGAAAGGTAACTTATCTTTCAAAGTTTATCTTACCGACAAGACTAAGAAGTATGGGATAAAGGCTTTCATGTTGTGTGACTCGCACAACGATACGTTTGCAAGTTCAAACTCTACACTGGAAAAACGAATGAACCGGTTTCTGAAGGTGGCAAAACTTATGATGTAGTCATGGACTTGGTGAGCGACTACGTTGGACAGGGGCATCACATCTTTATGGACAACTTTTATTCGTCCACAAATCTGTACATAAACTTGTGGGAGCGGGGAATTGGTGCCACGGGGACGTTGAGAGCCAATCGAAATGGCCTTCCTGATTATGTCAAGAAGCCTAAAAAGAAACCGAAGCAAGGGGACATGACAGTTTCTCACAACCATAACCTACTCGTTGTTTGCTACGAAGATAGAAAATCAATCCTTCTCATGTCTACTGTTGAAGATACACAACTTGAAAAAAACAGGGAAGAAGAACCGGGCAACAGGGGAACCAGTTCTCAAGCCGCGCATTGTAACATCGTACAACAAATACATGGGAGGTGTTGATCGGGCCGACCAGATGTTGTCATACACGCCGTTCCGAGTGAAGACCCTGAAGTAGTGGAAACAGGTTTGGTTTCACGTTCTCAACGTTGCCTTGTTGAACTCTAATATTATTTATAAAGAATATAGCCAAGATAAACCTCTAAAAACAAGTCGGGAATAAAGGAAGGCTTTGGCGCAACATATAGTAACATTTGCGGACAAGGAACAAGTTCCATCGCTGTGCAGACGTCCTCGTGGTCGGCCGAGCACGAGCGACGAGAGTGTCATTCGTCTTCATGGACGTCACTTTCCGACGAAGATTCAGGCTGTCGGAAAGAAGAAAAACATCACAAGGATGTGTGTGGTATGCTCTAGGCAAAACGCGTGGTCCTCGCAAAACAGATAGAAGAAGGCAATGCGCCAGCAAGGAAGAGAAAACGAGTAGGCAGAGAATCTTCTTAGGAATGTACAGATTGTAATGTTGCTCTGTGCGCCGCACCATGCTTCAAACTGTATCACACCGCCACTAACTACACCAGGGCTTACATCACTGCCACGGAAAAAGAAAGAAATGAAGAAGAGAATGAAGAAGAGGAAAATTTAAAGTAAAGAGAGCCAAAGTGTGGACGAGTATATGATCATTATATACAGACCTTGTTAGGTCCCTGCAGCTGTTCTGCGCACTACCGCAGGTAAATATGTGTGTATATTTGTACATAAAAGCAATTTTATTGTAATATATGTCATTGCAAAAAAAATATTTTTTATTTTGTCAAAGAGACAGAGAAAGTGAATGCGAGCTTTCATTGGAAGTTCAGCCAGAACCGCATCATAAATACCACCCATAAATGCTGAACCGGGTGGCCGATTTTCATAAAACTTACATCCTCGTAAAGAGGAAAGATTTGTCTTTGATTCCATATAAAATTTACACATGCGCACGAAAAACTAAATATTGTGAACCATTTGATGTATTCCAATAATTTTTATATCATTGTAAAGAGTCTTCAAGTACATACGTGTTTCGCATGCGCACGAAAAGTATTTACGATTTTATAAAGCTGGAAATAAAGACAAACTTACACCACGCAACATGTATTGCGGTCGCCGCTGTGATAAGTGTATTCTGTGCTCATTAGTACCCATAAGTTCCACACGCGCTTGGCTTTTGCACCCTCGAGGAGGTCTCGAGGAGGTAACGGTACTGTAATTAGCCCAAGCGGTGCCAGGAACTTGGTGTGCGTCGGGACGCATTCACGTGGTACTGTCGGGGTAGCGTCACTTTCCTTTCGTTGGTTATATTTTCTGAACCATAGGTCGTATTCTAATAATTTTAATGTCATTGTAAAGAGGAATAAATTGTCTACAAGTACATATACAATTCGCAATATGCTTGCTCAGGAGTTTTGATTTCATAAAGCTGGAAATAAAGACAAACTTTAGATGACAATAGAATTATAACCAAAGGTCGCATTCTAATAATTTTTACAAACATCTGGTCTTCAAATCAATATATAAATTTCAGTAGCGCGCTCCAAATTTATGATGTTATAAGGCCTGAATTAAAGACAATCTTTACAAAGTAATGAAAAACAAAAGAAAAATCATAGAAAATTAATTCAAAGTCGCGGGTATGAAGTAACCATTTGTGTACGGGTGCCGCGACTTGAATTTGTATTGAATGCCCGTATATAGTCTGTATTCACCATGTAGATGCGGTATATTTCGTAAAAACCGTACCGGAATCGCCGCCTTGAAATTCCGCCAGCAGAGCTAATTAGTGCCTAAGCCCAAACTACTGCTGCGAGCTGCGAGCCTGTAAATTCCGCCACAGGGGCTAAAATGGTAAAAATATAAATACGCAACTTGAGGGTTAATTTATCTTAAATTTTATGAATTATTCATCTTCTCACTGGCACATATTAATTGGACTGTCAATGTTTATATTTTGTTTTCAATGTATTGGCAAATTATTTCTCTTTTGCGTAACAGGGCTGATAAGAGTTCCATGTCCCCTTCGACATTGAAGCTTAAATTAATGAAAAGGTGGTACTGCTAAGTCACAAATCACATTTCACTTAGACATAGATTATAAGTTGGTAAAATAAATCTTTTGAATTTAGTAGAAGAAGATGGAATATAGAATATCATTTTACTTCCAGTACATCTTGTTGATATATGGAACATGATAGAAGCATTCCGAGAAAATGGACTAAACATGGTGGATGCATACTTCGAACTAGGCACGTCTCGAATCGAGTCCCTCCTGACGACAGTGTTCACTCAGCTCAACAAGCGTCTCCCCCAGAACCAGCAGATTCAGGTGGAACACTCTGTTAACCTGCTGCTTAATTGGCTCGTTGCAGCTTACGACAGGTGAGGGTTAGATTTGTGTCAAGGAGTTACCAACTTTCCTCGAGAGGAAGCCATTTTGTTTTTCTACAGCTCTGGGAGTATTTGCACATTGTTTGAAACTCTACAAACTTCTTTAACGTGTTAGGTTACTGCAATTTTGAAAATAAGGGCCCTAGAAACATTCTTTTTCTTTTTGACAAAGTATTTATAGAGGAACTAACCAATCACATACCTGATGGATCATGGATTGAAGCTTTATTAGTATTAGATCACCGAGTGGAATTTTGGCTGTTTGTGAACCAATTATATTTTTAGCTCATTAGGCCTGAAAGGCCCGATGGGCTTATGGCATGGCATGGCATGGTGTCCGTCCATCCATCCGTCCGTAAATTTTTCGCTTTTTCATCTTCTTCTCCAGAACCACAAGCTCTAGAGAGCTGAAATTTTGTGTACATACTCCTTGGCCAATGGGAATTCTAAATTGTTGATTTCATGACCCTGTGACCCCAAATGTGGTTCACAGGGGTCATGACCTAAAAAGCTATTTTCATCTTCTACTCCTGTTCCAAAAGGTCTAGAGAGCTGAAAAGTGTGCAGACTCCTTGGCAATGGGGATTCTAAATTATACATTTGGTGACCGCAATTGTGAATCACAGGGGTCACAATCTGTTGGATGTAAGAAGAATTCCCTTTTGGGTAATAAAGTGTTATCTTATCTTATCTATCTTATCTTAATCTAAAAACCTGTTATTAGCTTGTTAACAATGTTTTACTTGAGATAACGTAGATATTCAACCTTAGATAATAAATCAATGAATTCCTGATGAGCTACAGAGCCCATGGCTCTATTTTTATGACTTTATATTTGACTATTTGATTAAGACAAGTGCACATTCATTTACAATAAAAAGTGAATTTAAGCCAATCATCAGTGCTACAAATGTTGAAAATGTGACTATATAGCATGACAAGACGTTGTTTTCAGTGTAATGATAAATCAATTGCAACTCTGTGGATATTCTATCAATATTTTTTATCATTAACATTTTTAAGATTAGTAAAAAGACAGGATGTTTTCATTTCACATGAGCCCTAATGCACAAAAAAAGATGGCGGATACTGCTGATAGAACAGTGACTTTAAATCAGTAATGAGAATTATTATCTGTATGTTAAATATAGTGTCATATTGAAGTCACTGTCAGATTAAGGGTTAAATATTTTGAAATAGGACTACAAAACGGGTCATTTCTTATGACCCCATGTCACTGGTCGAAGCATATCTTGATTCCATTCAGTAATATTGTAAATAGTATTTTAGTTTCAGTCCTGAATCAAGTAATTAGGTTACAAAGCCTTTTTACATCTCATTTGCACAAATGAGAACTGATGTTCCTTGTAAAACTTGTCATTTCACACTTTTCTCCTTCATAATTGATGTCCCAATACCTCCTGTCATAAATAATTCATATTCTAAAACACTTCTACATGAAATCATGATTAATGCAACATTATTTATTGAAGAATTTTTAGTTTCATTCAAATTCAAATCGTTAACGTTCAATGATGGTAGATCTCAAATTCCTCTGAAACTGAAATGGCAGTAAAAAGACCTTGATGTGACAAAACAAAATCTTCTGTTTGCAAAAATTAAATCATGAAATAATGCATAAAAGACATTGTGAAAACGACAATAAATTATTCAGGGGTTAAATCTGAAAGTCTGAGGTCACTTACTTACCAAAATATCTCTAATAAGTCATTGACTTGCCTCTTCAGTCTTGTCAAAACAATATTCCATCAAAGTGGCAGGACTGCAGGACTCGGTGACTTACTGGAAAAAACTGCTGTAAGTCCATGACTTATAATTACTGACACTGAAAAGTTTGTTCAACCCCTGTTTAATGTTTAACGCTTTTGAAATATACAAACAATTAATATTGGGACAGATTTGTAACAGTGTAATAACGTGTTGATATCTGCTGCTTGCCAATTACGTGTTATTCCCTTAGTAAATGGTTTGTGTCAAACTAAATTACAGGAATCGAGATTGTTAAGCAAGTAAGTCATGACCACAGATTGTGGTCCACTTACTCGGAATAGCTGCCATCTAACTCACGAAGTGTAGAAAACAAATAGTGAAGAGATTCTACAATTGTGGGTGACATTTAACTGATTTTGATACTTGTGGCAAGTATTGTGTGTAATTAGAGCCATGGTAATGACATCAGAAGTCCTCAGGGAAAGGACGCTGGAATCGCTTATATTATTGATGACAAGCGCGATGCTATCCCCGGAGATGTGGTCGGTCACTCTATTGACCGATCTAGTGGACAGTGGTACTCACGGTTATAATACCAATGGCTTGGGGATTTCTCACGTGGACACTGTGTCATTTAGTGTTATTTTATTGGTTTACGGATTATCTCACGGACGCATTGTTACTTTGGTTTATAATTTCATTGGTTTTGGATTTGTAGCAGTTTTGTTGACATCCGAGTTATAGGGTCTAAGGTGACATATTTTATTTATCTGTTTGTTGTTTAAAACAATGTTATGTTGTTATTAGTAATTATTGTTCAATTAGTATTTAGTTTTTGATTACATTCTTGTTTATTGTCTTTATTAGCGGTTTGTTGATTTTCATATCAGTGATATGATGCCATGTGGATATCAATAGCAATGATCTGTTAGTTTCATGCTGATGTTAGTGATATCTACTGAGAAGCCATGTGGATATCAATAGTAATAATTTGTTAGCATCATGCTGATATCAGTGATATCTACTGAGATGCCATGTGGATATCAATAGTAATAATTTGTTAGCATCATGCTGATATCAGTGATATCTACCAAGATGCCATGTGGATATCAAAAATAATGATTTGTTGGCATCGTGCTGATGTTAGTGATATCTACTGAGATGCCATGTGGATATCAATAGTAATAATTTGTTAGCTTCATGCTGATATCAGTGATATCTACTGAGATGCCATGTGGATATCAATAGTAATAATTTGTTAGCTTCATGCTGATATCAGTGATATCTACTGAGATGCCATGTGGATATCAATAGTAATAATTTGTTAGCTTCATGCTGATGTTAGTGATATCTACTGAGATTGATGATTATCAATAGATTAAATTTATTTTACAAACATATTAAAATACAATAATATTAATAAATGTATCGAGTTTTATTAGTTTTATTAAGGGACTTCAAATTGTACTACATGTATGCAATGCTTGAGAATTTTTTAGAAATGTTTTAATCGCCCTATATAGAATAACATATTAATTGAGAACAAAGTGATGTCTATTTTCATAGTTTTGTTAACAGTTTCACATTTTATCATAAATGATGTGTTATAGTGAGAAATATTTCTTGTTTTTCAGTGAAAACACCGGCAAAATCCGAGCTTTCACCATCAAAGTGGCCCTATCACATATGTGTGCTGGCAAGTTTATGGACAAACTCAGATGTAAGTCAATATATTTCTCTCTGAATTCCATGTATCAGTAAGTCTATTTGCAATTGTGTAACGGTTACTCACAGCTATTTCAATTCATAAAAATAAAAAACGTTCTTTTTAATATTTAAAGTGAATGTCTATTGATTATTTGCATAATTTTGTTGAAATCTGTTTCCATTGAAATCCAAAAGACCGCAAAAATACTGCATAAAGACCACACTTTGATGCGGTCAAATGCAATGTTAGTAGGGTATATAAACTTTTATCACACACTGCGTTTTCTCATGTATGGGCGGCGGTGTGCTTGGATTTACTCTGTAATCTGACATCCAGGAATGATAACTAATTATTGAACATGAGCTGCTGAGTAATAACCGACACATATCATACCTGCTGGATGTAGGTGGCGCTTTCTCTGGTCGTTTCGTTAATTAGACTCAAGACATACCTGTTGAATTGATTAGTGGAATCAGTTTGGTAATGAGACTCAGCGGTCACCTGTCATTGGCTTTAGGCAAGTAATCTGAGAGTATGTTGGCCTGGCTAAACTTAGATGCAGTGATTAAATTCAGAGGACAGGAGAAATAGTGTGCATGTCCATCAGTGAAGTGGGTAACTGAATGTACAAGGTGCTGTGCAAAGCTAAGTGGAATCGTTGTATCCAACACACGTTCAAGTGATGTGCAAAGTTAAGTTTCTTATATCCCAAAAGTAATGGGTTTTGGAATGCACAGGGTGCTGTGGAAAGTTAAGTTTTCAGATGCATTTGGGGGTTGGGATAGCGCAGTGGTTAGCACGTTCGGCTTCGGATCAAGAGGTCCGGGGTTCGAATCTCGCCAGGGAGACAGCAACTTTTACTGCAGTAGAGAACTGTTCTACAGGCAGTAAGGTTTGGGTGCAATGCTACACTGAATTTCAGCATAGTACCACCCATGGTTCGCTAGTTCCGGGCAATGTTCACATGTTTCACTGCAATGCATAGCCACATGACATTGCAGGCTTTCTCCCTGCCATATTACTAACAGCCTTGATATAAGTGAAAAGGCAGCGTTAAAGAGCCATCACGGATGTTAGTGTTTCAAATTTGTGGAAAATATACTTTTACCGTCATTCGCCAGAGAAAACTTTTATCTACAACATGGCATATGTTAAATAATTTTCATATCAAGACAATGTATTGCAATTTGGTTTCAAAGAGAAGTACCACTTCGACTAGCGCGCGCTACGGGTATCTGACGTATATAAACAGAGTCCCCTTTTTTGCGTAATACGTACTACACAAACAGCAAGCGCTTCCGAAGCGTGAAGGCTCGTCTCTAGCGCAAGTCGCCATAACAACCCATGTGATGCACGTGCTGCACGTGTTCCTCTTGCAAAGCACCCTTGACACACATTACTGAATGTGACGATTGCTTTACAAGCTATGTTTCTAAATGTCCTGAGAATATACAAATTATTTCCTGTTTAATGTTCTTTTTATTAAGATAAGCTAGACCAGCAAATTATGACAATTTTTTACTCTCATTAATTATAAAATTCAAGAAAAATACCTAGTTGGGTAAAACAATTATTCCAACATCTGTAGCAAATACATAATTAAATGAAATGGTAAATAAATAACCGTCAAAAACTTATATATTTCGATTTCTTTCATTGCTCATATTTTTTTTTTATTCTTTCGTGTCTTTGTTTACTGTGTGTGAGCTAGACCATAATGCTTTGCGCTTGAAAATAATAGACTGGATCTATATTTAGACTGGAAAACACCTTTACTAATTAATGCAATTTCTCGGCTTATTTAAAGTTGGAAAAATTAGGGAAAAATTTAGGGTATTTATTTCAAGGAGATAGATTTTTGGAAAAATTTTGATATTTTCATCAACATCCGTGATGGCTCTTTAAACCCTAGCTCACCTCACCTTCAGATGCAGTTGAGCAACAAATTAATGGCCATCATTTATCAACAAATGAGTGCACGACCCTCTAAATATAGTGGCAGATAAGAGGTTTATATGTCATACCCACTAAAACTCAACTTTCATATCATTTATGTAGAAAGATGGCAATGGTTATGAATATACAACTTCTAAGCCCCTTATTGAGACCATGTGAGTAGCATAGTGGCCATTTTGGATACAACTAAGGGGGAGCACTCTCACTCCTAATGGCAAGATACTGTTAGGAAACAACTGCTTAATATAGTATATTGAACCTCTGTTGATACAAGAGCTTATCATTACAGTCACTATTTGAATGTAGGTCCACCAAGTTGTTAACGACCTGAAGGAGGAAATCAAGAAGTAAATAGTTAACAATGGCATCTCTGTCTGCAGACATCTTCACCCAGATCTCGGACAGCAGCGGGTACCTGGTGTGGGCGAGGTTTGAGGACTACCTTGCCGATCTGCTCACTCTACCCACCGCAGTCTTCGAGGGGCCGTCCTTCGGGTACAACGAGACTGCCGCAAGGAGCTGTTTCGATGCTGTGAGTTTTAATTAACCATTAATACAGTTTAAGTTTGTTATGGTTATTAATCATACTGTTAAAGATAGTTGCCGTCAAAGAGCCTAATTATCATCCCACCGGTATGTAATACTGTGGGATATAGTCATCACCCCGGCCGTCTGTCTGTCTGTCCGTCTGTCTGTCCGTCCGTCCGTCCGAAAACCGTTCTTGATATCTTTCTGAAAGTTTCCATGTGTATTACCCACCAACTGAAGTGGTGCCTTTTGATATTTTCAGATTTCTGAAAAATTTTTTTTTTTCGTTTCCATAGAAACTTGTTGAATTTGGACTTTTTTCAGAGACAGGTTCGATTCCGGAGCACAGCTCCAAAACCGTTCATTATATCTTCCTGAAACTTTGCATATGTATATTACCCACTAACTGAAGTGGTGCCTTTTGATATTTTCAGATTTCTGAAAATTTTATTTTTTTTCGTTTCCATAGAAACTTGTTGAATTTGGACTTTTTTCAGAGACAGGTTCGATTCCGGAGCACAGCTCCAAAACCGTTCATCATATCTTCCTGAAACTTTGCATATGTATATTACCCACTAACTGAAGTGGTGCCTTTTGATGTTTTCAGATTTTTTCTGAAAAATTATTTTTTTTCTGTTTCCATAGAAACATGAGAGGGATGTTGGTTGATGTTGATTTTGACTGCTTCTGGAGCAGAAGTCTAAAACCCTTAACATACCTGAAACTCGGCATCTGTAATACCCACTAACTGAAGTACGGTAGTAGATACACAAGTATCTGTCAAAGATGTGTTTTACAAATTTTGTGGAACCGGTGGGATATATCATCTTCTGATGACTCTTGTTATAGACTGGGGCTGATTAGCCTGCCCGCTAATGCCGTAATGCCGTAATGTCCTTCTCATATTAACCAGTTTTAATCAATTCAATTAGATAGTGTCTATAAGTTTAGTAAAGCTTTCATTTGTTTTAAATATTTGACATAAAAAGCAACACTAAATCTTCGATGCCGTGATACAAGGTAGGAGTAAGAACTGAAGTGGTACATGGTACAAACGTTATATCTACACTGAGGTGACATCTTCAAACATGGGATTTTCTTGGACAAGTAGACAAAAGGGTGGATTTACCAAATTTCTTTTGAGGATAAAGACTATGAAACATTACAAAAAGTTCTCTCTCTGGTGGATTATTTGCTCATCAGGCCTGAAAGGCCCAATGGATTTATGGCATGGCATGGTATCTGGCATCCGTCCGTCCGTCGAGTCCGTCTATCCGTCCATCCGACTGTAAACTTTTCGCTTTTTCATCTTCTTCTCCAGAACCACTTGGTCTAGGGAGCTGAAATTTTTTGTACAGACTCCTTGGCCAATGGGGATTCTAAATTGTAGATTTCGTGATCCAGTGGCCCCAAATAAGGGCCTCACAGGCCATGACCTAAAATCCTATTTTCATCTTCTTCTCCAGAACAAAAAGACCAAGAAGGCTATAATATTGTGTGCATAATCTTTAGCCAATGGAGATTCTAAATTGTAGATTCGGTGACCCTGTGGCCCCAAATAAGGGCCTCAAGTGAATAAAAATATATTTTAGTATCATCATTAAACAATATAAACCATGATGAGCTACAGAGCCTATGGCTCTAAAAAAAAATTAATGAATTTGTTTGTGATTTATACATTTTCCTGTTGGATGAAACCTAGCTAAAAAAAAAGAATGGTTTAGTTCCGAAGCATGAGGCATTGGGATAATTTCTCTCTCATATTACTTTCTAACACATCATAACTGCCTTACAATATAGGAGTCATTCATACATTTCTGAAAGTACTGGCTCGAATGCATTTCAGCTAATAAGATAAATATACAAGTCTAACTTGTTCTATGTACTACCAATCATTACATTTTACTAGACGAGCATCTTTTGTACTATTCATTGGCTACTGAACTAGTGCTAATCTCTAACCCTGAACACTAATCTTATCTAATGTTCAAGCACATTCTGTTGAGAGGTATGTGTATTTTGTAAATTGATGCAAAAAAACAGTGGAAAATTGCTGTCATCATGAAACAAGAGAAGTGTTTTTCCCGACCATGTTGTCAAGAAAATAGTGTAGACAGAGAACTCCCTGATGTATCAATGCTAACGACCTTGTAATTGTTGTCAAATAACCTTGACCCTTAATAGAGCACTGGTTGAGGCTTTAGCGTGTTGTCACGGACAATTCTAATTTGGTGACACATTCCCCCTGGTGATTGATTGTATATAACAAACCCATCACAATTTCAATCTCCCAAGTATCTGAGATTGTAGTCAAAAGTTTCATGGCTGTGAATTGTCATTTTACTATTTGGTTCATGATGTAAGAAATATTTTGGAAAAATAATCATTCTGTATAGTCACATACCATGTATTTCATTTTAGGTTGGTTAACTAGACATGATGATGCATTTGTTTCACAAATTCGAAAATTAAAAGTCTGTTATTTGCCCTACAAGGGATATATGGTTTACGAGGATTTGACCAATCTGAAAAAGATAAAAATTTGTCTGAAAGGGTATTTTGGCAACTTCTTTTTTATTGTTTGCATTTCTAATATCATATTTTGAATTCCTAATTCTTGGTCAACATAAGACTGCAGATGAATAGCACCACAATCAGAAAATTATTTGTCTGCCATAATGACTTTGTTGATTCAGAGCATATTGTTAATTAGAACCACATTTTGAAAATTCACCAGGATAGCGCAGTGGTGAGAGCAGGGGTTCGGCAACTGCTGTTGAGAAGTGTTCTACACGCAGTAAGGTTTGGGTGCAATACTACACTGAAGTAGTACCACCCATGGTTCGCTAGTTCCAGCCGATGCTTGCAGGTTTCACCGCAAAGCATAGCCACAATAGTGTTGCAGGCTTCTCACTACAGTACAATAGCAGCCATGATATAAGTGAAATACTCTTGAAAGTGACTTTAAACTCACCTTACCTTTATTTATCTTATGTTTTTCTTAAGAAATTAAATTTATTTGAGGTGTTAATATCAATGAAATATGCATAAATGTCTCTTATAAAAGATTACATACAGAGTAAAAATATTTAACCCTTTAAATGCAATTATGCTTGGAACAAAAGTATTGATTTACAGTGGTAGTATCAAGAAAATCAATAATAAACCTGTATAACAAGAAATAATTAGAAACTATCAGGTAACAAAACCCACTGCATTCCTCGAGTTTCTCTTCATATGCTATCTATTCAAATATCATGTTATAACGCCATCAGTGTAGGTATCTATCCATGTGTATATGTATTACATTGTTTTGATATGGAAATGTACTAAAAAATGGAAATTAAAAAAAATAGATACAAGTAATTGGTCAAACACCCATATATTATGTGTTTAAACAAAAAATGTCAAATATTTGACATTTTTTTGTTTATATTGAGTGTGGAGTATCTTTATCAACAAATGTCATTTTTGATGCAAATTTCACCTGATAAAAAATAAACATGTCAAATCTTACCTTTGCTTTTTAAGACAGATAAAATTTAAGTATACCGTATTTCCTCTAATAAGCGCCCGGCCATTATTTTCTCAACTACTTGACCCCTGGCGCTTATTAGAGACTCGGCGCTTATTGGAGGCCCGGCGCTTATTTTCTCAACTACTTGACCCCTGGCACTTATTAGAGACTCGGCGCTTATTGGAGGCCCGGCGCTTATTTTCTCAACTACTTGACCCCCGGCGCTTATTAGAGACAAGGCGCTTATTGGCGGCCCGGCGCTTATTTTCTCAACTACTTGACCCCCGGCGCTTATTGGAGGCCCGGCGCTTATTTTCTCAACTACTTGACCCCTGGCGCTTATTAGAGACTCTGCGCTTATTGGAGGCCCGGCGCTTATTTTCTCAACTACTTGACCCCCGGCGCTTATTAGAGACTCGGCGCTTATTGGAGGCCCGGTGCTTATTTTCTCAACTACTTGACCCCCGGCGCTTATTGGAGGCCCGGCGCTTATTTTCTCAACTACTTGACCCCTGGCGCTTATTAGAGACTCGGCGCTTATTGGAGGCCCGGCGCTTATTTTCTCAACTACTTGACCCCTGGCGCTTATTAGAGACTCGGCGCTTATTGGAGGCCCCGCGCTTATTTTCTCAACTACTTGACCCCTGGCGCTTATTAGAGACTCGGCGCTTATTGGCGGCCCGGCGCTTATTTTCTCAACTACTTGACCCCTGGCGCTTATTAGAGGCCCGGCGCTTATTGGAGGAAATAAGGTACATGTGACAAGAGGCTATGCACTAAACAGACACAGATTTATTGACAAGCTATATAAAGATACAACGCGCCTAGCCTGAAATAAACATGGATAATCTAATGTGTGAACATACAATACAATAATGAGAGCTGATGCTTCTATCAATGTCGTATTGTTGAATACAAGCAGTGTCTAGAGATATGTCAATATATTGACAGGTACTCGTTCATTTCACTCATTGATACATGTGTCAAACTGTCAATATCAGGTGATTGTTAAAAGTTTTCTAAATCAGGGGCATTGATTCATTTTGTTTGAATAAGATCATGTCTATATTTGACAGTTCAATCTTTTCTATTTAATCTGTGATAGTGATTTTTTGGATGAAATGGATCTAGAAATGTAATATTCTGATGAAATGTGTCTATATTTTACAGTTCATACTTTTGTGACAGTTCATATCTTATCTGACGTGCATCGTAATTCAATGATCTTTTATTATTTTGGATGATATGGATGTTGAAATGTAGTATTTTAATGAAATGTGTCTATATTTGACAGTTCATACTTTTGTATCTAATGTGACATTGATCGTGATACAGTGATGTTTTATTATTTTGGATGATATGGATGTTGAAATGTCCTATTTTGATGAAATGTGTTTATATTTAACACTTCTCTCTTTTATGTGAAACGCGGAATGGGGGACTATGTATTCAGCGGCGTCCGTCCGTACGTCACATTTCTTGTTTACGCGATATCTCATGAAGCGCTCCATCCAAAGTCTTTAAATTTTATGTCAGCCTACATTATGGTTGGACGCAGACACTAGTCGATTTTGGTGACCTTGACTTTTTTCAAGGTCAACACAACACTTTGACCACTTTTTGAACTCTTGTTTACGCGATATCTCATGAAGCGTTGCATCCAAAGTCTTCAAATTAGTTGTCAGCCTTCATTGGGGGAAGACGCAGACACCAGTCGATTTTAGTGACCTTGACCTTATTTTCAAGGTCACCGCGACACTTTGATCACTTTTCTAACTCTTGTTAACGCAATATATCATGACTGGTTGGACTCAAAGTCTTGAAATTTGGTGTCAGCCTATATTGTGGGATGATGCAGACACCAGTCAATATTGGTGACCTTGACCTTATTTTCAAGGTCACCATGACACTTTGACCACTTTTTGAACTCTTGTTTACGCGATATCTCATGAAGCTTTGCATCCAAAGTCTTCATATTAGGTGTCAGCCTACACTGGGGGAAGACGCAGACACCAGTCAATTTTTAATGACCTTGACCTTGACCTTATGTCCAAGGTCACCGCGACACTTTGACAACTTTTCGAACTCTTGTTAACGCGATATATCATGACTGGATGAACCCAATGTTTTCAAATTTGGTGTCAGTCTACATTGGGGGATGACACAGACACCAGTCTATGACTATGACACTTTGATCACTTTTCCAACTCTTGTTAACCAATATCTCATGACCCGAGCACCCAAAGTCTTCAAATTTGATGTTCATCATGACACTTTTTACCAATAAATGCAATATATAAAGTAGTTCATTTTCACCAAATGATGTGTCTTTTACACTCAATGTTATCGGCGGGGGACATTGCCATGTTAGTGGCAAACACTTGTTGAGTTTGATTTTAATATTTTTTTACAAAATGTTGATCTTGAATTAAGTATTTCTATCAAAGGTTTATTGAGTCACCATTAACTGTGTGTCCTGGAGGATTCTCTGTTGATTCCTGTAAATTACCAACTTGGACTGGTTTTGTGCAAATATGCCCGTATAGTGTTAAAGGGGCACATTTTCTAAAAAGATCTCACAAAATGGAAAAGAAATACCATTTCAATGGCAGATTTATTCTCTTCAAGGCGTCTAAACAACAAAATTCAGATCTGTTAACCCTTGTATATTTTCCTG
This sequence comes from Gibbula magus, assembly GCA_936450465.1. Taxonomy (NCBI): domain Eukaryota; kingdom Metazoa; phylum Mollusca; class Gastropoda; order Trochida; family Trochidae; genus Gibbula; species Gibbula magus. The sequence goes on from OW388292.1 coordinate 50,750,281, forward strand.
CCAAAAACAACAAAACAAGGGTAAGGTAAATGCCCTATTAAGACTGAGTGGGGTCAAGTAGGGAAAACATCTGCATTGTGATATGAGGAATTCTGTAGAACAAGACATTGGTTGAGATTTGTAAACCCTACAGCTCGCTATTAGTCTGATTAAGTAGGCTAAACGTCAGGCTTCGATCAGGAATGAAGGGAGAAGAAAGAGATCAGGTTCATCTATAGTTGTCCATATTGATCCAGCGCGATGTGATCGTCGTGGTGATTTACAACAAATCACTTTCCTACGGGAAGGTAGGGAACAAAGACCTAAGGGACACCTTAATGAGCACGGATACGTTATCCTTCGTAAGAGTAGGTTCTGTTGTCTTCACAACAATGGTTCACTGCCGAGAAGAGGAGTCTTTGTTTGCAAATAGAATCTTCTGAGGTGGAGATAGAATCGGTCTTTGATAGTACTTTTATGGTACAGAGATCAAGTAATTGTCAGTCTTCATGACAGGAGAGTTGATGATGAAGGTCGCGGGTATGTCGTCCTGGTAATTTTGAAGTGATAATTACAAGCAGGTGGACAGTGCATGGTTGACTGACCCTGACTGCACACCTGGATTGTTTGAGGGATGAAGGACAGGTGTTTTGTTTGAGGTGAGGAGAGGCTCTTCCGTGGATACCTGTCTTGAATGGATACCTTAATGTGCAGGCATGGGAAGTTGCTTTTGATATTTCATCAGCGTTACTGGTGTGCTGTATTAGTTTGAGGTAAGTGTGTGAAGCTATTTCATGAATGGAATCTACCCACCAGTGACAAGGAAATTCAAATGTATATTGATTGAAGTGAGGTAGAGGTTTGTGATTGAGAACAAGGATTTGAATTTTGAAAAAATTCATGCACACCACGCTACAAGTATTGGTGTAGGGAGTATATGTATATTGAAAATGAGGTTTAGAGGTCTTGCTCTGTGACTTCGTGGAAACCATGACTTAAGCCCTGTTTATACGGCAAGCGTTTGAATAATATTATGAGTAAATCATTACACATATGCAAATTTGCAAATAAGAAAAATTTGCCGTATGGATGCATTTGCACATATGTATATTTTACTACTGTAAGCGTATTTTTCACTACCGTAAACAATTTTGCACCTGGTCAGGGGCAGGTGCAAATGTTTACTACCCTGAGTAAATCTGGTATTTTCACTATTCTAGTAAAAGTTTGCCATATACAGACATAGTGATGTCACACAGGTTGAGAAAATATATTAGAGAAATTTAGAAACTCTTAATATTGTTTCCTTCTTGCAGGCGATGACCTTTGAAATCCATTTTACTATCCGATTTTCATTATAATTAAGGCGATATAGTCAAACCAATGTTGACAAATATAAATTAATGTTAAAAATTTGTTAAAGATTTTGCACCTCTGTCTTTTTCACTTATTAAACTGGTTGGGTTCCTCAAATTAAAAATTTTCAAGATCCTTTTCCACTTTTAATGAAGAGTACAGAAGTGATATCATGAATCAGTTTCTGAAATCTGAAGATATATGTCAACCATCTTCTCTCCATTCACTTTAACCACTGGACATTTGTCATGATTATTTCCTAGTTTCCTTAAGATCTTAAGTTTTATTGATGACAAAATTGTCACATTCTTGCATTCATTATGTTAAATTCTTGTTTTTCTAAGTTATTTATTTGTGTTAGGGATTTTTAAAGGTTTTAATTTAAATGAACATTTTGTCCAATTTTAAAAAATATATTCATTTATCAGTCAGATAAAGTTGATGAGGATTGCTTGATGTTCATTCAAAATTTCAACATTTCATTCACCAGATTTTAAAATATTTTTACATGGAATATTGGATGTCGATGACAATGTTAAAATCAATATTTCAAATTCAGTCTGCCAAGCAAATGCACTAAAATTAATTTGGAAAATGTCAGCATATACATGCAATGTAATATGTATTGTGGTTGAATTTTCTCTTTGATTATATACTGAGTAGTCTAATGACTCATGGATTGAAGAAACCACAATTCTGAGAGAATAATGTTGTCAAATGTTCAAATGCCGATAAACGAAGCTGAGCACAGAAAGATAAAATCTAAGTAAACAAAATGACCACAGCTGGAGAGGGTGACAATTAATGGCTATTTTCTCTTGACGAAGGAGAGCTCAATTTGTATTGGACATGTGACCCTAAACGGAACTGGTCAGTGTCCGTAGACCCTGTGACCTTGACCTACACTCGTGACCGTCCATGGTCGACATTCGTGGTAGCGATCAATAACAGAACAAGATTAAGGTTGCGGTTCATTCAAGGTATCTGAGTTCAGAGACTGCCTTTTTAATGTAATGATAGACTAGGAACAACATTAGATCTCGGAGATACAGAGTGCTTGAAGGAACTCTTCAAACAATTTTCACTAATTGCATTCCTTTGGTTTCTTATTATTTTTTTTCAATCATTTTTAGAACCAGATTGTGTTGTTCATAATGGTCTTGTTTCATTTCTATATCAAAGTAAATTTTACAACCCAAAACTTTTTTCAAGGAACTGTGCTGTTCAATTTTATAAATATATACCATTATAAATTAGCTTTGTAAACTTCATTCTCCCAAAGGTTTGTTAATCAATTTTAACAGTATTGAGATAAAAAAAATTCAAAGAAATAAACTTGATAACTATTTTGTTGAGTTCTCATTTGATTTTATCTTAGCTAGAAAGTATATATTGAAATAAAGATAAAATATGAATAAATTTTGTCTTCATAAGGATCACAAACTTGTTAAAAGTTTCATTGTGGAAATTTTGGGAGTCACCATTTGTGAAAATAAATCTGAAGTAAAAATAACTTTTATGTATTCATCAAAAAGAATTATTGTACAACAAAGTAAGGTTGATAAAATTTTCCTTCTCAAGCTTTTGTCCTGACACACATTACTTATTTCTTCTGGAAATATGTTAAGACAATGTTATAAAGATTTATTATTTGTGTCCGATTCTTATTGGTTTTATTTTAAAGTAAGTGACACTCAGTGTGTTATTGTAGTCACATATGTCCAATTTAAGTTACCAAGGGAATTATTTTATCGAGAAATATTGACTGTTTGTCAATTGGTCAAACATGATTTTGAAAACTTAATATGTAACAGACAAAGAGACAGACATTGGTATCTATAGTTCAATGGATCATATAAATGGTGTTCTTGTAAATTGGGCGCATGAATTCGGCTTCTCATTGTGTATTAAACTGTTTTTCATTGAAAGCAAGTTATTGTCAAATATTTGGCATTAGGGCTTAAATATGCAAGTTGTTTGAGATGATTTGGGTGTAAATCAGTACATTTGATATTTTGGTATGTATCAAAGCTAAATAAATTTTCCTAAAAAACACCTGTTCCTAAAGGCGCTGCAGGTAGCTTTTATTAATTGTCAAAAGTTCTCTCACAAAAAGGTAAAGAAGTGTTATAATTGACCAAATAACACTACTGAATCAATAAAAAGAATTCTAAAACAAATGACAAGGTTTGGTTTAGCCATCAAGTCCATTTCCCATGGAGTGGCCATTCTAAGGTGTTCACTTTAAATGGCTGCTCAAAGGTAATTCAAGTGATCTCACTGATGTAGCGATATCTTAACATTCAGAGTTTTTTTTTTTTAAATATGGTACAATGATGAAATCAGAGGCGGATCTAGAGGGGGGCTGCAGGGGTGCGCACACCCCCCCCCCCCCCCCCCCCCCCCCCCCCCCTTTTCATTTGAGATTTTTAAAAATGACCATTGAAATCGGTGGTGCATCCCCCCTTTTTGGCCCAGATATGGAACATGTACACCGGAGATTCCCAATAATTTTTAACTAAGCATCAAGCACCCTCCCTCCCCCACTGAGAGCCATATGAATTGAAAACATCTTTGCTCTGCAGCCGTTGCTATCCCGTTATTATTATCCCGTGATGTCATGTTACTAATGACTTATCATATTACTAATATCCAATAATATTGTACATTATTTCAGAAACTTGTCGGTTGGCATTTTGAAATGTTTTAGTCGAGACAATTACTTGTTTGTCATTATCGTTTTTATTGATTTTGTTTCATTTTATCAGATTGATAAACCATCTCAATCAGTCACATGGTGGGTGGGCACCTGTCACTCATTTCCTATTTCTTGAATGCAATATGATGGAATATCATCAATGATTCTGGAAGCTGTCAGTTATCTGTTCTTGGCTAGATAACAGTTGGTTCTGTTAGGCTATTATCATCCTCTGTCGGAGTTGGAGCTGTTTCCATATTGGAATTGGCGGTGAACGTCTGTCCAGGATTTTGGCCCAGCTTTTCTAAAAAAAAATGATTAATTAATTAATGATAATTAATTAATTATTGCATTTTATCTTAAGCATTGAGACTGTGTCTGAGCATGCTTGTATGTTGATCTCGAAATGAGCTATTTCGTAGGAACGACTACATATAAAAATGTAAATGATGATGAAATTATATGTATAATGTTCAAATTGAACATTATATTTGTGGCGCACAGTGGTGTAGTGGTTAGCCTGACCTCTCATGTCAAAGGTTTGAATCCAGGTGGAGACGCCAAAAAATTGTGACCTGGGTCTCTTCCTGAGTTGTGTGCCTGAGTACCACATTGCACTCAGTCAACCCAGCTGTTTAAATGGGTACCTGAACATGGGAAGTACGGACCTATACAGTCGCATGGAGGGCTTAGATGTGGCACCAAAAGTTCAATTCCTTCAGGGTAATATGTCTGTAGCCCCTTGAGCGCACATTCTAGTGGAAAATGTGCCGTATAAAAATCCATATTATTATTATTGATCTAAATGAAATGTAAATCTTGTATTTCAGAATGGACGGATCAGCGTGAACGACTTCCTGAACGTGCTGATGTGTGACCCTGGCCCCCAGTGTCTCATGTGGCTCCCAGTGCTCAGCAGGATGGCACACGTAGAAAGTGGTTCGTATCTTTATAATTCCTACGAACAGGAAGATTTTCTGGATAACAACTTCTTTAACGTGAAAATACACAACGTTTTTATAATTCTTGTATATCATTTTCTCTCAGGTATAAGACCAGGATGCCAGGCAAACAAACATCTTGAAAACATGGGGGTTGACTTTTAGACGGGAGAGAGCCCAACTCAGATGGAAATTCATACGAGAGACTGTCAAACAGCAAAAATATTTTTTTTGTAGGTTTTTGACACTAATCTTAACCCTTACGTTGCGTATTTTTATTTTACCCATTTTAGCCCCTGTGGAGGAATTTACAGACCCTCCAGCTCGCAGCAGTATTTTAGCTTAGGCACTAATTACCTCTGCTGGCGAAATTTCCAGGCGGCGATTCCGGTATCGTTTTTACGAAATATATCGCATCTTCATCGCGAAAACGGACTATATACGGGCGTTCAATACAAATTCAAGTCGCGGCACCCGTACACAAATGGCTAATTCACACCCGAAACTTTGAATGAATTTTCTATGATTTTTCGTTTCCCATTTATATACGGAATTGAAGTACAAGATGTCTGGCTTCAAAATGATATAAAAATTATTAGAATGCGACCTTTGGTTATAATTCTATAGCTATCTAAATATAGATATTATAACCTTATATTATTACCTATAAAATCGTAAATACTTACAACATGTACGCGGCATTGCAAACGGTCGTTCATCGCACTTTTCCAAGAAATCATAATCTCGAACCAGTTGACAAATAAGCACATGTCAACCCAAATATGGTTATGTTGTTTGACCTTTCAAATAAATGCTAACCTCGAACCATAACCGATGAAAATATGTTGATTAGTTTGTGTGTCGTTTGATTTCATATGCCTCTCAGAAAGGTAAAATTGTATCTTTATTTCTGTGAATAAATATGCGCATTTTATATAGAATAAAAGATAATTCTTTTCGTTTTATTGTGATATAAAAATTATGAAAATGCATTCAGTAGTTTAGCAGTGATAAATTGTGTAAGAAGTTGTGAAAATCGCCGATTGTTTCAAAATTTATGAAGTGTAAACATGACCTTTTTCATGGCGCTTGCTGTGTCTTTATTATTTTTTGGACATTTGCGAGTTTTATATGGGATTGTAGTCTATTCTTTCCCCTTTATTTTGCCATAAAATTCTTTCACATGATATGAAGTGCGGGAGTAAGGCAAGTTACCGATTTTTTCCCCAGTCCCGCTAGATGCGAGGCAGAAAGCATGTACGGGCAATGCAAATCCGAGGCAATGCAAATCCGAGGCAATGCAAACACGTGGGTGATAATTAGCCCCCAGGGAGATTAGGCTTCGGGGCGAAGCCCGACAAAATTGGCCTTTTGTAAAGCTAATTATCGATGCGTTACGAGGCAACAATGCACACGCAATTTGGTGTGAGTTTTGCTGGACATTTCGACCGGACATTGACAAAGTCTCGTTATCATGGCGAAGCAGAATACAAACGTTTTTATGGAGCGACACACGGAGACAACTCGACTCTCAGATCGCGGACAGGGATAGTTGAGTACTAGTTAAATGGTAGACATCCGCAAATAAATCTAAGTCTAGTGTCCGGGAATGACACACGTAGGAATTGTTTATGGCCATCCCAGACTATGCCGGAATTCGCAAGTTAAGGGTTTAAATAATATAGATATATGTAATGTATGAGCATGGAACATCTGGCAAAATTGGGGGTGGGCTATAACCTGAGAATAACCCCAACCAGGACAACCCTCTGGAATGTGGTATGGTATGGTCTTATACCCGAGAGAATACGGTACATCACAAATTGTAGCTTAAATGTGCATATATCCATACACTTAATGGGAGAGTTCTGTTGCCATCTTGGATTTGTTTGCATTTCGTGAAATGAAAACATGTTATATTGCACCTAATTTTACATCTTTTTCATAATAAAAGACATACACTGATAGAGTATTCACATATATAGTAACACATAACATGTCATAAAACTAATAAACAATTTGCTGTTATGCTGTAGCGAAGTTTTCCTCACTCGCAAGAATGGCTTCAGTTCTCATTGTTTTTATTTTCAAGTTGTGAAATATAAATTCATCAAAAGTTGACATTTATAAGATAAATAGTTGCATTTGTAAAATTTCCGGGATTCATTGTTATTCAACACCCGCAAATTTAGTTTAAAACTGAAGGCGTTAGCCAGAGGTTTTAAACGCTGAAATTTGCGTTGAATGATGATGAATGATGGAGATTGGCAGGAGTTATGGCTTTCAGGGGGGAAGTTGATGAGTGAAAGTTGCTGCTTGTATGCGACTAAGTCGGAGCTGCTATCAGTTTTTGCGCAGTTTCCGTCGCCGCCGGCGCGTTTTGTATTCACTATAACTTTTTTCCTAGAAGGTTTTGAGAACTCATATACACAACTTCTTACTTATGCCCCTGGGGAATTTTTTTGACATGTTCATATTCAAGGTCAAAGGTCAAGGTCACGAGTTTGAAATCGCTAAAAAAATCCTTGTAAACACGATAACTTGAAAAATATTTGTGCTATCAGGCTCTTATTTGGTGTACATCAACTATGGAGAAAAGCCAAGATTTGAAAAGGTTTTCGCTAACATCCGTCAAAGGTTAAGGTCACAGCGAGGGCACGACTTAAGCATGCTTTTGCGAAAATGTCTTATTTCAACTATTAACACTTTGAATCATTAAATGATTGTTATACACAATGAAAAGTGATCACTGATTGTGTGACCTTGAATTTTAAAGGTCAAGGTCACGAGATAGGGTCAAGGTCACCAGTTCTGAAATCACTAAATAACTTTTTTCCATGAAGGTATCAACACCTCATATATATAGCTTCTTTCTTGTGCACCTGGGGAAATATTTTGACATGCTCACTTTCAAGGTCAAAGGTCAAGGTCATGAGTTCTGAAATCACTACAAAAATCCTTGTAAACAAGATAACTTCAACAACTCCTGTGCTATCAGGCCCTAACTTGGTATATATCAACTATGGAGAAAGACAAAGATTTGACAACGTTTTTGCTAAAATCTGTCAAAGGTCAAGGTCACAGCAAGGTCACAACTTAAGCGTGCTATTGTGAATATGCCTTATGTTAACAATGAACACTTTGAGTCATTGCATGATTGTTATACACAATGAAAAGAAATCATTGATGGTGTGACCTTGAAGGGTCAAGGTCATGAGATATTGGTTAAGGCCATGTTAATCTTTTGATCCAATTTTGAAATCAGAAATAGGTTTTAAGAAAAGTTGTGAAAAGTGACCCCAGTGATGATTCAACTTGTTAGAATAACTTGAATAATGAAAATAAATTGTCAAAATAAATTCCCATTTTATTTATGCTGAGGAGAAGGCGGAACAGGGAAAGGCGAGACCCAAAGTTTCGGAGCTGCTCTGCTTTTGCGGTGTCCCGCAAACGCTCTTCTAGTTTTTGACTAATTTCATCTTATTCGAAGTTAACAAAAGATATGCTACTGGAATTTAAAATGTTGATGAATGAGGTAAAAAATAAAATAACCATTTTATAAAGAACCTAACCTCACAACATACGCTGTGTTACAGTGCTGCACCCTGTTCAGTGCGAGGGATGTCACCGAGAGTCGTTCACAGGCTTCCGCTACAAGTGTCAGCGCTGCTACAACTACCACCTGTGTCAAGACTGCTTCTGGCGCGGACGTACTTCCGGCAACCACCGCATCGACCACGAGATGAAGGAGTACACCACTTATGTAAGTGATACTATGTTAACCCTCAAATTGCTATGTTTTATCGGGATATTTGCTGGCCAAAATCTCAATTGATATTGATAGGCTGTAAGAAAAACTAAATCACTATTCCGGGATTCGCCTGTGAGGTTATATGAATTTACTTTTTCCTTTCCTGACTCATCCGGGACCCGTAAGTTAAGGGGTTATAGTACCATGTTCCAAATTTACAAAGCTCTCTCAGTACTGAAGTAGGTGTTACTAATAGCACTTTGAATAATAAGGTGTAGATTAATGACATTGTCTTATGCAGTATGTGAAATTTTATAAGTTTGAAGTTTGAATCTACTTTTGTTGGGGGCGGGGGTTGAAATATTCTTTTTTTTATCAACTGTTCATGATTGATTTTGAACCAAGACTGATACCAAGACTGATACCAAGAATTTAGTCTATCCCACAACAAACTATCCCACTCTCTTAAGTATCCTGTTGTGACAGCTTTGATGTCGTAACTGTATCTTGTAACCAGATTCTAACCTCTAAATCATTTGTCTTTAGACATTCAAAGTAAAAATATAAAATAAAACCTGTTTAACATTTCAGAAATCACAAGCGAAGCAGATTGGTCACTCTATACGCAAGTCCTTCCAGTGCACCCCGGTTAAGTCAAACCAGAAGATGCCACACTTCCCAGACGCTCCCGAGAAAACCATCGATCTTTCATACATCGTGTAAGTTGCTTCATAATAACATCTGACAGTTTCAATGCATTTAAATAGAGTCTAATCATACTAGCTGTTCGTATCCCCTTCTACACCAATTTATAATATTCTTGCTTATAAATACAAAGATTTGGCATGTATGATAGATCCTCTACCAAACACCCTGTATCGGCCCGGAGTAAACAAGGATAGGTACGTAAGAAGTGAATCCACGTCACACGCGTATGGATATGGAGATTCATCTCCTTCTCGGGTCCTTTTAGAGAAGCTATTGGCTTTTAATATTCGCGTTTTTACTTTAATTTGTCATATGGGTAATATAAACAATAACCAACTCGTGACGGGGAATGGCAGGTTATCTTTCCCTCGTTATATCAATTGTGTGTAATATATATATGGGAAGACGGACACAGGGTAGTATATTTCCTGTAAGTCACATGGGAGTTACACCTTTTTCTGGCTTTTGATTGGCTGTTACAGAAAAATAAGAATTTCATTGGTTGCCGGAACTACTTCATTCATCTTTCTTACTTTTCCCGACTAGTAACTTTAGAAACTGTCTTCTGCACTTTAACATGTTTTATTTGTTTCCCGTAGTTGAAATTAGCGTTTTCGTACATGTGCCGACGCATCAAATGTCGGAGAAAGCAGTTAAAATGTCCGAAATTTAAAGAAACTAGCGATTACTGGTTGACTGTATAACCAGGGAAAGCTTCAAGAGCGACGGCGATCGTTCGAATGTAATGACGTCATAGGCGCGAGCGGTTATGACGTCACAGTGTCGATTGTAACGTCACAGGGCTTTTCGGTTTGAGCCGACTTGTTTTTGAGCTTCGCACACCTCTTGATATGGATGTTGCAATAACTTATATGTATAATCATGGATTGATAGTAATTGGCAGGATTACAAAACTTTCAACTAAAGCCACATCTTTCTTTTATTGTGAAAGACATTTTCGCAGGGGACATTTTAATCGTGCAGAGTAAACAAGGATAGGTACGTAAGAAGTGAATACACGTCACACGCGTATGGATATGGAGATTCATCTCCTTCTTGGGTCCTTTTAGAGAAGCTATTGGCTTTTAATATTCGCGTTTTTACTTTAATTTGTCATATGGGTAATATAAACAATAACCAACTCGTGACGGGGAATGGCAGGTTATCTTTCCCTCGTTATATCAATTGTGTGTAATTCTCTCGCCAAGGCTCGAGAATTACTCAAATGATATAACTCGGGAAAGATAATCTGTCATTCCCCGTCACTCGTTAGTTATTGTCTAAATCATCCCGTTGTCAAGGGCGTTGTTTCGGGGGCGGGATAGCGCAGTGGTTAGCTCATTCGGCTTCGGATCAAGAGGTCCGGGGTTCGAATCCCGCCAGGGGCACGGCAACTCTGTCTGCAGTAGAGAACTGTTCTACACACAGTAAGGTTTGGGTGCAATGCTACACTGAATTTCAGTGTAGTACCACCCTTGGTTCGCTAGTTTCAGCCGGTGCTCGCAGGTTTCACCGCAATGTATAGCCACATGGTGTTGCAGTCTTTCTCCCTGCCATAATACTAGCAGCAGCGATATAAGTGAAATACTCTTGAAAGCAGCTTTAAACCCCAACGTACATGTCAATCCCTACGGATTTAGTCAATTTAAAAATGGTACGGGCGTATTGGTATTTCAATACAGATATTCAACTTTAGCACACAAAAAATAATTAATTGGTTTACATGTCAACTGAACATGGTTTGGTCAAATAAAGACATAACACTCTAAATCCCACTCAACAAAACATGTTGTCGATAAAGCAATAAAGGTTACTCCATCAAAATTCTCGGGAACACGTTTGCGTATCAAAACACAAGGGAGGCTACTCTTGGTCTCCCTCTAAACTAGGTACTGTTCTTGTATGTTTATTGTATAGCGCAAACTTGCGCTTATCTGTAACCAGTTTCTCGGCCTTATCGTCTAGTTTCTCTCAGTCAGTGTTTCTTTTATTTTGATATATATGTAAACATATTTTAGTCTTGATGAGAAACAGGGAAAGTATTATTAACACGTATTAAGATGGGAATTGTCAGTGAATATGTTAACAAAGGTCTCTGAGCGACATTGATACGGACCCTTATTAAAAGCTACGTTGAAATCTGTCAGTGTGTCTATATTTTCTTTTTAGAACAACAAATTCACGGCAGGAAAATTGTTATATCAGTGAATTAAAATGAAAATCAACGAAAAGAAAAGAGTTAACACAAAATGAATTTATTTTTAAACAAAACTTTAAACAATTTAAATGTAGCTGAAAATATGAAATTATATAGGCCTATCTGAGCAAATTTTCCAGATTTAAATTTGTTGTCTAATAATCACAATTTTATTATATTTATTAAAAATAAATTAAACTCATTGGAATTTTTATAAAGTTGCCTCTGTTTCCTTTTTGTGATTGAACAGAATGATGATTCATTTAATTTTAGAAGAGTATTCAAGATATTTTACATGATCAGGTTTTAGATGATGATAGTAACAAATTTTAAACAACCAACATAATTCAATTTGTTTATCAAAACTCTGTTTATATGGTAACATCCAGGTTCTATCATGTATGAAATATTACTATGGATTTAGTATGGAAATTATGGATTTTAGACCAGGGAGTACAGGTGCAAGCCATAAGGGGTTGACATGTATGCCCCAACTCACCTCACCTCACCTCTTCATGTCTTCATACCATCATCTTGCTATCTTCCTATATGTGTGGGAGGTGGGGGATGGGGTGACATGGTGTAATATTTGGGGAAGGATGTTCACATAGTGTTATGTGGGGGAAGGGGGTGTTCACATAGTGTTATGTGGGGGAAGGGGGTGTTCACATAGTATTATGTGGGGGAAGGGGGTGTTCACATAGTGTTATGTGGGGGAAGGGGGTGTTCACATAGTGTTATGTAGGGGAAGGGGGTGTTCACATAGTGTTATGTAGGGGAAGGGGGTGTTCACATAGTGTGATGTTTGGGAAGGGGGTGTTCACATAGTGTTATGTGGGGGAAGGGGGTGTTCACATAGTGTTATGTAGGGGAAGGGGGTGTTCACATAGTGTTATGCGGGGGAAGGGGGTGTTCACATAGTGTGATGTTTGGGAAGGGGGTGTTCACATAGTATTATGTGGGGGAAGGGGGTGTTCACATAGTGTTATGTGGGGGAAGGGGGTGTTCACATAGTGTTATGTGGGGGAAGGGGGTGTTCACATAGTGTGATGTTTGGGAAGGGGTTGTTCACATAGTATGATGTGGGGGAAGGGGGTGTTCAAACCCAGCATTTAACACTGAAAAGACATATTTGACCAAATCCCCAGAGAACTAGCTTTTGTATCACGTGGAACAGGTTTTAATAATTAATATTTTATCTGCATATTGCGATATAATGTATGCTATTGCATAATTATATACTTACAAATCATAAGGAAGTTGCACTTATTAATCACAAACTATGAGAAACCAACATATAATGCTGTTGATATGTTGTCAGTCATATATTCTTCAATATTTGATTTTAGAAAATGTGACACTTGAAGTTTAATTTGCAGACCCCCGACACCCATTCCCGTACACAATGGCTTTCCCGAGCATCCAATCATATCCTCCGCAGATCTGTCTTCCATCGATAGCAGCTCAGCACCACGCAGGTTTGTCATAACAATTAATTTTGAAATTTATTTTGAAATTTATTTTGAAATTTAAAATTTATTTTGAAATTTAAAATTTCTTTTGAAATTTGAAATTTCTTTTGAAATTTCTTTTGAAATTTCTTTGAAATTTAAATATTCTTGAACAGTGATTGATGCCTCCTTTACTCAAGAACTAAGTATAGAATGTACATCAGTTTATTAGATAAGCCTGAACTGTTACCAGACCGAATCTTTGTAAATTTTCATGGTAAAAGTAAGCTAAGAGCAGGATATCTCGGTAACCAATACATGGAGCCGTAGTTACAAGATTTGGGGTAAGACCCCCTTCATCAGACTAAAATCTTAAAAAGTTATATGCCTGGACCAAACTTAACCAGTGTATAGGTTGTCGGACTGACCTTATTACATACACTTTGTACATGCAGAGAATTATTTAGAGTTAGAACGTTTTATTTCATATTTTTTAACACATATACATATTTCACGAATATTTTATGAATTTCATGAGGTCAATACTATAGCGCCCAAAACAAAGGTGATGTTCCCATTGTGATAATGTGACACTTTTTAAAATAAAAATTAATTAAATCATTTTTTAAAATAAAAAATACACTAATATTATCTCATTAGTTTTATCTTATGATATCAAACTTTGTAAAAATTAACACATCATCTGCCAAAATCTAGACTTGTTGATTGTTATCAGATTCTTTATATTGGTTCCTGAAAATAATATTTGGGCGACTGGTTGACAGGCTATCTATATATCTTATATATAAGTCAAGGTTCAGAGACAGGTTGACGGACTATCCATGTCGAGTTTATCTTGTGTCTTAGTCAAGGTTCAGAGTGTTGTCTAGCCTAATCACATCATCATATGCTTGTAATAACAGCCTGTGGCAGTTTGTAACAGATATTATGTGGAGACCTCCCAAGAATAAGAAGAACCCCACGGGCCCATAGGCGGCGGGAGGCAGCGGCACTCGGATCCCCGGCTTTATATGGTAAAGACGTGAAGTTAACTTGGCTCGGGCACCGCGAGTCGCTGCCACCCGCCACCCGGGGCCGGGGGGTGGGGCATGAAGTAAATAATGAACAAGATGTGTTGTGGATTAATAGGGCACAGTGAGGGTGACAGTGGCGAGGTCTCACGCTAAGCAGCCTAATTTCCCGAAGGTGGGATGAAGCAAGTTCCCGAAGCGTGGGATGAAGCAGCGTGAGTAGCATTTGCCCAAACGCGGGCGGTAGCAAGCCAAGGTGTATTATGCACAACCCCAACGGATGTCAGGGGGAAGCTTTGGGCTAATGGGTTACCCCAAGAACCATACCAAGGCCGGCTGCCTAACGTGAGACCTCGTCGATGCCAAGCCAAACGGGCCACCCTCACCGATATTTGTTGGTGAGGCAGGCCCGTCAGCCACACTGTGCAGTTACTGAATGTGTAGTGTTGTGTTTGTGAGGATGTGTGAAGTGTGGATGCCTGCAGTGTATGTATGAGAGTGTTGGGGATTAAAGAAGATGTGTGGGGAAGGAACCTGAAAAGGGATACAGAAGAAGAGAAAGGACGAAGAAGAGGATACATGTTAGCACCATGGAATTATGCATAATAAAGTTGAGCGCCATAAGAGGCCAGCCAGGTTTATGCAATTAAATTATGCCTAGTTGATACATGATAAAATGAAGATATTGAGGTGATAATGGTGGTGGAATGACGTTGAAGTTAGCAATGCAAGAGTCAAGTGATAATACACAGTATATTATAGGATCTCAGTTTTGCCCGAGATTAAATTATAAGAGTTGTTTTGGTTCCACAAGGAATATTGCTGTAAACACTGTTGATTATTGATAGCACAGTCCATGTTGTACTCATTTGGATATTCCAAGAATGTCCATAAGCTTTGTCCTTGTAAGCTGAATCGGTACACAGTTCACAGATTATTTAGGGAGGTATGTCACCTCAGTTAGTCACAGACACATGAATCAATGGCGTTGGAGGAGATGAATATCACAGGCACACAGTTATCACAGTTATGAGAATTATGTGATATATATGCATAGAATAGATGAATGTTGAAAATATGTAGTATTGTATGTCCTTTACGCGGAATCAACCTAAAGGATAAGTAGAACTTTGCAATGGGGATAATGGATCAATGATATTAAATTAAGCTATAAGGTGATATAGAAAATATACATTGATTTGCATTGGTAATTTGAATATTGAATTTACATACATTGTAATATTGTTTGATATTGTTATGGGAAATGAGATTGAATAGAAATTGAAGCTAATATGCAGCGAGACACATTTCACACCCTTAAAGGTTAAATTAGCATAATAGACTGTACAACAGGAATAGGTGCCCTCGACATGCTTGGGGTCATGCTGAACGCGGGAATCAACATACAGCACAAGCGATCTTCTCCCAAAAAGCTGACATGCCGATGGTGTTTAGGTGGACCCCATCCCTGCAGTACATCTCCTGCGATATGGTGTACGACACCACCTTGCCCCCCAGGCTTCGCACAATGTTGGCGATCCTCCGGTTCAGCTTCTTCCGCTTGTCTTCAATAGCGGTTGTGTTCTTAGCCCCTCTCCAGAAGAGCCTCGGCAGCAGCGACGACCAGACCAGCACTGTGTTCGGGCATCGTAGCTTGATGTAGAGGAGGTCCAGGTTGATGTCGTCAAACAGGTCCTTGGACGTAGTGGTGCAGAGGTCGTTCGATCCCAGGTGAATGAGGATGAACTTCGGGTGACTTCCCCCTGCAGCCAAGAGTTGATTGACCCGCTGACGCAATCCGGACCACCTCATCCCGCCTTTTGCTGACCAGGTAATCGCCGTTCTGCCGCCGTGAGTCGCAGTTGACTTCTGAAGTCGGGCTAGGTAGCTGTCCCCGAGGAACCAGGCTGAAGCATAGAGTATAGGAGTAAGCATGTGCATTGAGGTTAAATAATTTTAGGAATGCGAATATAGGATAAATAAGCGCTGGACTTCCATCTGCCCATTATTTGAATCTGCTCCCCACTAAGGCCACGCATCGCGGCAGTGGTTGCTGCCCCTATACGAAAGGAATGTGTAGAATAATTATTAGCGTGCGAGTGTCCTGGAAGTGATGTTATGGCCCGCTTGAGTACAGCCTGAAATTGAAATCTGGTTAACGGTGAGCCATTAAAGTGAACAAACAATAAAGGATAGCCTTGTGGTCTAGCATCGAGGTAGGCGGTGAGTGCGCTGACTGGGCAGAGTGGCGAGTTTGGAGCTGCTTGGATTATGATGTTTGTCCCCTTGCCATGCTGATCTGTTTTGGACTGCCGCAAGTTGATAATGACGCCTGCCTTGTTAGCGCCTAGTTTGATGTCCGAGAGCAGACAGGCCCGGTTTGAACTGTCCTTGTTAGATGATGCCACCATTTCGCCAACCCTGAAAAAACCGAAGAATGTTAGCAAGAATGCAGCCCTGAAAAGCAAATTTTCATAACTATTAGTGCATACTGTACCCAAGGTTGCGGTGATTTGTGCAAGCATCTGTACAGTAATCGGCTGTCTGACATCCTGCCTTGGGGTGAGACGTGACATCCCTGACAAAGCTTTCTGGACAAGAAAATGGTTTGTATTAGCTTGCAAATTATGGAGGTTATGGTAAGTTGTTATAGCAGATATATATGTTTTTGCTGTGGAAGGGGACTTACCAGTAAGTGACATGTGACCAATAAATTGCAAAAGTTGTTCAATTGGTACCGGCCATACCCCAGCCAAACCATATGTGGTGCGAAAGTTGTTTAAGGCTCCGAGTGCTGTTGCATATGTCCTCCAAGTGCTGGTTGCCATCGATGCCTCTATCAACCTGTCCACTTCCACCGTCAAATGTCCCAGGCCTCCTGCGGGATTGGTGTAGGTAGCAGATCTGCTTCCGGTGCCGCCGCTCTGAATCTGGTCCACTGAAATCTCGAAAGTGCGTCAGCAATAATGTTGTGATGCGTGGGAATGTATTTAGCTTTAAAATATATGTTAAATTTTAAGCATAATAAAACTAAACGGCGAAGGAGAAACATTACCTCTTTTTTCTTAGCTGTCTGCTTGTTTATTATGCTGACAACTGCCTGGTTGTCGCAGTAGAAGAGAATGTTGTTGTTTGACAGCTGCTGCCCCCAAATCTGTATGGCGAGGGTGATTGGGAAAATCTCTAGCAAGGTAATGTCTCTAAGCCACCCTTTTTCGGCCCATTCTGTTGGCCATTCCCCATTTGTCCAATGTCCTTGAAAATATGCTGCAAAGCCTTTGCTCCCTGCTGCGTCCGAGTATAGCTGTACTGTTTCCGTACTGAGCCAGTCTGTTTTTCTGAATATTGATTTGCCATTGAAGTGTTGAAGAAATCTGAGCCATGTTTCTATATCCTTGCGAATGCCTTGGGTAAGTCGTATTCTGTGGTTTGGTCTTGTAGCTCCGCTTTGCGCATCTATTAAGCTACGCAGGAAGGGCCTACCCATAGGTATTGCCTTGCAAATAAAATTGAGCTTGCCCACAATTGACTGAAGCGTCTTGAGTGTAGTCTTTTTACTTGTTGTTGATACCAAGATTGTTAACTGTTGCTGTAGATCCCGCAGCTTATCATCCGGTACTCTGATCTCTCCTCTACTTGTATCAATGGTGAAGCCAAGGTAGTCTAAACATGTTGTAGGTGTAACCGTTTTTTCTTGTGCAACTGGAACACCTAGTTGTGAGAGCAAACTGAGTGACTTGACAAGCATATCCTCACATTGTTGATGGGTTGTTGCCGCCATTATAAAATCATCCAAGTAATGAGAGACTGAATTGGAAGCTGTGCTCTTTTTTATTGCCCATTCCAAGAAAGTGCTGAACTTTTCAAACAGTGCGCAAGATATTGAGCAGCCAAAGGGAAGGCACTTGTCTACGTAGTATTGACCTTGAAATTTGATGCCCAGAAGTTGAAATTGCTGTGGAGAAACTGGTAGAAGCCTGAAAGCTGATTTTATGTCAAACTTTGCGATGAATGCACCGTTGCCCAGTCGTTGTATCATTTGTAGTGCCTCGTCGAAGGTGCTGTAATGAACTGAACAATGCTCTGTAGGTATATAGTGGTTAATCGACTGTCCCTCTGGATAAGACAAATGGTGTATAAGGCGGAAATCAGCCACACCGTCTCGTGAAGCCTTTTTTGGGACTAGACCGATTGGTGATGTGATTAAATTCTTGATTGGTAGTTTTTTGAACGGTCCTGCCATGCGACCTGCTTGAACCTCCTTGTTTAACTTGACTTGAACCACCCGTGGCTGTGCTATAGCTGACTTTAAGTTTTTTGACTCTCTGGGACCTTGTGGGCCAGTGTACTGTAAATTAAAACCTTTAGAAAAACCTTGAAAAAGTGCGATGCTGTCCTTTGGTTGAGTTTGTTTGTAGCAGTGAAGAAATTTTGTTAGTTGTGTTAATTTAATTGGTGTTGTTGCCATAGTGGCCACGTCGGGCTTGTCTTGCATCAACCTGGTTTGTTGTTGGGGCAGGCTTTCCCCCTTTTGCCTGAAAGCAAGTAATTGAGCTGTGGCCAAAACGATTGCAGGTGGTACATTTATGGGTGAATAGGCAGTTCTGTCTGTGGCATCCCTTGGTGTTAAAATCCCAGCAGGGTAAATCTCGCTGTTGATTTGGGCGCGAAGCTTGCTTGAAACTTGAAAAACCCTGTGTAGCGCTATTTGCCGAGGTTGATTTTAGTTGGTTTGGCAACATGAGCTGCAACCACAGGTGACTGTCAATCCCGCCCCATGACCTTGTCGGGTACCTCTCCATCCGACGTCTAAACTGTATGTCATATTGTGACCATGCATTGCCCCCAAATCGAGCTGCTGCCCCCCTTATTGTCTCTGCATATGTGAGCATGTCTTGCACTTTTGTTGGGTGGGATTCCAAATAAACACTCATATAGGTGTGAAAGGAGGAGGTCCATTGGCCGATGCTGAGTGGTTTTGTATCCTGTGTGTTTGGCTTGAATACTACCTGGCCTGTAGCATCTAGTTCCATTGAGAATTTCACATTTTCTGTGAACTGTTCACCTTCAATGGGGAGGAGGGACCTAAATTCCACAAATTCTCCTTTCTGTATCTTGTCTCTTAAAGTTGTCTTGACCGAATCACCCAGTTTCTCCGTTTGTGATTGTGTGTTATGCATTGGCGATTGTTGATTGGATAGGTTTTGTAGGAAAATTGGGTCTTGAATCTGTGGAGCGATGTTTTGATTAAGGAAAGCATTGGAATTAATATCAATTGGAGCCGCACAGTCAATGATTGGGAAAGAATTAAAATTATTACCTGAAGCTATTGGGGGAGGCGGTGTCGAGTTGACGGGTTCCGCGACCCTACCCCCCGTTGTCGATGTCTCCCCCCCACGTGGTTGGGCGATCCGTGCCGACTTGGCCTGTCTGTTAATCAGCTTATGGTTGATGGCAGCCGATCGCTTGGGTGGCATGATGATAAAGACGAGACGAAAGCAGAAGAAAGAACCTACTGAAGGGGAAGAGAAAGCTAGCGAGGGAAAGCGAGAGGAAAGTTAGCAAAGAGATAGAGAAAAACACGTGTGTATGATGGAGAGACAGCACAGAGAAAGGAAGTGACGTGTGGGAAGTGACGTATAGGAAGTAAGTTGTGTTTGAAAGCGAGGCTGTAGCGGAAGTTGTGTTATTTGTTTACGTTGCGGGAGTGTGTGATGGGTATAACGTGTGTTTTGTGACAGCTCCCCATAACATAAATTTAGCGAATATCGCTAAATGTAATTATTGGATTTGAATATGTAGGTTCCTTAGAAGAGAGCTGTCACTTTCAGTGAATGGTAGGGATTTTATGAATGCTTCTGTTAAATTTGGTCTATATTCAAAGTTGAGAGAAATATTTTATTTAAACAGTTTTTTCCACTAATATGTCATTTTGTTGCATATGGCATCTTTTTGGGTTTTGTACAACAGTTTTGTTTTTCAAATTATTTTGATGAATAATTATTTTCATTTATTTCAAGCAGTCCGAGCAAACACAACATGTCACACAACGCCAGCACTGATTCATGTCGGATTGACGACGAACATCGACTCATCGCAAGATATGCTGCTAGACTTGCTGCTGACAGTTCTAAAGCTGTAAGTACTTTCTTAGTTAATTGCCACTATTGGCTGCAATTGTCCGAGCAGTGTTACACAACTCACACATTTACTCTGTGTCACTAATGTCTAGCAACATTGTCTGCCATAAAGAACTGTTTCACATACAGTAAAGGTGATCTTGCAGTGCTGAATAAGAATTCATGCTTTGCTTATTATAGCTACACTTGCAGGTTTGACGACATTCCATAACCACAACGGTCTTGCAGGCTTTCCTCCTGCAATAATACTAGCTGCTGCGTCTTAAGTGAAATGTTTTACAGAGTTGTATTAAACTCTGTAGCATAAGCATACTTATATCATAGTGTTCAAGTCATTGTTTCACAATTACAAAGAGCAGCTTTTATGATATAATAACCATAGCCATATGAAATACCATATTCTATCTGTAAGATATACCGGCTGTCAGCTGCAGTGAGGACAACTTTTATTATATAATTTGGAGTGATATACTGGGTTATATCAGTGATATAACCCGCTATCAGGCTACAGTGGTGATAACCTCTACCACTTCTCATTAGAATGATGATAAACTTTTCACCACTTGCGTGATGTCATTAGGACAATGTTATGAGTCGTGCTAAGAGCTTACCAAGACCATACATTTACTGTTGAAATCAGTCAATTCCAACTTAAAACATCCAAATAATTATATAATTGATAAAGGATATCTGTCTTTTCTTATCTTGTGAGGTAGAAAAGTTTATATTTCACTCCGGCTGCCACAGTCGTAAGAAATATACTTTTATTTTATGACGATCAGTGAAATACTGGGATTTATCAGTGAAATAAACTGTCTATCAGGCTACAGTGAAAATAACTTATATTTTCACTGCGAACGGTTACTGATATAATTTGACGTTTTAAAACAATGGTCTGATATAGCGGATTGGCTTATGATGTCATAGAGTTATTGTGGTGACGGGATGTTCAAAGCAGCTGCTCAACATCAAAACGATCCTGTTACGGCCTAATTTTTACAAGGATAACATCATATAATAAATAGAATATATGTCAATTCGTGACAAATACCATGTTTATCTCATCTCGTGAGGTAGAAAAGTAAAATACTTTATAGAATAGAAATAGAAATGAATATTCACGGACTAGAATGATGATGATGTCATTTTCCTTTGTGATGTTTTACATCACAACTAGATTGTGTATTTGTCTGAGTGTCTTTGTTGTATTGTAATGTAGAGTTCTATATTGCGACTGGTTTGAATAACCTGTCAGTCATACATTTAGTAAGTAACAGTATGTCTGTAGCCTATATGTAGCTTAAAAGTACAAATCTCACTTTTGGACTTTACAACTACACATGCAGATGTTCTGTTACTTATCAAAACAGATACAGATCTCCGAACGTGCTGTCAATTACAAGTAGTTATATGCACAGCCAAGTGATACAAAACTATGGTCCAGGTTTCCTATCCAATCAGATACGAAACTAAAATAATCACTCCTGCTTTGTCTGTATCACTTAGTTTCACACATCACACTGTAAGAACATGTACACCTGGAAATTGTTACTTAAATGAAGTGAACGAATTTCTCTGCGAGAATCCAGTTTAGTTTTGTGCATTTGTTGGATAAATCGGTTTTGTGATATTTATGAGAAAAAATGTTTCAGGCTGGAAAATTGTAGACACCAGTGAAGCCGTAGACAAAAGATAATGTCATTATGTGCCCTCAGTCGACTGTTACATCACAATTTAGGAGTCGAATTTCGCATGTGGAACTTACGTGTGTTTGATATTACCTTGCTTTCCGAAAATCCATAAAAATACTCATACATTTTTTTGCAATGTTGTGAAACATCCATATATGGACATATATGCCAAATATTGAGACTTATTATTGACAAAGAACAAAATTAGAACCCCTGAGCCACACGTGGTGTCAAAACAAAGTGAACGAGTTACTAACGGGGGGTGGTGAACGATTACAGCCGCTTGGTGTTTTCTTTAGAAACGATATTATACCAGCAGTCATTGGATGTAAATGTCTCAGTAACTATTCGTTGGATTTTGACTAAATTTTCTAGTTTTGATAAATATGTATCAGCCTTTTTGGACATATACTTGACAAAATTGTATGTTTGTTTTAAAACAATATATCGACCGCGTCTGTGTGCAAATATATTTTTCGGCATGCAGCCTCACATAAAACTGTCTCTTTTAAGCTAGTTCTGCTCAGCTTATCATTTCTAAAACCAACTTTGTGTTTACTAATGTCTACTATTTTACAGTCTGAAATATCTTTTGTCATAAGTACCTGAAAACCGATTTATCAAACAAATTCCTTCACCAAATGCACAAAAACAAACTGGACTTTCACAGAGAAATTTGTTCACTTCCGTTGAGTAAAAATTTCCAGGCTATTCCTACGGTGTGCACATTTCATTATGTACTTGGTATAACACTACTTTGTGTTGATCTGTGATGCGAAATTTGTATTATAATTGTTAAACATAAGTATCTCTGTCTGTGCTTTATAATGTAGCATTTACAAATATACAGACCACAGTAGATGCTGTGGGGACCTCTACCTACCCTGATTATAATGTCCCTAGGGGAAGTACCACATCCTCTATTGAGTTAGGTCTGTGGTAACATCACATTAACCCAGGGAAAGCCTTTAACTCAATCAATGTGAGACACATGTTGGAAGTTCAGTAATGGAGGTGCATTTAGTTCGACAGGTTGTCTTTTCAAGTTGCACTTCGGTGGGTTTTACGTCGCAGTCTAAATGATAATTTTATTAAATGTAACAATGTATGTCTGCAAATATTTTTGCAACATTAGTAGTAGAGTCAATGTGAGAATGTTATTACACATCTGTACTGTTCTTAGATACTTACACTAGCAGCAGTTGAACTAACCAAAAGCTGCCCTGTATTATTGTGATGCAGGGGTTACTGACTTACCAAAATTGACATTGGACTTAACCAGAAAATCATTAAAAATTTGCTTACTTTTAAACTATCAACAGTTGCTTGACTTACAGACAAAGCTCTATGACTTAAAAAATTTTTTTTGTAATTTCTGTATTGTCAGATTACCAACCGGGCTAGGCCCCTGTGTACACGTGATATCTTTGTTCATGAAGTTTTTACTGAAATTGTTGGGACTTACTTGGATCTGATTTTGTAATGGACAACAGGGTTCCAAATCACATTGATTCAATGAACAAGATAAACATTCTCTCCTTCGTCCTATCTGGATAAGCTTAAATTCTACTAAATTTTTACCAACAAATGTATCCATCAAATGGATTTATTAAATTTTGTCACCACTCATTAACAGGATGGTTCTATCGGGGTATTTTTGTGGCAACAGAATCCAAGGAGACATTCCTGTTTATACATTTTAGTAATGAATACATGCCTATGACACAATTCAGTCGAAACATATAAATGAGGGTAAGATTTGACAATTTGACAAAGAATAGCGCTCATTCACACAAAAAATAACATCAACGCTACAAGGGGGAAAAGCTTTTCTACAACATAACACAACATTGTTCATCAGTCAGATGATAAATTATTTGTTACTTTGTGGATATTTTATCAATATTTGTATGTTTATTATTATTGAAAAGTTGTAAAATTAGTAAAAATATCTCCCTCATTTCAACTAATGCACAGAAAAAAAATGACGGATGCCCAGATGGAACCACGGAAAAACAACATCGGAGGAGTCTTTGAAAAATGTCCTTGATGTCATTGGAATACTTAAGCATCCTCTTACCTTTAAACTATTGTTCATGTCTTGTGCATTTGTGAGGATTTGATTAGGACTAATCTAATTGAAGCATGAGTAAAATATTAGCAAATATTTGTTTTTGAAAGGCAAGCTGAATGTTTCATGACAGGTTGGTTAAACAAATATAAACTTTACTCACTTAACAATGCCTGTTCCTTTCATTAAGGGAGGGTTCAGGGAGTTCGAATCAATCCCCCCTTTTGAAACATTTTGCATGTATATTTGATGAACCCCCCCCTTTCCAATATCGAAGGCCCCCCACTTTTCCAAAGGCTGAAATTTTCTGGGGGGATCAAAATCGAGATGTAAACGCAAATCCAGATATTTAAGACCAAATGTCAGTTTTTTGGGATGTACAGGTTCTTTGGAAGGTGAAAGTGTCCTATTTCCGGCTTTAAGGACTAAAACGGCATTGTCAAACACCCAAAATATGACCTGATTTCAAATCATTGGGCATACTGTAGTAACAGTCAATGCTAAAAGGTTATCTGACGCCCAAGTATTACACCTTGGCGTCTCTATAACAAGCCCCCCCCCCCCCCCCCCCTTTAAGATAATGTGCACGTCAATTTGATGAACTCCAACCTTCGAAAATTATTATTATTCAATAAGCATCAATTGTTTTCCACTAATAGAGTCTCTAGTTGATCTGAATTCAACAACTGAGCCAGTGAAGTAAAAACAGAATAGGAAAATTCTTCTCTGAGTGTGCACATGAAGTCACACATGACCAAAGACTTAAAAACAGTTAATAAATCTCACTAAAATTACAATAAATGGAAACTGTAAACATTGAAAAGTAATATAATGTTGTTTATTTATGTCCTAATTATGCCTTTTGACTAAACAATTACTGAAATTGGATAAAAAGTTTCAGAGTGTGGTTTTGGCTTAATTCATAACAAATAAACATTTCGATAAGCAAATCTAATAGAAAACATTTCAGCAAAATATGCCAAATCTGCACATTCAAGGATTGAAGACTGATGTATACACTTCACATTTAAATTTCTCAACTTTTTGTCGCATTTTTCTTTTCATTGCATTATAACTTACAAAACTTCATCAAAAGAGGTTCCTTCTACACAATTGGATGTAAGCTTTTATTATCAATTTGAAGTGTTATTATTGAGTTATTTGTAAAAGAAAACTTTTCAGAAATAATTTAATTGATTATTTTGTTTGCCTTATGTGAAAAAATATGATTATCAAATTAAATTTTAAGTCGTCTGAGGGCCAATTTACTAACATTGCCAACTGTATGCTCAATAGAAATTCTTTTTGTGTCACAATTTTGATTTTTTTTTCTCTCGAAAACTCGGATCAAATTCTTGACGTTAGAAGGAAACAAATTACATTTACTGCCATTTTACCAGCGCCACTTGTCTTTGAAATATCTGCCACAAATGATGGTTACAAATTAGATTCTACAGCCAAGAGGTGGGTAATGTCTAGCAGTGTCAGTGTTACTTTCAATAAAGTACATCCCTAGGCCTTGTTGTTGAATAAACTTATCAGGGACATCAAGCCAAACTTAAAAGTAAATTATAATATACTTACTGCTGAAGAGTTATTTGTTTGATTCTGTACATGGAGGAAGTAAAACTTTTGCCTATTTTTTTTCTTCTTGGTAATAATGATTACCTGGGTTCCTCTAATAGGGGCCCTTTCACAAAGCCTTTTACTAAGCTTAACCGTAATTCCTATACTTTAACATTACACTAAGGTTACCTTGGTGACTTACAATCACCTTAGTGCTTTGTGAAAGGGGCCCCATTCCTCTAATAGCAGACAGGGGTAATGGTACCTAAAGATGAATAAGAGCTGGGCCTCCAATTAGAGCCGGGTCTCAAATAAGTGCCGGGGGATAAGTAAATGATATATTATATGATTAATGGGAGCTGTCTGATCCTGTTCTAGTTAAAGAAAGAAGAAAAAATATTGGCTTTATGAAAAACCCTACAAATAATTCAGTTGCTTTAATATAGATTATTTAATAGATTGAATTACTTACTTATAAATAATCATAATGATGCAAAATGTCATATCCCTCTAATGTATTTTGCAGGGAAAACAACAATAGAATTCTATACTTTTATTATGATTAATCATGCCTCGCGTCCAATTATCTCCGAGCAAACGATATGTGTCTATTGATTTTCTATACATACTCTCAAATCTTTTCTTCCCATGCACGTCCTTGATATAATTGGACATGTGACATTTACGCACGCAGATAATTTTGTGATAACAAAATAGCGACCCGGTTCAAACGTCTTTTAGTTAAATAATTGCTGTACACACATTTTCTTGTGGACTTGTGTGGGCAGGACATCACAGATGTAAGACAATGTTTGATTGAATGAAAATAAGGACGTTACCAGGTCGTGAAGTTTCAACGCCAGGAGATTCTGCGAGAATCGTGAAATATGGTCCATATTCAACAGAGGTTCGGATGGAATAACTGAGTGAAGAAACCTCTTTGGAAAGAGAATGATTTTATCTATGAAAAGAAATGTTCTTAACAAATATCAACCACTACAGAAAAAAAGTAGAGTCCATGAATACAATTTTATTTCCATTAAAAAACTTCTTGACAAATAAAATATTAAAAATTGCAGAAGAGAAATATCTATCTGTGAAAAAATTGTTGCACCAAAATTTATGATTGGACTTTTTTGGATGAATAGAAACACATATAATTTTTCTATTAAATCATTTTCATCAATTTGATATCTCAATAAATGCTTTGATATTCTACAAAGAGAAAGAAACACTTTGCTGTGAAGACTGACAAGTCACAGGTTGGTTTTGACAAGAATTACTCGCAGGAAATGGAAGTGCGATGGAGAGCCACTTTAGCATCGGAACTCTTCAGTTTCTGTCTTGAAGGAGGAAGGAATCAATACTCCAACTTGCACGGACGGATTCGTTGAAGCTGTTAATGGGTTTTCAAACGTCTTGAACAGTTTTCTACTGCCATACCTTTCTTTATTTGTTCCTCCTACCCATTCCATTCTAATCCATCTGTTCAATTTAGGGAACCTCTTCAAGAATTAATTATAGTTATAACTAAGTGTTTTGCAGTTGCAAATGTAAGTTATTTCTTCTAACAGGTTTCAAAGTTTGAAGGATCGTTTTCTTTGAAGTTTGTAGTTTCACATTTGACATTACATGTACATTTGCCTCTCTGAAAAGTGGGTATCCTCTGTGTATGACATAAACCTGGGACTAGATTTTCAAAGTTCTCTTAGTGCTAAGATAGTCTTGTGTACCAATACTTGTGTTTTGATATTGACAGACAGACATTTTATTCAGTATAAAGGCCAAAGGCCCAAAATACAATTACATTACAAATTTGAAACAAGCGCACATAAAAGATAACAGGTTTATGAATTTAAAATTGCAGCTGTAGTTTTACATATACATTTAAGAAAGTTAACAACATTCATGATAATACCTTTATCTTTACTGCTAAGAATATAGATTAAATTCTGTGTGTTTGATGTGTTGTACAACAATGGAGCAATAAACTTATTTCTAGCATTTTCATACAATTTACAATTTAAAAAAATGTGGATTTCATCTTCAATACAGTTAATATTGTCTACTTTACAGTAAATACAGACTCTGTCAGCCATTGGTACATTATGGTATCTTCCTGTTTCTATACCTGAATTGTGCTATAAGGGATTTTAAATAGGGAGATATAGATAATGATAGATAGCTTTCTACATGTAATAATGATTTAAAACGCTTGTAGGCAAATGAATCTGAAAGATTATGAATATTTGCAGACCATGACTGTTTTAGAATATCAGAGAGCCTAAGTTTAAATTGTTGCATAAAAACTTTGCTATCACCAACATCTTGAGAAAGCCATACAAATCCAAAACCAAATTCAAATAAGATATTATTAATATATGTTGCCCAAGTAAACCTACCCGAATCATCAAGAGATTTCAACATATCATAACCCTGAAATGGAAGTCTATGTGAATCTAGTTGAATTAACCTACACCAATACTTAAACGCTCTAGACATATATTGGCTTACAACTAATATAAGAGCTCTTCAAATATGGGACCTGAAATGTTGCTAGCCGGAAACCATGATTTTGTCAATTTATATGGTAAAATTAAGCAAAGATCTTTAAAGGAACCAGTCCAGAGCAAAAGTAACCAGGCTACGAGTTGTCAGACAAGAATATTTCATTCACGATGACGGCCTTACGATAAACAGCCTATACCCTATGGTTCATTATTCATTTGTTAACAATTTTAAACAGCTGTTATTTAAACTGTACACAATCTGTGGTATTTTCAAATTTTTGATATAGATTGATTTTACCTTACTATTGAATAGTTTAAAAAATTTAAAAAACTTTCATCGAAGGTTGATGCATATTTCAATGCCAAGCAATCGTATAGATGATATTCAAATAATTACAATGGCAAATTCCCAGATGTCATTCAATTTGCATGGAGTTTTCAATGGATATGCACCAGTGCTTCTGTTGATGGGCTGCATGAATCAATATGAATCGTTTATGTTGCTGTAAGCATCCATAGGCTTCTGTATTATTTACCTGTAGGGTCGTTAAGCTATTCTACCTGTGGTATATCTGTCTGTGGGTGAGATATTGACCAATGTCATGACCTCTCGCATAATCAGTTGATTGTCCATCTGTCTGGCTGGAGTCAGAAATTGTAATGTTCCAAAACAAATTTGAGAAATCATGCCACAAACGCCCTCCGAAAACCTTTATGCTATAAACTAACCTCTGAAACCTTTAGGCAAACAAATTAGGCAAGGATTTTGTGACCTTTTTGTTACTTTTAATCTAAAATGTTTATAAATAAATCAAATAATTCCAAATGTGACCCTTTGTCTATCTATGAATCAAATCCAGAACTTTTCACATTTTATCAAGAAATTTCAAGAGAACTTCAATAAAGTCCCAAAGTAGCATTTCAAATATATTTTAAGAGAGAGATGACCATTTGTTATTCGATTTATGGCACTATACGTATAAAGGAAAACCAGAATCTAATTGACAGTCAACTTCTATATCACAATGAAAACAGTGTAAGTATCTACACCGGGTTCACATTCATTGCAATAAAGAAGTTGACTAACCATAAAACATGATTTCCTTCATCTCTTCAACTTCTAAAATGCCTCGCAAAGAAATTATACACATAATCTGGTTTTATTTCTTTGGCAAAAGGTTAAGCGTAATACCTTCTAATACCACTGGCTATCGAGCACAGATTGAGGACTTAGCCGTGGAACCGAGATGAGAATAAACCAACGACTACAAGAACCAATCACCTGCCCTCATTCTGATAAAAGGTCAAATTAATTCCCTCTTCCACTTGCCAATTAGGGGCCATGTTTAATGGCCTCACCGCTGACCAGTTGAAAGAGATTGACCAGGGTCAGTGTAGTGGAAGTGTGTCCATACTGTCCTGGTTGTCCGCCTCAGACAACAAGTCCCTTTCTGGTAGGTGACAAATAACAATGTGTTACTGATTTGTGTGAGGAGAAGTCTCTGTGTATTGTTTTCTTGTACTTGCTTTATTTTGTATGTTTTAGCTAGCGTTAGAGTCCATTTGCAGGTGTAAAATAAGGAATATTATACCTGTTTGTCAATGGTTTCCTTTATGTAATGATTGTGATGGCTGTAGAATGTTTCTGGTAGGTGTCAAATAAGGAATATTATACCTGTTTGTCAATGGTTTCCTTTATGTAATGATTGTGATGACTGTAGAATGTTTCTGGTAGGTGTCAAATAAGGAATATTATACCTGTTTGTCAATGGTTTCCTTTATGTAATGATTGTGATGACTGTAGAATGTTTCTGGTAGGTGTCAAATAGGGAATATAATACCTGTTTGTAGTAGCTGAATTCCCTGTATATTGTGTATTAATGTGGCTCTGTTAATCTTGTTTTGAACTGTTGACCGTGTTGATCATTATACTTAGAGTGTGTCCCTGTGTACTCATTGCGTTATCAAGAACTGGAGTCTTTCAGGGAGGCGTAAAGCAGAATGTGGACTTTCTTCATAATCAAATTAGAATTGAATGAGGCTTAAGAAAATGGTACAAGGATTATAAAAGTATTGCAATATAAGTAGCAACGTTTCAAGTGACAGCTATTGATAAGACGGAAAATAAATAAAATGACATATGCAATTCAATGTACAAAAACAGCAAAAACCAAATAAGGAATCTGGAGGTAGTGTTAATTAAACAATTTTTTAGAAGGATTTTGACAGTCTTGTTTCAGTAGAGTAGATTCAAGCAACAAAAGTTATAGAAAGACTGGGTAATCAGTTTTCCATTATTATTTTTCTACATCAAGAAAACTTTTCCTCATCCTCTGTCAGCTCGAGACATTAGCACCATGTCCGTTCCTGTTTATTCAGTGTGTATAATTCGAGGGAAAACTTGCTGAAAATTGTCTTTTTTTGTAAGGTTTGGAGAAATTCAATTATAATGCTTAGGTG
Source organism: Gibbula magus (assembly GCA_936450465.1). Lineage (NCBI taxonomy): Eukaryota > Metazoa > Mollusca > Gastropoda > Trochida > Trochidae > Gibbula > Gibbula magus. The sequence continues at coordinate 50,780,831 of OW388292.1, forward strand.
AGAAATCTCCCAATTTCTATCACAAATTCACAACAAACTAAAAACTGTTAACTGCTTTTCAAAGAAAATAATTACATTTCAATCTTTTGTAAGTTTTTTTGCAAGTAAAACAGTTTTATTTTCTTATAAACCTTGAGACTGTTTAAATCTCAGACTCCCGCTGTTCTTGAAATTTAGTTTCGTGATTGTCTTGCTGTCGTGTCAAAGTGATTTGGAGGTTGTACTGGGTGTCTGGATGTGAAATTAACACTCTTACCAAGCTTCCGCTCTGGTCGCTGTGTAATGGAACCGCCCCGGGATTCAAAGTTATCACTTCAGTTGGAGTTCAAAATGGTTGCAATTTGAGTGCAGAAATATTGGTGAAATATATCAAAACATTTGTTGATTTTTTAGGTTAGGGTAAGGATAGAGAATGGGGTACCCAGGTAGGGTAGAGTACCGTATTCTCTCGGGTATAGGACCAGAAGGCCAGGCAAACAAACATCTTGAAAACATGGGGATTAGCTTTTAGATGGATAGACCCCAACTCAAATGAAAATTCGTACCGGAGACCATCAGACAGTCAGACACTCAGAATAGGTTTTATGTAGGTTTTTGACACTGAACTTAAAAAAGCATTATAGATTTATGTAATGTATGACCACGGAACATCCGGCAAAATTGTGGATGGGCTATTACCTGAGAATAACTCTAACCAGGACAACCCTCCGAAAAGTGGGGGTTGTCTAAGGCTAGGGTGTGATCTTATACCCGGGAGAATACAGTAATAGGTTATCGGGTATCTGGGTAGGGTAGGGTATGGGTACCCGTGTAGAGGGTGTGGAAAACGTGGGTAGCGTAGGGTAAAAGGGGTACCTGGGTAGGGTAATAGGGGTACCTTGATACTGTAATAGGGGTACCTGGGTAGGGTAGTGTAATAGGGGTACCTGGGTAGGGTAGAGTAATAGGGGTACCTGGGTAGAAACTGTTAACCCATTCCTCTTTTATGAAACAAAATTATAGAGGTCACTCCTACTTGTTACTTCTGCCTTAGAATTTGAATGTCTAGGATGATAATATTGACCAATATGGATTATGATTAGTATGTATGGTGGTTGTCCAAACTACAACAGAGGTCACATAAGCATTGCCTTATTGTTCGGTATGTAGAGGTAGTGAATGATATAATACCTGATGAGCTACAGAGCCAATAGCTCTATTTTTTACCAATTACATTTCGGGAAAGTTGCAATAACTGAATCTTATTATTGAAAAAAAAAAATTCAAAATAATTTTAAGCCAGGATTAATGTCAGTGAAAAAATTAATTTGTGTGGTTGAAATTGTTCCATATTATTCAAATGAAGAGGGGGAAAAAAGTTTTGAACGACAGTTAATAAAACAATGTTTTTGTCCCTAAAACTCATATTCCTTCGGGACAAAAATAACTTCCTAATGTAAAATATTATTTTCATACAAAATGAACATTACTGATAACTTCATTAGGAATTATTCTGCTGTTTATACGGTTCTGGCAACAGCTGTTTGCTTCAAGGCAGCGTTTGTTGAGTGACTAGTGCTAGAATTTCATCAAGAATTGAAATTATCATGCTACATGGCATGCAGAAAGTGGATTTCAGTTGTCCCTGTGCCGTGTGAGATTGATGGAATATGTCCTTGTTTATGACGCCAGATACCAATGGCGCCTCTCTGCTGTGTATGCCAAGCAGGTACTTTCTCAATAGACACATATTTTCACAATTTGTGTAACAAGGTTTTCGGTGTCCATGCTGTGAATAGTAATGTTATTTTTTAGTTAATTTTTTTTTTTTTAAATTTGTTTTACATGAAGAAAATATTACTTCTTTGACAGGCATCTTAGATGCTGATGTGATGAAGAAAAACAAGTTATGTTGATTGTCAACAGTGACGGTTCTAGAAATTTTGAAAGCAGAGCAAAAGAAAAATATTACTTCATCATTCCCAAATATGTACCTATTGAAATGTTTAGACGGTCAAACTAACATGTAAAGCAGAATTGTGGTTAAGTTGAGATATTAATTCTGCTTGCGTCCTGTGAAAAATGATATGTCTTTTATAAAATCAAAATCCATATTCTTAGATTATATTTTAATGTAAAGTAAAAGTATTTGATAAAATAGATAACATTTCTCGTAAATATAAACAACGGTAAGTTGGTAATACTAAATATGTACTAAATATGTACTAAATTTATACTAAATTCCCACCTTAGTAAACATAAATGCTTCCAGCAGTATTGAAATGTCCTTTTACTGATAGTGACATTTATCTCAATCCTTGGCATAAAGGGTGATTTTCTGTAACAGGGGTGATGAATAAAATATTTAAAAAAAAAAATATATGCTAAATTTATACAAAATAAATACAAAATTTATACTAAATATATGCTAAATATATGCTGAATACATACTAAATAAATACTCCAATAAATTGGTTTTGAATCTTTCTCGTTATATCACCACAATATTTTGTAAGCGTGTCAAACTATTGGATTTTAAATTCTTGAGAGAATATACTTATAAAATAAAATAATATCCGTCTAATGTTCTTCAACGTATATAAATTAACTTTGAACAAATTCATCAAATGACAAGATATAATTTGTAAAAATGGCAAAATTTTGCAAAATTTATTAGTTGACAAAGTCACTGACCTTCAAATATATTAGATCATACGGTTCATAAAAGATTCTGATAAAGAATATTGAGTTTGACTCTGTTATTGGTTCAATTGGTCTGGTCATAATGTGAATTTATTTAATATTCTGAAATAACTCTGAACTTTTACGGGATATATGCCTCATAATTCAGTAGATAATGTGAAGCCACACCAAGTAAAACTATTTTCACGAACGCAATAATCGTGTACAGTCACAGAAGCTGAATAATTGGTGACAACCAGGAAAGCGTCATAATGCCAATTATTGATATCAATTTTCAAATGTTATTTGTGCATTTTTTTTTTTATGAACAATTTCCTTCATTTTCTAATATCCTTTATGGATCCAGTTCGCTCAATATATACGTTAGTTTTTATGTAATGATAGATTGTTTTTGTGATAAGGCTTGGTTCTATTTCTGGTTAGTAATTTTGCTACTGTCTTTGCACAATTATTTGTCACAGCAATGTGATATGTGGAATATCAAGTCATAGAAAGTTTCACTGTTTTGAGTTGAGTTGAGTTTTTATCTTCTCAGATGATATATCGTCTGTTAATTGTGTAAAATTCTAATCTTGAAGTATTAAAAAAAATAATGAACGTTAGAAACTTTATTACATGACAATGGAGTTTATTGTACAATCTTTTACAATTATTTTGATTTGAATATTTTACGACATTCTACAATGTATAGTTACGAATATTTACAATAAATTTGATTAAGATTTTAAGGCATTATCATATTTGTTTTCAGTCAATAGAAAAATAAATTGATTGAAGATTTACCAGATGGTTAACAATGTATCTCTCTTATTAGTGGAGCACAGTGGTGTATTGGTTAGCTTGTTGGCCTCTCACACCAAAGACCCAGGTTCGAATCCTTGTGGAGATACCTAAACTTTCTGACTTAGTTCTCTTTCTGTGTTGTGTACTTGGGCAAGTCACTTCATCCACATTGAACTCGGTCCACTCAGTTGTACAAACGGGGACCTGAAATTCAGGTGTACGGACCTGTCTGATTTTGTGTAGGGTTTATGGGAACTTGGAAAGTACAAGTCCGTCAGGGTAATACTGTCAGAGCCTTGAGAAATCGCCTAGTAATTTGATAAGTATTACAAGATGACTGTTCGGAACTTGTCCGTACATATGGAAACATGCTACTTTAATTTAGACTGAGCGCTTGATAGACACAGGATTATCGGTTTATCACAAGTTAACCCATGATGTCAATTGTCACAGTAAAGTGAAACAGAACAAAAGGTGATGTTTCAACCAGCGATCTTATCATTGAGGCCGTGCGGTTGGAACGTAAGAAGCTCAAAAATCCATCTCAATTCCAGTGATCTTCTGGTTTGAGTGGTCCTCTCTGAATCAGGATTTTGTTTGAGTTGTGCGACGATATTGTAGGAAACATCGCGTTTGGAATGGTCAGGGAGGTTGAAATGATGGGACACGGGTTTGTCTCTCTTGTGTGTGATATCTGCAAAGTGTTCAGATAATCTGATTTTGAACTCCCTTTTGGTTTCACCCACATACTGTTTTTTGCACTTTTTGCAAGTGAGTAGATAGACTACATTGCGGGATTTGCAAGTGTAACTCCGACATGAGAATCTACGGCCCGTAACAGAGCTGTGGAAGTAGTTGCTCCTGTTAATGTTAATGCATAATGTGCATTGAGTTTTGTCCACAGGGTTGTCGACAAAAGTGACACAGTAAAGATTTATGTGTGGACATTACAAGACATTTCTAAGGTAGTTATAGAGGTATCCAAAAGTGGTCAATGATTGCAATAAAAAAAATGCTTGTCACAGGAAAGGAAGGATGTGTTTACATAAGAAGACAGTAAACACAAGTGACGTTGATTCATCAAGTATTGTACTATTGACCAGTACTCCTGAGCCTATGATTTATCATCACAGCAAAGAAAGGATGTGTTTACGTGTCTGGTTATTCCACACATGGATTTATCCAAGTATTCTACAATTGATTCCTGAGATTCTGCTAGCCATTTAAAGAAGGTGTTTATTTAGATGGCAAATTATTTCAAACACATGGATTTATTTATGTATTGTAACATAACTTGGATGTATCCTATGTATTGTAACATGACTTGGATGTATCCTATGTATTGTAACATGACTGGATGTATCCTATGTATTGTAACATGACTGGATGTATCCTATGTATTGTAACATGACTTGGATGTATCCTATGTATTGTAACATGACTTGGATGTATCCTATGTATTGTAACATGACTGGATGTATCCTATGTATTGTAACATGACTGGATGTATCCTATGTATTGTAACATGACTTGGATGTATCCTATGTATTGTAACATTACTGGATGTATCCTATGTATTGTAACATGACTTCATGTGTATCCTATGTATTGTAACATGACTTCATGTGTATCCTATGTATTGTAATGTGACTTCATGTGTATCCTATGTATTTTAATGTGACTTCATGTGTATCCTATGTATTGTAACATGACTTCATGTGTATCCTATGTATTGTAACATGACTTCATGTGTATCCTATGTATTGTAACATAACTTCATGTGTATCCTATGTATTGTAACATGACTTCATGTGTATCCTATGTATTGTAACATGACTTCATGTGTATCCTATGTATTGTACCATTGGTTCGCCAGATTCTTCTTGTGAAGTAAACAAAACATGACAAGTTATTTCCAACACACATGGATTTATTCAAGAATTGTTCCATTGGTTCCCAAGATTCTTCATGTGAAGTAAACAAAACATATGACAAGTTATTTCCAACACATGGATTTATTCAAGAATTGTACCATTGGTTCCCAAGATTCTTCTTGTCAAGTATACAAAACATATGACAAGTTATTTCCATCACATGGATTTATTAAAGAATTGTACCAATTTGTTCCTGAGATTCTTCTTGTGAAGTAAACAAAACACATGACAAGTAACTTCTATCACATGGATTTATGTATTCTACCATTGGTTCCCGAGATTCTTCTTGTCAACTAAACGAAACATATGTCAAGTTATGTCCAACACACAGAGATTTATTCAAGAATTCTACCATTGGTTCCTGAGATTCTGCTTGTCACACTAGAGCATGCTGGGACAGACAGCGCTCACTCTACGAGATCAATATGCTGAACCACAGTTCCTCCATTGATTTAGTCAAGGTAATGTAGGCTAAATATTGTATGAATGGGCACTGCCAATCGTTTGCTAACCGCTTGACACATGTTTTGGTTAGTCGAAGAGGTTCATTGTTACCTCGTGTGTTAGGTTTTGTGTTGCGTCTGTTTTCTCACGTGGGAGTACAACTTGTGGAAGATGAAGAAATAATTCATGGTTTTATTTGATTGGATGACTTGTTAGCGTCATGGTTGGCTGATCTTGGTTCCTTCTGTGATTAAACTGGTTCTGAGAGTGAAAACTCCTCTTTATTGTGTGTGATAGTGTCTTGTTCAATTTTGAAAATTATTAAAGTTTAGTTGTTCTTTTCTTTAGTTTATTCTGTTTCCAAGAGCAAATATTTATAATATATAGAACTCAGTGTCTCATTTATGTTTCAATTGAATATTTTTGTTGACATAAGAATTGAGGCTCAAGAATATTGTTGCCAAAGATTTCAATTTAATCAGATGAGTGTCAGGAATCTTTTGATTATATATGAGAGACACTTTGTATAATCTTTGAATTTTATTCTTCAAGAATATTAGTACGAAAAAGTTCAGACCAATAATGGCACCAACATATAAAAACAAGTTATTGATATTTTTCTTCCATAGAATTTGAAAATGAACTATGAAGAATATTGGTGTCATAAATTTTCTAGCAGCCATTGGCGTCAACCATGAATGTATTTATGATTCCTTGGGGCATAATTAATGAACTTTTATTCGTACTCAATACCAAGTGCAGAGCTGTTGTCACTAACGATCAATCTCGTTAGTGGACATCAATAAACCATTTCCTCCACTCACAACATGGATTAACTACACATCAATGACAAAACCAGAAGGAGCAGCTAGGACAGACAACAGCAAACTTTTCTGGTGTACATGAGGCAAGTCAACACAAGAACCACAGCTTTATGACTACTGCTTGTTCCCGTGTGGAGGGACGGTATACCGCAGTGGTTAGTGCGTTCGACTTTGGTTCAAGAGATCCGGGTTCGAATCTTGCAAGGGCTTGGCAACTTTGCTGTAGAGATATGTTCTACTTGCAGTAAGGTTTGGGTGCAATGCTGCTCTGAATTTCAGCGAAGACCACCCATGGTTTGCTAGTTCAGCTGATACTCACAGGTTTCACTACAATACATAGCCACAATGGTGTTGCAGGCTTTCTCCCTGCAATGATACTAACAGCCATTATATAAGTGAAATACTCTTGAAAGCCATGCTAAACCCCAGATCAGCAAATCCTGTGTGCTGTCAAGACCGAGCTTTCCATACAAGTTTATGGAGAATGTTGACAGTTGTGTTTTCCTAGTTTGACACTAATGTACACAATCTGGCTCATTTATTTTCATTCCTGGAATCACCTTATACCCTGTGCTCTAATAAGTGTCTACTCAATCGAATAGCAAAAGAAGAGCTCAATCATGTCTTCTTCAGTTGTTTCTGCAGGTTCTGTTATACTCCAAGATCTTCAGCCAGTGGTCAATACTATAAACTGGCCACTCAGTGTGGTTTGCCTCTAGTTTCTTCCACAGATACAGTGTTGATATTTCTGTATTTTTGCAGAATTTCTGTACTTTTCTTTTTTATTTCTTTTATGATGCTATATGGTTCCATACAACAGGAAGTGTTTCAGTAAAGTAAAGAACTCATATCAGTGTTGTTCCTATACAGGGCCCTTGGGACATTTGCCCACCTTTCTGGCTTGGGGTCCCTACAAATTTGGAGAAGTAGGATACTTTTACCATTGCAAAGGGTCCCACTTGTTCAGAATTGGCCAAAATGACCCCCTCAGCAGATCACCTAGGAACAATACTGCATATTGTCTATCTTTGTAGCCAACAATGAACTGCAGAAAGTATAATGTGTGTGTGTGTGTGTGTGTGTGTATTCGGGGGACATTAGGGCTGCAGCCCAGTTAATTGCATAACAGCTAAGTCCATTCCATTTCGCCTGATGAGATAGGATGAGGTGATAGTAAGGGGTTGAAGGCAACTGCTCTTCAAACTTTTTATAAGCATTTAGAAGGGAGCAGTGAGGGACAACGTATATTACATGACAATAGTTATAAAAGGGTATGAATAAAGATATTCAGTAATAAAAGAATGTTATTATACCCCATTAGGAAGAAGTTGGGGGTATCTAGTGTGTCCGTCAGTGTCTGTCACATTTTTGTTCTGCTCATATACTAATTGTTCAAATGTTGTGAAACTTGATGTATATAATCACTACAATGTGTACATCTGACTTTTGCATGTTTCATACTTGCATGTTTATAAAAGCACTATACATTGGTCACCTTTTGCTATTTTGAAACTTATTTCCTTGACCAATGCTAAAAACGGGGTTATATAGTGTGTCCGTCCGTCTGTCCGTCACATTTTTTCTTCTGCTCATAACTCTTGACACTAATTGTTCAAATGTTTTGAAACTTGATATATAGAATCACTGCGATGTGTACATCTGCATTTTGTATGTTTCATAACCGCATGTTCATAAAAGGACTATTAATTGATTACCTTTTGTTATTTTGAAGCTTTTTTCTTTGACCAATGCTTACAAGCATGCGTATATGAGTGAGCTGTGCTCACAAATACTCATGTTACTTATTATTACACAGCATTGCTACTAATGAGGGTTGTATTGTTTACTGTTATGCCACAGACTTGCCACTATAAGAAAGGTCACAGCTGTCAATGGTGTACGCATTCAAAAGAACGGCAACCATTGATTAAGCAAATTTGTCCCAGATATCTGTTTGAATTGTGGTCAAATTAATCAGGGTTTATCATGGATTATCAGAATAAGAAGACAGATCCTAATGAGAATATTGATCACTGTAATGTGTATGAATGAAAACTATACAGGACAACATGACAGGTTGAGATCTTTACTCTACAACACTGCCGTAATAACAACTTCAACTAAATATGCTGATAAGGTATGTTTAAAACTTGGTTTAGGCACAAAAAAAAAAATTTAGTTAATTTACGGATTCTCCTACATTGAGAAAGAAAGATTTAGTTAATTGAAAAAGAAAAATTGATACTCAGAATCCCTCCCTAACAAAACTATTGCTAAATAATAGCGAATAATTCATACAAGGAGATAGTATTGTACAAGAACGGTTAACTCTGACAATGTATTTAACAAGAAACGGTCAACTCTGACAATTAATGTATTGAACAAGGAACGGTCAACTCTGACAATGTATTCAACAAGGAACGGTCAACTTTTACAATGTCTTGAACAAGGAATGGTCAACTCTGACAATATATTGAACAAGGAATTGTCAACTCTGACAATGTATTTAACAAGAACGGTCAAATCTGACAATGTCTTTAACAAGAACGGTCAACTTTGACAATGTTTTGAACAAGAACTGTCAACTCTGACAACGCATTGAACAAGGAACGGTCAACTCTGACAACGCATTGAACAAGGAACGGTCAACTCTGACAATGTACTGAACAAGGAATTGTCAACTCTGACAATGTATTTAACAAGAACGGTTAACTCTGACAATGTCTTTAACAAGAACGGTCAACTTTGACAATGTTTTGAACAAGAACTGTCAACTCTGACAACGCATTGAACAAGGAACGGTCAACTCTGACAACGCATTGAACAAGGAACGGTCAACTCTGACAATGTACTGAACAAGGAACGGTCAACTCTGACAATATATTGAACAAGGAACGGTCAACTCTGACAATGTATTGAATAAGGAACGGTCAACTCTGACAATGATCAACTCTGACAGTAAATGTCCTGTACATGGTGTATACAAGAGGCAACTACAGCAGTAAGGGCCAGCCGGCCCAGCCTGATTACCACAGCTTATAATGGTTGTGCGACGCTACGCGGGATTAGCTACAGATATTGATATGGAGGCTTGTTGACAGGCTGAGGAGTCTGCGTGCCAAGGGAACCTCCATCGTGCCTACTTGCTCTCGTAGTGTGCACCATATGGGTTTTGATTTGCCACGTTTCGGCAGCAATTGTTCAGCAAATCTGGATGGAAGGATATAATGTCCCAATATGGTAGGTCATGTTTTGTTTGACTTGTTTTGCATAGAAGATTGTTGATGCTTGTGCTTTCGCTCTTCGAGATTTGAAATTACCGGCAACATTGATTTATTGCCTGCCGTAAGCTGAGTTGAGCTTCTCTCAAGGTATTGGTCAGTTGATGATGTGTTGGGTTTGATATGTGGTGAGGAAAATACCTTTTGTTGACTTGGAATAGGATGATGCATACTGTTTTAGTCGGGTGTCTTTTGGTAATGTTTTGTTTTACTGTTAAATTAGCATTCATATATTCCTCTGTATTTGTTTTCTCACACGGCTTCTGTCAGGTGATATATGCTAGTTTTGATAGAAATTTGCAAAAGTTGTTGATGCTATCTTTAGAATAAAACTCTTTGATTATCTTGTCTTCTTGTTATAGAAACATTCATTTATAATCCACTCATTATCAACTAAAATATCCCATTTTGCAAATTTTTATCATGAATTCATTTATGAAGAATGAATAATTGCATGTACGTTTTCATACAAATTAAAACTGAGAATAAATTAATAGTTCTTTACCAAATAATAATCTAATCATAATTTCATTCATGACTAAAATATGTTCTGTTTCACAACAAATCAAAACTGATCTTTGATTTCATTTGTAACAAAAACAAGACAAGAATCTTCGGAAGTGTTATGCATTTATGACAGTAACGGTAGCGGACGTTATCTCCTGCAGCCGACATCCCCTACATATTCATACGCCAAGCAGCCCATCTGAATACAATATCATGTTTACCGCATCAAGCAGGCACCAAAATAAACTTGGCCTCCATCTTTATTCTTCACCTGATTGATCCGTATGTTTAAATTTGTATACATAACGTCTCATATGTTCTCTCTTCCGATATAACAACGCATACAAATCTTAAATTTCAATCCGGCTTACATCTTGTCGTTGTTTGAAATTGAACTCTCAGTGTGTGTAAATTTGTGAAACTTCCTCGACTTTATTCTAATTTTTAGTGGGTGAAAAGATGTAAAATGAGTTAGGTTGAGACTATTCAAATAACACATTGACTTTTATAGAAAGCTGCAGAGAAGAAAAGATGGTGGTTTAAATAACGGCATGGCGGTACATTGAAGGTAGATATAGAGACCCCTGGAATATCTTCACCTCTTCTCTAGTATACAATTATAAACATCCATTTGTTTACATATGTTTGTTAATTCTGCATAATAAATTCATAAAAATAGTACTTTATTCCACTTTTACCCTGTACACAAATTATCAAGTATCCACTTCAGCACTATAGTGAACTCTGTCCTATTTAGAGCCAAGAAATAGTTTTTTATGTGCCCCTATATCAAGATCTCTTCCATGATGCAAACAACAAATTTGGTAATCCCCTGAGAATTGTCTGTGAGTTAATTGACAGCCTTAAATCCTTACAGTGTATTCATCTTAGTGTCTGTGTTGTGTTCATTTAAAGGGAAAGTTCTATCACCGATTTATCGGTAGCATCCGCCATCTTGGTTTCCCCGGCATTTCGTGAAATGAAAACATGCTATATTAACCCAATTTTAAATTGTTGTAATAATAAAACATATACACTGATAGAATATTCACATAGTAACACATTACGTATCATAAAACTAATAAACAATGTGCTATTATTGCCGTAGCGAAGTTTTCCCCACTCGCAGCGCCGATGAATGGCTTCAATTCTCATTGTTTATATTTTTCAACAAATGTTCGCTTGTCTTTATGAAGTTGTGAAATGTAAAGTCATCAAAGTACTAACTTCAATAATATCTATCAAGTTGACTGTGTTTTAATCATGTATTAATAGTATATATGTCTAAACGGGGATATCCTCTCGAATTTCGTTTCCACAAAAAATTCCCCGATAGAACACTCCTTTTAAGAGACCACAATGTGTATTGGAGTGAAATGAATGAAAATGGAAAAAGGATTGTTTGTAATTAATTACGTTTCTTCCAAGATGTGATATTCAATTGATGTTTTTATTTTATAGCGTCAAAATGTTTATAATCTACAATGATGTACCTGCAATAATGAATAACATTTCCTCTATGGCGAACTTATGCATAGGCAGATTCTGAGATTTTGGGGTTGAGGGGTTCATGCACTCATTGAAAAGGGGGCTGTTCACCATTTGGGTCCATCAAATTTGTATACAAACAATTTCAATTGGGAAATACAATCCCCCTGAATCAATCCCCCACGGATCTGCCACTGTCAGGGCTTGTAATCTCATCATGTGACTGATTAATTTAACATCTCTTAACTGTTGTCTTTTAAAATGTAATTATGGAAACTTAATTAATTTATATTAGATGGTGTCAACGATTGATAAAGTCAGAATGTTAGCATAATTCCAGGCAGAAAGTGTAAATTATCAATTTCAATGGCAAAAAAATTAAAAATTATTAGAAATCATGCCATATTTCATATCCTGGCATAACACACGCTGATGTACCAAGTATTGAATATTTCACCTTTCTTCTAAGTGTGATTATAATGATATTTCATCTCATCATGACCTTTCCTGCTCCAGCAGGTTTTTCATTCGCCAGACTACTCCAAACTCCCTGATTGTGTAATATGCATTTGAACACTAAAATAACCAGTCAATGAAGTGACTTAAAATCGGGCAGTATTGGCAGTACCTTGATGAGAAGACAAATGAACAAACATTAACTCTCAAATCGCAACATTCCATTGTACAAACCATAAATAGCAATTCTGCAACTAGCGTAAGAGTTACGAATCATATGCATATTACATAATCAGGGGCTTTGAAGTAGTTGGACGGATAAGAATACCTGATGAATCAGGATTATCATGGCTGATCTAAATCAAATCTGTAATCTTTGACCTTTCCAAAATGTGATTATCAAGATGTAATATTACATCTGCATAAGATTGATATTAATGAGATACGTACTCAAACCGTAAAAACTCTCCAAGTAATGTACTAATAAGGAGTTTCACCGTGTCATCACAATTTCCATACGACGAACATCGTCTCCAAGAATAACAAGATTGATCGAGTGCGCTGTATTGTATTCTATAGCATTTCATCTTTCCTTGTCCTTGGCTTTACACTCTCTTTTCAATGGGCGTTTCTTTACGTGCGTGTTCTATTCCATGCCGACGGCCGCTCAATCAATCGTCCAATGCCTGACATTTGCATAAGGGTTTTGTGTTTGCGTTGGATTAATTCTCCGCTAATGATGGTTAGTGAGATGAAATTATTTTGGTCACATTTGTACATTGAGTATTTTGGTTCAAAGATAAATATTTATCATTTTGTGTCCACGATGTTAAGAAAACTATGTAAAACAGCATTGATTTTTGTCTGAGAAAGAGAGTTTTTATTGTGAATTACAGCTGAAACGTTTAATTAAGCTGTGTTGAAAATATAAGTTACGGAATGATGAGAGAGTGTTTATATTTCGTTAATGGCTTGTTAATTATACATCAAAGCTCTTGAAAACTGACCCGAGGGTGCATGAATGTTGATTGAACTAGAAAATGTCATTAGAAAATAAATTGAAAATTTTTGCTTTTGTCTTGTAAATTATTATGTCGAATTGCCATCTGCATTATAACAAGTGTACTTGTATTATACGCCAAAAGGCCCGAGATGCGAAATAAAAGGAATCTAACAAATTTTAGATTAGATTTCATTATATCAGAGAGATTATACTTTCAAGAGAAAACGTTTAAGTACAATGATGGTTTAATGTTATTTAAGTTATATCCTACCCATATTAAACCTGATAAACAGGACGTCAGGAAGTAATTTGATAACATCGCTTGCGAATTACAAGGAAATGCCTCCAGCAGATAATTTTATCTTTCATCAATATACAGGATCTCATATCTGTTGTATCTTTAAAAGAACTTTATTGGTTTCAAATCCTGAATTTTGAACATGGAACCTAGCCTTTAAAGGGACAGTATCACCAATCTTCATTGAAAACATTTAAGAGGTTACTCTAAAATAATACCTGAAGCAATATGTGTCAAATGGCCACTGTTCTTATTGATGATTTATAGCTTACAGGGAAGCTTTCCCTTTTGTCTTCACAAAAGTAGTCCCGTCACACTCAATAGCAGGAAACACACATTACAAGTCATCAAAGTGAAGAGAAACACAACCTTAGATATGTAAGCCCAGATTGAGAGGATTTCCTCAACCAGATTAGGTAAAGTGTTTCTCTATACTTGAAGTGATACAATACAAACAGACAATCTCAGATGGCTCCATGATTATGAATATTGAAGCTGTGAGAACTAGTGCTTGTAAAACGTTGGACACACAGAAACCCTCACGTCTTTAAAGGTACATCCATTGTGTTTTTTGTGCCACTCGTTATAAATTGTGTTATGTTATCGAGAACTACTGATTTTTACCGAAAATTGCCATTTAGATGATAGTCGACTCAGTATACCGGCGATGTAAAGGTACGTACCTGTATCAATTTTTGATAGAACCAGACAATGCACAGCATGTGGCTTGCGTCAATTAGTCAAACGTAATTTTCAAAACATTTTTACAACAGACAAAAAAACAAATTTCGGTTGATGATGTTGAATATAGGTCTTATAACTACTGTGCATGTACATGGGGCGTGTAGTGTCGGTTTCTGCACATCATGATGTTGTTCGATTTTAATTGAAAAGTAGTAAATATGATATATTTGACGATTGGGGATGAATATGCATGCAAGTTGAAGGAAATTGTTTCAACTGAAATCATCACATATCGTATGTTGGCACGTATTAAAGCGAAATAATTGTTTATGAAACACAATGGATGCATCTTTAACTTCAAGTGACACACTTGCTTTGGTAATAATCTCCTAATATACTTCACAATGGGTGAAAATTCTCGCTTGCAACAAAGTTAGTTTATCCTATGTCCATCATCCATTTACATCAAATTCAAAGCTCAGCATAATATTTAAAGTATTACCTAGGTTGACATCGATTACCAGCATACATAAATAAAATCAACATCAACATAATAATAATAATAGTCCATTTATATAGCGCATATATCCATGCACATTGCATGCTCAAAGCGCTGGTCGACATATTACCCCTGGTCAACGAGTACAGAACACTCCCTGAGGAGAATACAACCGGTCGCCTGTCAGGCGCTCAAGGTTCAAATTCAGACTACCATCGTATCATACCAGGTACCCATTTACTGCTGGGTGAACAGAGGCACACTTCGAGCTAAGTCACTTACCCAGGGTGACACCATAAGTCTCTCAACTTATGTCTCAGTGTGGGGCAGGGAATAACCCTTCAACTCTCAGTTTATCCAGCAATATGGCGGGTAACCCACCCATGCGGCGAGCCGCGCCCATTATTGCTGAACTTCACTGATAGCGGTCGACTGAGCTATGCACAGGACCACGTGCCACCACAATCACATCAGCTTTTCCTTCCATTGCAAAGGGGGCGGGATAGCGCAGTGGTTAGCACGTTCGGTTTCGGATCAAGAGGTCTGTGGTTCGAATCCCGCTAGAGGCACGGTAACTTTGTCTGCACACGAGAACTGTTCTATATACAGTAAGGTTTGGGTGCAATGCTACACTGAATTTCAGTGCAGTACCACCCATGGTTCGCTATTTCCAGCCATTGCTCGCAGGTTTCACCGCAATGCATAACAACATGGCGTTGCGAGGTTTCTCCCTGCAATAATACTTGCAGCCGTGATATAAGTGAAATACTCTTGAAAGCGGCGATAAACCCTAACTCACCTCACCTCCATTGCAAAAGAATCCTATAAACAACCTCAGTAGGTGACAGTTCCAGCTTGAATCATGATAACGCTCAACGCCCTCATTATACAGGTCTTATCACACCTGTATGGAACAGTATTTATCGTTTACCTGCGTGACATCACACGTTATTTATAAACATCTAAATTCGGTCCAAGAACTGACATCTGCCTCAACCTCAGCACAACCTCTTTCATCCAGCCACAAAACATTATTCCAGAGTTCATTATCAACTAACGCAGTCCAGGTGTTTCCTGACTTTATTACATTTGCAATTTGCCTATCTATCACCCACTGGTAATGGCACTAATACACATTGCATAACGCTGTGTCCTGTCCTCTGTAAGCTGATTGATCGGTTGGGCATGACAGCAACCAATTAGCCGTCAGCATGCGAGTTATCATTGATCCTGCCATGTTATAGATATGTACACGTCTGTGATGGCAATCGTGAGCACAGCTAGATCATCAGGGCTGTGAATGACAGTTCATGTCACCTCCGCAAGAACTTCAGCCATGTATTTCTGTGTTGTACAGGTATGGTGCTTTGGATTTACGCTATTTGGTTTTTGGAGAATTTCCATGGATACTGGACTTCACGGATGATTGGATTTACTGTTACAGCTGGTTTCGCACGCTTTGATGATTTTGTCATTTGGAATACCGTTATCAGAGAGCTGTGGATATTTACTTCATGGATGGTTGAATTCTAACCTAAGCTTCCTTCATGCTTGGGTGATTTGTCTTTGAGAAGAAGGCATTGTCACCAAGCTTGCTATAAAGTGTTTGATGGAATGGTTCACTAGATATGTACAGATGTCACAATACAGTACATATGACTTTCCGGTTCACTGAATTCTCACCACTTCTGCTTTGTTCTGAATCTCAACTTGAACGATTTTTTTGTCAACTATTTTAAAATTTAAAATTACTTTCTAAATTATTCATTGGAAATTCTTGTGTTTTAATTGTTCTGACTCTGAAATGAAGAGTTGTTCTTGCAAACATGCCCTTTTTTAATTCTTAAATATTTTTTCTGTTGAATCTGAACTTGGAGATTTCATGTTCTGGTAATACTTGAAACATTGTGAATCAAATGTTGAATATTGTCTCCATAACATTGATATCTGATTTCTAGAAGTCACGAGCCGCTGATACTAAGGCAACATACTAATTTTAGATCTATATATCCTTTCATACAAGAGACTATTATGGATAACAACTTCTTTATTATCTCCACGAATTGGAAGGGAGATATAGGTTTGGGCTCCGTCCATGCGTCCATTCGTCCAACATAAAGGGCTTTTCTCATAAACTGTTTAAGATAGGATAACCAAATTTTGTGTGATGCTTGAGGGCATAAATACCTTGATGGAGTTTGAAAATGAGAAGTGTGCAATTATTTTTACGGAGTAATTGCCCTTGATCCCTTTTTTTCCGACTCTGTTCAAGGTAATTTCAAAGGGGACAGCTTTTCCCTGAAACTGTTTCGGATAGGAGAACCAAATTAATTGTGTGGTTTGGGGGTTGCAAAATCAGAATAGTGTGATTCAGGTATCTTCAAAGGAGATAACTTTTCATTGAAATTGTTTAAAATCAAATCAGTTGTGTGGCTTGAGGGTATCGATACCTTGATGAAATGAAAATGTGAAGTGCACAATTATCTCTTCTCGAATTATTGCTACTTCTTGCCCCTTCGTCAGGTGGATAGTGGTTATGGTGAACAGAATGGTTTATATATATTGATATACAAGATATATATATATATCCTATGTAAACATACAGCTTAAGAGAGAGGGTTCTATCGAGGTATTTTTTTGTGGAAACGAAAATTCAAGAGGACATTATGTTATCAATACATGTTTATTGACCAATCCAGGCGAAACATTTCTGCAGCTAAAAGTTTTATGACTTCTTTTTGAAAATTTTATAACTGCGCCCATTCATTAAAAAAAACAAAAAAAAAACAATGAGAAGTGAAGCCATGGATTCATCAGCGCTACGAGTGTGGAAAGTTTTTCTACTGCATAACTGAACATTGTTGATTAGTTTCATGATAATTTATTTGTTACCGTGTGAATATTTTATCAATACATATGTTTTATTAAAAAGAAAAAAAGAAATACAGCATTTTTTCAATTAAAAAAACCAGATGGCGGACAGTCAACAGAACGCTCTCCACTACATGAAATAATGATATTTACAAAGGATTAAATATCTATTAAAGATGGTATTTACAAGCTATTTACAAATATTAAAATACTTCTTTACAAAAATAATAAAGGTAATAAATATCTATTAAAGATGGTATTTACAAGATATTTATTATTTTGTAAACATTTGTAAAGCTTTGTAAAGCTTTGTAAAGCTTTGTAAATATCATCTTTAATATCGTTGAAAAGTTTTGTAAATATCATCTTTGACTTTGAATAAAAAAAATATGACTTTTGATGAAAACAGCTAACTTTGATTAAAAAAAGAGAATTTGATGAAAAATAATAACTTTGATGAGAAAAATTACTTGAATGAAAAAAATAACTTTAATGAAAAAATGACTTTGATGAAGGAAAAATATGTTTGATGAAAAAATTTACTTTGATGAAAACATGACTTATATATTTTTTTTAAAAAGAAGTCTTTAATGGGAAAAATAAATTTGATAGAAAAATTATTTTGAATAAAAATCAGACTTGAATGAGAAAAAGTAATTTAATGAAAAAAATGATTTTGATTAAACACCGACTTTGTTGGAAGAGACTTTGATGAATAAAGAATATCTTTGATGAAAAAATTGGATATACATGAAAACTTGACTTTGAATAAAAAACATGAATTTGATTTAAAAAATGACTTGATGAGAAAATTTACTTTAATGAAAAAAATGATTTTAATGGAAAACTTACTTTTGTGAGACGGAAAAAATATGACTTTGATGAAAAAAAAATATCTTTGATGAAAACATGACTTTGAATAAGGAACAACGACTTTTGATGACAAAAAAATATTGATGAAAAAATGTATTTGATTAAAAACTGACTTTGGTGAAAAAACTGACTTTGATGAAGAAAATGACTTTGAATGAGAAAAAATGAATTTGATGGAAAAATTATTTGATTGAAAATCAGACTTTAATGAGAACAATTAATTTAATGAAAAAAAACTGATTTTGATTAAAAACCGACTTTGATGGAAGAAACTGAAAATATTTTGATGTAAAAAAAATGACTTTGATGGAAAATGTGACTTTGATGAAGAAAATGACTTTGAATAATAAAAAAAAGGCTTTTGATGAAAAGAAAAATTTGATGGAAAAATAAATTTGATGAAAAAATGAATATGATGAAAACATAATTTGATGAAAAATAATAATTTTAATGAGAAAATGAATTTAATTTTGATTTGAATTTGATTAAAAAACCGACTTTGATTTTTAAAAAATGACTTTGATTTTCAAAAATGACTTTGATTTTCAAAAATGATTTTGATTTTCAAAAATGACTTTGATGAAAACATGACTTTGAATTAAAAAATGACTGATGAAAAATTAAATTTGATGACAAAATTAATTTGATTAAAAAAATGACTTTAATGAGAAAAATGAATTTAATGAAACAAAATTATTTTCATTAATTAATGATTTTGATTGAAAAACCGACTGTGATGGTAAAAACTTTGATGATAGCATGACTTTGAATTTTAAAAAATGGCCTTTGATGACGAAAATGTATTTAATGAAAAAAACATTGATAAATTGAAGTATTAATTTCTTTCTGTCATTAATCAATTTTGCTCACTTAGTTTTTATGTAGTTCGAGCAAGAATATATTATGTATTTCAAAGTCACTAACGCTAATAAACTCAAACTGGGTCTCCAATTTGATTACATATCATGTAAAGCGACTAAATCATGTTGGTGAGGTCACATGTATGTCCAATGTTAAAATTTGTGTTATTTAATTGAGATTGATCAACTTTAACCGAAAATAACCAGTTTAAGGTCAGTCAGTTCATTATAAAGTCGGGGTCATGATCGAAAACAGGACATAGAACCTTGGCATGCTGCAGCCATTAAGTCATTAACCATTAACTTTCATGAAATGGATAGGAAGACAGATTTGCTCTTAAAGCTTTTAATAGGTCTGATAACGAGTAGATACTGTATATGTCGGATACTACATGTGCATGTGACTGTTCCTTAGTTTCCATTGAAGTATATATATATATATATAGTTGATAGAAAGTCGAGTAAGATGATATAACGTAACCCAGCACCTACTGTAATATGTACATTTTAGAACCATATAAAGTATCATGCAAAACTGATTATGCATCTTTAAAAGAATACGTTTGCATATGACCACATTTACAGGTAACGTTTCATTTCTAAGTATCCAACATCTCACTACCTTTACATATTATATTTTGGAACTATGTGCATGTACAAAAGGAACACAGGTGTGTTCAAAGATAAAATAGATAACCGACCAGCCTGATGCTATCATAAGAAAAGATAACCATGTATAATATTGTCACTATAACCATGTCTAAACACTACATGATCCTACAGGGCATTACCAATACTCCGGGCGTAATGTGGTTATCTTTGAAATGTAACTTATCACTGATAGAACAGGGGAAGGTGATACAATGTTTTTTTCATTCCTTAATTTCATTAGCTAACCATAAGTTAATAAGTTAATAACTTAAAAAGTAGGTCCTTCATACATAGTGTTTGACTGAATGATGGAACGACAGAGAGAATGAATGAAAGATTGGCATGTTCACCCAAACAGTAGTGATCTAAATTATCATAAGTATAACAGACATATCCCGAAAGATAATCTTATATTCATTCGGCCTGAATCACAAAAATACATAGATAACACCTGTGAAATGATGAGTTATATTAAGAACTAGAGCAAGCTTAAAACAACTTTTATTGACAAAGTAAGTTGTGTCAACTTGATGATAACCTATCTTACAGTATGTTTACTGCTCCACTACTGCTTCTTAACTTCCACATTTGATAATCAATTAAGTTCAATTACTGGTAGATTTTAGAAATATGTCTAAGTGTTTATCATAGGACTGCCTTTCAATTATCCTACATAAATTTACATATTATCAATCACATAAGATTGTTCACTTAACCTCTTAATTAGTCATGTTATTGTTATGTGGGGTAATATCGGTTTCTTTACTACTAACCATTTCTTTTTCACTAAAAGCTATGCAAAAACGATCGTATTGACCAGGTGTACATTTTAAAGAAGAAATATTCAAAGAGCATGTACATTTCTTTGACTGGCATTCTTTAAGTTAAGGTGATGAAGAAGAGATATACGATCATGTACATAAACATATGTCTGTTATGTCAAAGCTGTTCTCAACTGTTCACATCGACATTCACAGCAATGGGTAACTTGCAGTCATACTGTATTTGTATGTATAGAATGTTCCATAGTGACGTTTAGTATCTCCTAGATACATTTTAGATGGATGGTTTCATACCTGTGACACTTGAAAACGATCGTCGTCTTTGATATAAACAGTACGAGGGTTATAAACCAATTAACGATCATATGTCGGCATTATGCCGTCTGCACACACGATGTGTCCCAATGAATTACGTAATAGTTTCATCAAAAGACGGCCGCGGCCGCGGCCCCTTATATCACGCTGCAAAGCCTTTCAAGGTCATTGTTCGTGCTTACGCTCATTAACACAGAGAGAAAAGAAACTAACTACCAATTTGAAGTATGTTATATTAAAATCTATAATTAAAACATTTTAATTGCTGACTTTCTCATTCTTAAATATTTGTTGGTTACGATTTTAAAAACTTGCCATAAGGCCATATAACGTCTTTGTATATGGTGCTGAGACAACCTTATAGTTCTAATACCCGGAAAATAAAGGCAATGGCATTAAATATAGATTAAACAGTGAAGAAAGACAACTATAAACCTGTTCTCATTGACAATTCCATCATAGAAGTTGTCCCAGAGTATAAGTATCTCGGCACTATTTTTTTATGACAAATTCAAACACAGATAGCATCTACAAGAATGGCCAACACAGATTGTGGTTTACGTACAGTTAAAGCTTTAAATGTCAATACCTTTACACTTGTTCTTTATAACAAAAGTTTTATTTAAAACCTATAGTTGTGAAATTAGCTATTTCCATGATGTTTCATCCGGTTATTTTGACATGATCACTTCACAGTCTTATATTTAATGAATAGGTGAAATGGTATCACGATTGTAATTTATCATAGGCCGATAGGCTCATTACAACTATCACACTACTAACTCTTATTAAAGTGTATACGTTTGAATGTTAATGATTAATGATAGAAATTCAACACATGTTGTTTAAGTGTATTAAATTAAAATACTTATACTTGTTGTTCCGCCTGTTCTTTATTTTTAAGATTGTATGCGGAAGAGTTTCTATTATTGGAGGAAGTTTCATACTGCCATAATATAAATTAAATTTAGTATTGTTATGCCGCAAGCTAATGCAGCGGTTATCATGATAATAATGCTGTCAAGTTGTAACATTATATACATCTGTATTTCATTTTGCAATGACTCTTTTTGTCAATCTCCTTTTTGCTGAGCTTCACTGACGGCGGTCAACCAGGGACTCTGTAATCAGATGGGAGTACCTGGCTATATGCAGGAGCAAGCGTCACGTGTAAAATGCCTATCAGAACAACCTGTTAAACGATGCGTTCCGGTCGGTGTTATGTAACATGTGTATTCGCTGTATTCTAACGGGTCTCCTGGTGGACTGTTACACTTGATTCGGTTATCTTGTACTGCAGCCATATTCAGCTATTCATCTATCATCAATCGCTATAGACACTTTCATATGGGTATCTAAACTAATTGTTATGATGACAAAGAGGTACCAGTATGCGCCTTTGTATCAACGTTCATTGTTTGAACATCAAATAGCTTTGCAATTTGACTTGATTAGGTAATCTATTGCTGTACACTAGCCCATGAATGTTTCATTATCTGTTAAAACAAAATTTGAATGTCGAATTGTAAAATTGCAATGACATTTACATGTTATAGATGTGAAAGGTATGACTATTTTCTAAACTACAAATAAAATTATTAAATAAAATATATAAACAATATAAACCTAGATAACTGGTCACAGTTGTGTAAACAACGATACTATAAGGTATGTATAGAAGTTGATCATGTATTACTACAAATCATCAAATCAAATGAAAACATAAAATAAGCACACATGTGCCAAAGTCTCGTGTTCCGGTTTAAAACAGTTTGGATGGGGTGATGTTTCATATTATCCTGCTCAAATAAATTCATGGATGGCGATTTATATATACATGGTCATAATTGCATACTCGAATACCTACGCTAGATATATCTAGATATTTCATTTTCCTCTGCTTATGTCAATGACAATTCTTTGTGTATGTCAGAGTTGACGAATATACATCCGAATACACAACCACAGCTAGTCGCCCAGTCACCCAGACAATGTTAGCTTAATTGCCGGTCATAAACCAGGCGAGAAATTACGCGTAATACATTGAATATTTCGTAATTAGAAAATCGCTATGTATGTTACCTTAGGTCTTTGAAGGGCATTTAGATGTTGTATTCATAAGAACAGGTAGATTTTCTGGATAACAACTTCTTTAGTATTTTGTTATTTCCTTACATTCCACCTGATGAAGGAGTGAGTATGTATTCCGAAACGTCCTGTATTTTCACACTAAAGAAGTTGTTATCCCGAAAATATTCCTGTTCTTATGTTACCTTAAATGAATAATGACAATTATCTTAAATTTTGCATGTATTAGCTGTCCGTTAATACTGTAATGATATCTCTATATCTTATAATCACTTATATTATTTACATTTTACTACAGATTCTTCTTTCGAAGCTTTGGTTTATCAATTTTATTTTTGGAACGTAAACGTGTATACCCTGCAGTGGTATGCGTGATATGTAAACAATGTACCCATTCAAACTGGATTGTTTTAAACCTTGTAAAAACGTCTTCTCGGTTCATTACCCTGAATCGATACTGTTCATATGTTTGTAATGCCATTTATAAAATGTCTGGTAGGACAGACGGACGGTTAAATTAATGCATGTTTTATTGATGTACATTTATGCAATAGCTATTTGTGAGAGGAGCACTTACAGACAGGTTTATTCAATATATAAGGCCCAAACAATCTGGCCCAAAGTACAATTCACGTTTCAGCATGACGGCTTGAGATGACGTTACTTCGATAATTATTTCCCCCGGAGTTTTCATCAAATCTTTTATAAACATGGCAACGTATTTTCAGATACATTATAAATTAGTAGATTATACATCCTTTATGGATTGCACGACCAGAATAATCATTAGAACATCATAGATCATCCAGTATGTAATAGTCCTTTCTAAAATGTTGTATTTTTAAGGAGTGTAATGCGATTCTAAATTTTCATAGATTTCGTAAGAGTGACTTATCACTAAGAAAACTTAATTACTAGTCTGGCCAAAACCCTGATTTGAAATGATGTAATGACTTAAATAACTTGATGAATTAATTGTTTCGGACCAATTTGTATAAACATATCCTTTAAACATAAACAAATATATTTACCTGTCACCAACATTTTGATTCAACCAAATATAAGACAATCCACTTGACAATACATATTTCTCATATCAGCTAACTAATGCGTGTTAACGGGACATATTTAAGGATGCGTACTCATTATTGAAAATGTATCTTTAAACTAATTTTAAGAAATCAAAGCTGTATACATGACAACTGTGAGCTTTTTGGATTTGTCTGCAACAATATGAAAACAAACATGATATGTTCTGCATGTGACATTTCATACGAACTTGCCAGCTGTTAAAGCTATTAGTAGGCCCTTTGCTGCGAACATACTACATAGCACACGCATTCAGTTTTAATGTTATATGCTTCATAAACAAAGCATACATTTATACATTTTATCATTTACAAATACAAATTCATAATTTCTGTCACATCTTCAGTCGGTTTCAATTTATTTCTACAAACGATACATATCATCGTTATTTTCCGGTTTTTTTTTTATAATAATTCTAAATATCTAAAATCAGTAGACACACTCTTGCGTCATGTACACGTAAATATTTGATTGATTCCACCAGTTTTAATTTGTGATCCGAAAACGTAGAACGATGGACAGAAGATGACATATTTTATTATTTTTATTGAAAATATTAAAATACTTACAAATCACACCCCGACACAATTGCAAAACAGACAGTATATACATACGGGACAACAATAAAACAGAAAACCTATGTTAGCTATCTTGATAATACAATTTAATTTGTTGAAGAATGAATGCTTGTCCCATATACAGTGTACACGTGAATGCGTATTGGTCAAAGAAGAGACTACTCTCATCAGAGTTCACAAATACACAACCGAATATACATGTATGCGAAGTCGCGAATACACGCTGTTGAGCCCATCTAAAGATAGCAATTGCGGGTCATAAAACATCCTGTGCAATACACGAGAATGGTTAGTAATTGAAAAATGTAATCTGATCTTACTAACTGTAGTAACACTATCTCATATTTGTAAAAAATATGGTTTTATGTTATTTATATTTTGATGAGTGTTTTGGGCTCGTATGTGTCATACGGCACTTTATCTAACATTATGAAATTTCCTTTTTCATATCTTACTGTTTTACAAAATAGTCATCACACGTTTAACGTTGTCTACCTATTATCTGTGCATGACTCAATACCTATAGATAAAAACTTATTCAATCATTCTTGTTGTACTGTAATGATATGCGGATGGACATTTATTAAAATAATATTAATGTTAATATATACATGTATTTACCGGTAAATAATGGCATTGTGTAACAAGTTTTAGGTTTTTACGTAGAGGGTAATGTCCGAGTAACTCTCCATTCCTTAAAAATAATGGAGCCGAGGCCCCGGAGGGGCCAAGGCCCATTATTTTTAAGGAATGGAGAGTTACGAGGACATTACCCTACTTAAATTACACTCAAAGTATTGCTATTTTATCAAAATTGCTTTAAAAAGTTAAAGAAATTAAATTTATACTTAAAAAATATGATGTGACGCGTAACTCTCCATTACTGAAAAATAATGGAGTGACAGAACAATAGGATGACGTCACAAGTGTGATTTAAATTATCTTTCTGTCAGCCCGACATTTGTTTAAAATGAGAGATTAAAAGAAATCTCTAAGATAAAGAATATCATTAAAAAATGACACAATTATAATGACACCGAACAAATGTTTATTTACTTGCCTGTCTATAAATAGTGTTCTGTTTTTGTTATATGGTATATTATAGTTCAATTATTCTATAGGTCCTCGGCCCATGTACAATGCATCTAAACATTACAATTTTGTTGAGTAAACAATAACATTTTACAAATACATTAATTAATTACTATGAATTGACATATTTTCTTTGCGCAAACGCTTCTCGTATGTAATAAGAAAAAATACAAGAGTGTTTCTACAATTACTAGTTAATACATTATGTTAATTAGAAACTAGATTTACCTGACCATTTACAGGAATATATAATGAAAGTGAATTTAACCGCAGTAGACAAATATTGTTAAGTGAAATATAGTTTTTGGGTTGGACTAAGCTCCATATGAATCACATCGTTATATGCTTATCTTATTTTGTAATTAGAGGGAATATTAAACGCATTTAACTCTCCCTTGATTATCATTTTGCCTGTTTGTTGACTCTGTCTGTATTCGCTCACATATTTATATTCGTTTATGTACAGTTATAAATGTTATATGCAAACATAAAATTAAGATATCTCTAAACAAGGCTACACATGACTTAACATCAAAAGAGTTCATGTTTGAAAAGTAACACATTGGTAAAAGCAAAGTCGTTATTCTTATGTTTATATGAGGAATATGCTCCCAAAATGAAATAAACTAAATCTTAAGGAAGTACACATTTTGATTGAGACAGTATATCGAGTTCAAGTATTTGAACACATGCATTTTACAAATGGTTCTTATGTTATATAGCTAATTTAGATTTTCAACACTGAAACACTGACATTTTTAATTTCTGCACAAACTTTACTAATATGAATAAGCAACAATTAATTTGGCAATGAAGCTAGCACTAATTCTGTAATTAATTTATTGCCACAATAAACAAGCTATCCAAAAGGATGTTTAGAATCTAGGAAGTTCACATTTCCGTTACGGATCGTTAATCACTGTTATCGGTACAAACAACTATTCCCTAATTAATTTATTGCCCCAATAAACTCGCTCTTCAAAAGGATCTACATAATCTATGAAGTTCACAATTCCAATAGGGTTCGTTAAATACTGTTATCCTTAACGATACTTGGTACATTTACAATATGGTAGTACAGCTTTGTATTTGAGAACAGAATGACATTGGAATGACATATACTATACAACTACTCACGCATAAAACGAGGAAAATAGTATGAAAAGACCATTTATATGGTTAATAATAATAATTATTAATCTTCCTATGTTAAGACTAATCACATTTACTATATTTCAAGCTTTTATACGTATTTGTATAATAAATCTAGCATGCGTCTGTAATCTTTGAAATTATACAAGAATGCAATGTAGCACTTTCGAAATTAAAATGATGTTTGAAACCCAAACATTGATCGATAAATCTATGATACATCTTGACTATGACTATGTTTTACTGTCTTTTGATCCTGATATAACTGTTGAATCACATGTCACACCGATAATCAACTATAAATTTCACTGAATACAACTATACGCTAAACACACCATTTATGTGTTACATTTTATGTCTTAGTCATTGTCTATGTTCTCAGCATAGACATTTAAGCTCTCACCCCTGTGTCTACCGCTAGGCACATGTATCCCCAGCTCCCAGTATATCCCGTGACTGGCATTCTCCCTACATCAAATTCCCCATATCCAACCTGCCTTAGTCATCTTACATCCTCATCTGCACCATAGACCGAGTCGATCCATTCTCCCAACCCCCAGTCACTCACTATATTCATTAATGACTATCCCCAGCTGCCATCTTCACCTATCATTTTATCAACCACCCTAGATCGACCTCTTCACAACTCCTAAACTTAGGGCAGATTACAAACTGTGCCTCTACATGTACATCTACCGTGAAATTCAACCACTGTTCAAATACGCACTCCTAAACCTGTCAAGTACCATATACCACAACCCCAATTGACCAATCAACGGCTACTATCCTTGCTAATGTACACGCACTTACACCACTCTCATCCTCCAGTTATACAGTCAACATTCGCAAACATACATACACATGCACTCCCCTCCAACCTTCCAACTCAACACAGGCAACGCCCGCCACAACTAACTCTAACCCAAAGCTACCTCCCATCACCCTCCAGTTATACACAGTCAACACCCGCAATCCCCAACTCGGCAGCCACCCACCTCGCCAGTTTTACCCCCTCAAACATTAACATATAAATGCACTCGCCTATCACCCCCAACTCAACACAGGCAACGCCTGCCGCCCAACCCCATCCCTACAGACACACGCGCACTCATGCCTCTCGCCTTCCAGCTCAACACAGAAAAATGGTATCCCCTGCACCACCCCACACACAAACGCCAACCACAACGAAACCCCAGCCACCCTACTTCACACCTTAACCACCCTCACCCCCAACATACACTCCCTCTTCTTACCCTCAATCTCTATTCAGTCCACATAAGTCAACCCAAACCTCAACCTCTAACCAACAGACACCCCTCTCCCCTCCAATCCCTGCAGTCCGCCGACCCCGACCCAAAAAGCCAAAATCCAAACCCACACCTCCATCCTTCCCCCTACCCCCGCGCAGACTCTCCCCACTCACCCATCCCCCCATGGTATCTGTCACCTTCACTAATTACTACATACATTAAGATGCTATTAACAAACTTACAGCATGATGAGAGATGATATTTACAAACCTTTACAACATTATTAAAGATGATATATACAAACATTTAAAACAGATTAAAGATGATATTTACAAATATTTAATACAGATTAAAGATGTTATTTACAAATGTTTAATAATATTTACAAACATTTACAAATATTTACAAATATTTAATACAGATTAAAGATGATATTTACAAAGATTAAATATCTATTAAAGATGATATTTACAAAATAATAAATACTTGTAAAGGTAATAAATAGCTTCTGTTCTCCCAGTGCTCTTTAAAATAGGGTATTAATTTCAAGAGAGGATGTAGATATTTATAATTTTCCTTGGCCTGTTATTGTATTAGCAGGGAAATTGTTAGGACATATTTTATACCATCATGGTACGTACATTCAATTAGCATCTAAGTCAACAGTGAAATATGGAGCTATGTATAATCTTAGAATAGGGCCCGAAGTGCCAATTTACTATTGGACTTCAGCCAAAGTGAAAAAATGAGGTCGATAATGTCACCTTGAACTGAGTTGTCCAAAGTCTTCTTAGGTTAATGGCATCATATGGTTGGGTGGCAGCTTGAGAAGCTTTGTGAAAATGGTTGCTCAAAACATTCACCTGCCTTTTGTACTTACTGGTGGCATTTCTCTAGCAATTAATCTCAATTACTTGTCAAACTACTGCAACTTAAATAATTTCATTAAGAAGAGAAAATTGACATGAACTACATGTCAGATGGTTCTTGTGGTTGTGTTGAGAATCATGCGAAGTGTTGAAGGCATGGGTTTGATACCAAAATTGGGTTTCAAGGGGCTGTAGCACATTTTTGGCAAAATTTATTTTTTAAAATTTCACCTTTATGATGATAGTTTATGTCATTTATATTTGCTTTAGAGGGTAAAACATCTTATTACACAAACCAATTATCCGTAGTTGTATAATAATAACAGTGTTGCATATAAAGGAAAAATTATATGGCAGCCATTTTAATGTGAACACATGTTATTATTTCGAATTACAAAAACGATTCCCATGGATTTACCAAACCATATACACGCACTTTTTAGTGGCAGCTTTTAACATTGGATTGCGTTTTTACGTAACGCAAAGTGCAATCTATTATTATTATCCCCCGCCACGAAGTGGAAGGGGGATATAGGTTTGAGCGATAAAGGGGACAGCTTTTCTCAGAAACTATCTAAGATAGGACAACCAAATTTGGTGTGTGGCTTGAGGGCATTTATACCTTGATGGAGTTCAAAAATAAGAACCATGTGATTATTTTTTCCGGAGTTATTCCCTAGCTTGCTCCGTATTTTTGGACTCTTGTTCATGGTATCTCTAAAGGGGACAGCTTTTCTCAGAGACTATCTAAGATAGGATTACCCAATTTGGTGTGTGCCTTGAGGGCATAAATACCTTGATGGAGTTCGAATTGATGATGTTCGAAAATGAGAAGCACACAATTATTTTTTGCCGAGTTATTCATTACATTTGGACTCTGTTCAAGGTATCTCTAAAGGGGACAGCTTTTCTCAGAAACTATTTAAGAGAAGATTACCCAGTTTGGTGTGATGCTTAATGGTATTGATACCTTTATGGAGTTTGAAAATAAGAAGCGTGTGATTATTTTTTCCGGAGTTACTGCCCTTGATTCGATTTTAACTGTTTCAGGCATCTTCAAAGGGGACAGCTTTTCTAGGAAACTATTTCAGATAGGATAACCAAATTTGGTGTGTGGCTTAAGGGTATCAATACCTTGATGGAGTTCGAAAAAAAGGAAAAATGTGATTATTTTTCCGGAGTTATTGCCCTTGTTCCGTTTTTTCAACTCTGTTCCAGGTGTCTGGTCAAAGGATATAGCTTTTCTCAGAAACTGTTTAAGAGCAAATCAGTTGTTTGGCTTGAGGATATCGATACCTTAATGGAAAGAAAATGAGAAGCGCACATTTATTTCTTCTCAAATTATTGCCCTTGTTCTGATTTCTTTTGTCTGGCGGGGGATGTTGATGACGATGTCTTCTTGTTTTTTTACTCTACTTCGAACTCCCCTGCACCCCTTTATCCCAGTCATCTTATGACATAATCCTATTGTTACAAGATGTCAACGATGATCTTATGTGCTTGAAAGTTGTATTTCACTAAGTAGAATTACATGTTAGTTCACTTTAAAATAAAGGTTTGTATTTAAACCGATACATGGCATATTTCACCTTTGAAAATAAATTAATGTTTCATATGCGATACTTATTTCATTTATATTTTGAACAAATCATTGAAATGGAAATTAAACAAAGGTCAAATGTTTCTCTCAAATGTATTCCTTATTCATCAAGTCCTTGAGGGTCATCAGAAGTGGAATAAATAAGAAAACAAAACTTTCTGGATAACAACTTTTTTATTGTGAAGATACACAACATTTCAAAGGAAATGCTTACTACATACTTAGAACAGAGAAGTAAACATATAGTCAGAAATGTATCGTCACCATATAGAAGTGCTTATCTAGAAAACCTTGTTTTCCCCGGTAATCATATTTACTTATTATGTCTGCCCCCGAAGAGTCAGCAGACATAGTGTTTTGGGTTGAGTTGCCGTGGGTATTCCCATCGTTTCCAACAGGGGGCGGGATAGCGCAGTGGTAAGTTCGTTCGGCTTCGGATCAAGAGGTCCGTGGTTCGAATCCCGCCAGGGGCACGGCAACTTTGTCTGCAGTAGAGAACTGTTCTCCTCGCAGTAGGGTTTGGGTGCAATGCTACACTGAATTTCAGTGCAGTACCACCCATGGTTCGCTAGTTCCAGCCGTTGTTCGGAGGTTTCACCGCAATGCATAGCCGCATGGCGTTGCAGGCTTTCTCCCTGCAATGATATAAGTGAAATACTCTTACAAGCGGAGTTAAACCCTAACTTACCTCACCTCCTCATTTCCAACACATATCTCTAACACTACGAGACCAATCCTCACCAAATTTGGTTACAATGTCACCATATCATACAGTTTTTTAGGAGTTTGAACTTCTTTTCAGTTTTATAAAAAATAATTGTTTGAGGTTCCGAAGGTGATTTGCCGGAATTGGGAATTGGAATCTATTTTTACGAGTAAAAAGACCTTCAAGTTTCAGTAGGTTTATTCAATTTCTGTCGCATTTACAAAACGTAAATGATGTATATTACACGAAGGTCATAAAGCAGGGATACGTGGGAGATGTGTAGGAGCTGACTTCCTGTTTATGTCTTAAAATAACAGCATAT
This sequence comes from Gibbula magus, assembly GCA_936450465.1. Lineage (NCBI taxonomy): Eukaryota > Metazoa > Mollusca > Gastropoda > Trochida > Trochidae > Gibbula > Gibbula magus. The sequence goes on from OW388292.1 coordinate 50,812,812, forward strand.
ACAGTGTCTTGTAATTATACTGAACAAATGGAATGTATTTAAATGTCTACAACACAGGGAAGACAGACAATCATGACATTTCATATCTCTTACTACATTGCAAGTAATCTTAGAGTCTTGTCCTTTGAGTATAAATTGGTCCCATAATTAGACTACTTTCTTCACTGACATAAACTTTTTATGCAATTTGGAAAATAAATTAAGAAATATGATATGATTATTGAATATTGAAAAGGAGGATTTTATTTCAATGTATCATTTTGTGGTGGTATAAATGTAAGTGAACTCTTATGGCAATTCTCCTTGGTGGCTATTCTCTGGATGGGAATTGTCCGAAATAAAAAGTCCTTGGTGGCAATTGTTCCTGTAGACAATTGTCTGGATGGCAATTATCTTTGATGGAAATTGTCCAAAATACAAAAGTCCTTGGTGACAATTGTTCTTGCATAGGACAATTGTCCAAAATACAAAAGTCCTTGGCAGCAATTGTTCTTGCATAGGACAATTGTCCAAAATACAAAAGTCCTCGGTGACAATTGTTCTTGCATAGAACAATTGTCCAAAATACAAAAGTCCTTGGCGGCAATTGTACTTGCAGCAATTTTCCTTGGTTTCGGTTGTCCAGACAGCAATTATGCTGTTAATTGTGAAAATAGTGCTTTAAGAGTCAGGAAGGCAGTCTAGTATTTATTGACATGTGATCATTGATTGTAGACTACTTCCTGTAGATATGCTACATGGGAGTAGGTGTACAGATACAAGTCTCTGTGTCGTTGATGTCTTACTATTGAACTAAAGTCTTAGTTACAAATTAAGAGCTAACTTGATCATTAGCAGCTCCGACTAAGTCGGAGCTGCTATCAGTTTTTGTGCAGTTTCCATCGCTGCCGCCGCTATAACTTTTTTCCTATTAGGTTTTGAGAACTCATATACATAACTTCTTACTTATACCCCTGGGGAATTTTTTTGACATGTTCACATTCAAGGTCAAAGGTCAAGGTCATGAGTTCTGAAATCACTAAAAAAAATCCTTGTAAACACGATAACTTGAAAAATATTTGTGCTATCAGGGTCTTCTTTGGTGTATATCAACTATGGAGAAAGGCCAAGATTTGAAAAGGTTTTCGCTAACATCCGTCAAAGGTCAAGGTCATAGCGAGGTCACAACCTAAGCATGCTTTTGCGAAAATGTCTTATTTCAACTATTAACACTTTAAATCATTACATGATTGTGATACACAATGAAAAGTGATCACTGATTGTGTGACCTTGAATTTTAAAGGTCAAGGTCACGAGATATGGTCATGCTGACCAGTTCTGAAATCACTAAATAACTTCTTTCCAAGGAGGTATCGACACCTCATATACATAACTTCTTACTTATGCTCCTGGGGAATTATTTTGACATGTTCATATTAAAGGTCAAAGGTCAAGGTCACAACTTCTGAAATTGCTAAAAAAACTCCTTGTAAACACGATAACTTGAAAAATATTTGTGCTATCAGGCTCTTATTTGGTACATATCAACTATGGAGAAAGGCCAAGATTTGAAAAGGTTTTCGCTAACATCCGTCAAAGGTCAAGGTCATAGCGAGGTCACAACCTAAGCATGCTTTTGCGAAAATGTCTCATTTCAACTATTAACACTTTAAATCATTACATGATTGTGATACACAATGAAAAGTGATCACTGATTGTGTGACCTTGAATTTTAAAGGTCAAGGTCACAAGATATGATCATGCTGACCAGTTCTGAAATCACTAAATAACTTCTTTCCAAGGAGGTATCGACACCTCATATACATAACTTCTTACTTATGCTCCTGGGGAATTATTTTGACATGTTCATATTAAAGGTCAAAGGTCAAGGTCACAACTTCTGAAATTGCTAAAAAAAACTCCTTGTAAACACGATAACTTGAAAAATATTTGTGCTATCAGGCTCTTATTTGGTACATATCAACTATGGAGAAAGGCCAAGATTTGAAAAGGTTTTCGCTAACATCCGTCAAAGGTCAAGGTCAAAGCGAGGTCACAACCTAAGCATGCTTTTGCGAAAATGTCTCATTTCAACTATTAACACTTTAAATCATTACATGATTGTGATACACAATGAAAAGTGATCACTGATTGTGTGACCTTGAATTTTAAAGGTCAAGGTCACAAGATATGATCATGCTGACCAGTTCTGAAATCACTAAATAACTTCTTTCCAAGGAGGTATCGACACCTCATATACATAACTTCTTACTTATGCTCCTGGGGAATTATTTTGACATGTTCATATTAAAGGTCAAAGGTCAAGGTCACAACTTCTGAAATTGCTAAAAAAAACTCCTTGTTAACACGATAACTTGAAAAATATTTGTGCTATCAGGCTCTTATTTGGTACATATCAACTATGGAGAAAGGCCAAGATTTGAAAAGGTTTTCGCTAACATCCGTCAAAGGTCAAGGTCATAGCGAGGTCACAACCTAAGCATGCTTCTGCGAAAATGTCTCATTTCAACTATTAACACTTTAAATCATTACATGATTGTGATACACAATGAAAAGTGATCTCTGATTGTGTGACCTTGAATTTTAAAGGTCAAGGTCACGAGATATGGTCATGCTGTCCAGTTCTGAAATCACTAAGTAACTTTTGTCCATGAAGATATTAACACCTCATATAGATAGCTTAATTTCTTTCTTATTCACCTGGTGAATGATTTTGACATGTTCACATTCAAGGTCAAAGGTCAAGGTCATGAGGTCTGAAATCACTACAACAATCCTTGTAAACATGATAACTTCAAACTTTTTTGTGCTATTAGGCTCTTATTTGGTATATATGAACTATGGAGAAAGACCAAGATTTGAAAACGTTTTCGCTAAAATCTGTCAACGGTCAAGTTCGCAGTGAGGTCAAAACTTAAGCATGCTTTTGTGAATATGCCGTATTTTAACTATGAACACTTGAGTCATTGCATGATTATTATACGCGATGAAAAGTGATCATTGATGGTGTGACCTTGAAGGTCAAAGGTCAAGGTCATGAGATATTGGTTAAGGCCACGTTAATCCTTTGATCAAATTTTGAAAGAAGAAATAGGTTTTAAGAACAAACTTGTGAAAAGTGACCCCAGTGATGATTAGTAATAACTCGAATAATGAACAGACTTTTGTTAAAAAAAATTGCCATTTTATTGATGCTGACGAGAAGGCGGAACAGGGAAAGGCGAGACCCTAAGTTTCGGAGCTGCTCTGCTTTTGCGGTGTCCCGCAAACGCTAATCTAGTTTTTACAGGAGTTAGTTGTAGATGCAAAACAAAATTTTTTTGATTATAATAAGGATGCTTTACATGTTGCAAACTTTCATCGCAAAGTTTGAGAGAACTATGAAATAAGAACAACTCGTAACAGAGGTTTTTGTAGAAGGAAAGGGCTTGAGTAATCTCTTGGGAGAGAATGAAAGATATAAAAAGGTATCATAATTTTCACTTAACAATACAAACTCTTGATAGTCATTATGGTATGTGATGTATACAGTTTGATGTGTAGCGATGTGACAAGGTTGTGGTTTGAATTCTTAAAGGGAAAGTTCTATCGTCTCTCTGTGGTTTTAATTTTCAAGCAGCTGAACTTCTTCCATGGTATTTGGTAAGTCTGGTGTATGATACTATTAGCGATGTTTCAGAAACACTCCATTCTTGTCTCTGGTGAAGACTGGATGACTTGCTTCTATTTCAGGTGTGCTTCAGACTTGCAGTACTTCACAGTGGAAGAACAGTTAACTAGACTCTTTTATAACATATGTGGTTATATTTGGGATAACACTACCTTCAATAGTACAAATTCTTGTACTTTTTCGGGCCGAGTCCCATGCGGGATTCGAACCCACGCCCTCAGAGTAAGGCAACTATCGCCAGCATTGACTGTACCAACAGCTTACCACACGACCATTTCGACTCTTTTAGATTTATCAATGTTATTGCTTTCAGTAATCATTTCCTTTTTCCCTTGCAGTCGCAAAGTCCAACAGAACTCAACTTCAGTCTGGACAACAGCACGGCTCAAAGAGAGCTCATCTCCCAGCTCGAGGCCAAAAACAGGTGGGTACCTGGCCGGATCAGGATAGTTTTCTGACTGTAGTATGATATCAATATTTCAGCTGATGAATACAATTACTGCAAAACTATTCTGCATGGCTAATTTATTTATAATTGTCTGAAATCAGCACATCTGAAACAAGTGAATACCTGGTCGGATCAGGATAGATTTCTGACTGGAGAAGAAGCGTATTTCTAGTTACTATTAGTTGTATTCTGTACTCATATCAGAGTTATGTCTCCCCCCGAAGAGTCGAGAGACATTGTTTTTGGTTGAGTTCCCGTCGGCATTGGTGTTGGCTTTCCAGGGCATACCTTCAAAACTACTTGACCAATCCTCACAAAATTTGGTACACAGTCTCCCCATATCTTGTAGATGTGCCTTTTTGGGGTTTGAGTTTATTTTAATTTTATTATTTTGGCTTCCATGGTAACAATTTGGACTTTGTCTATTTGAAGGGTAGGGTTTGTTTCTGGAGCAGATATCCACAACTACTATAAATATTATTAGCAGCAGTGATATAAGTGAAATAATCTTGAAACTGGTATTAAACCCCCAACTCACCTCACCTCACCTCCAATCATGCCTTATAGTTACATGATTAAATATAAAAATGGTCCGATCAAAACTAAAAATTTAAAGATAAAAGGTCTTGATACCATCATCTCATTATAAAGCTTTTTATCATTCAACATTCAGTCCCAAAAGTGTTGAATTTCTTAGAAAGGTTTTTTTTATATCATGGATTATGTTTGACTGTAGCAGAACTTCAAAAGATCCCCTTTGATAGACACTATAATAATTTGCAGCAAGATTGAGATGTGGAATTGAAGACAATTTTATGTTGATGTTGCAAATAATGGTTGGCACACGAAGCTGAAAATCTCTTCAGAATGGTGATTGGCTCTTTGAACTCTGTTAAATTGAGCAGCTTCTTTGTCTTCAAATATCCTGTCTAATGCTGAAATGCACTCAAATTACGAAAATTATGGTATAATAGCGATGAAATTTATACTTCGATGCTTGAAATAGTGTTTGTTTCCTGTGATAGAAGATTGAGTTTAGCTGCTGAAAGGGTGAAGCTTCATTATAGGGATTTGATCGGATATGACGAATATTTTGTTTGTGACTCGATATTTCTTGTCAATTCTGAGATTTGCAATTTTCTTGCTGTTTAGGTCACTGAATAAGGATCTTAGTGCCTTTGTGTATGCAAAGTGATATTTGTAATTTCAGGATTTTGTTGCTTGTTGTCTCATGGTCACAACTCTTAACCTATAACCCTCCGATATGTTATACCGTGGGATATAGTTGTCGCCTTGTCCGTGTGTCTGTCTGTCAATTTGTTTCCTGAGTAAACTTTGAACAACATTCATGATGTCTTTTTGAAACTTTCCATGTGTATTACCCACTAACTGAAGTGGTGCAATTTGATATTTTAACCCTTAACTTGCGGGTCCAGGAATTATCCGGGAGGCTCATAGAGAAAAATGTTAGACCCCTTGGCGAGATGCGTACGTTGGACTTAGTGCATTTACCAGGTCAGTTATAATTATATTTGCCCCCCAGACGAAATGCAAGACGAAATGCGAGACGAAGTGTGTCCGTGGATCCCCACATGAAAACTTGTTTACATACATCTCGCAGTTAGCCACGATAACGAGTCTTCGTCAATGTCCGGTCGAAATATCAAGTAAAATTCACACCAAATTGCGTGTGCATTGTTGACCCGTAACGCATATAACGATAATTACAAAAGGCCAATTTTGTCGTGCTTCGCTCCGAAGCATTATTTCGCTTAGGGTTATTTTCACCCACGTGTTTGCATTGCCTCGGGTTTGTCTCACCCGTACCTGCTATCTGCCTCGCATCTAGCGAGACGGGGAAAAAATCGGCAAATCGCCTTACTCCCGCACTTCATATCATGTGAGCAAATTGTTTGTTTTAAAAAAAATAAAGGGGAAACAATGGACTACATTCCCATATAAAATAAGCAAATGTCAAAAATATAATAAAGACACAGCAAGCGCTGTGAAAAAGGTCATGTTTACACTTCATAAATTTTGAAACAATCAGCGATTTTCACAACTTCTTACACATTTATCACGGCTAAAATACTGAATGCATTTTCATAATTTTTATATCACAATAAACCGAAAAGAATAATCTTTTATTCTATATAAAATACGCATATTTATTCACAGAAATAAAGATACAATTTTACCTTTCTGAGAGGCATGTGAAACCAAACGGCACACAAACTAATCAACATATTTTCATCAGTTATGGTTCGAGGTTAGCGTTTATTTGAAAAGTCAAACAACATAACCATATTTGGGTTGACATGTGCTTATTTGTCAACTGGTTCGAGATTATGATTTCTTGGAAAAGTGTGATGAACGACCGTTTGCAATGCCGCATACATGTTGTAAGTATTGACGATTTTATAGGTGGAAATAAAGACAAACTTTACATAGCTATAGAATTATAACCAAAGGTCGCATTCTAATAATTTTTATATCATTGTGAATCTAGACATCTTGTCTTCAATTCCGTATATAAATGGATTTTTTTCGTTTGGTATTTATGACGTTACGAGGCCCGAATTAAAGACAATCTTTCGAAAGTAATAGAATAAAAACGAAAATTCATAGAAAATTCATAGAAAATTCATTCAAAGTTTCGGGTGTGAATTAGCCATTTGTGTACGGGTGTCGCGACTTGAATTTGTATTGAACGCCCGTATATAGTCCTTATTCGCCATGTAGATGCGGTATATTTCGTAAAAATGGTACCGGAATCTCCGCCTGGAAATTCCGCCAGCAGAGCTCGTTAGTGCCTAAGCTCAAACTACTGCTGCGAGCTGCGAGCCTGTAAATTCCGCCACAGGGGCTAAAAATGGTAAAATATATATACGCAACGTAAGGGTTAAGATTTTTTAATTTTGTTTCCTTAGAGACTCGTTGGATTTGGATTTGTTGAGGATTAGGTTCCTTTCCGTTGTGCAAATCCAAAACCCGTTATCATATCTTCCTGAAACAGGGCTTGCGTGTTACCTTATTATTACATTTTATTTTTCTGAAACCAATCAGAATCGAGTATCCAGCAATGTCATGATAGAATACCCACTATACTTGATATGATATTTTAAGATTTTGAAAATTTTTTAAATCTTTTTTCGTTTCCATAGAGATGCGCTGGATTTGGACTTTGTTCAGGTATTAGATATACAATTATCTTTCAAGGATGTGTTTTACAAAAATGTGGGACCGGTCGGATGAATGAATGTTTATTAGTTTGCTCTGTGTATTCTTTAGTCACATTCACACATGCTCCTTGTACTAATTCAAGGTTTGCTCCTAAATTCTGCCTCTCAAATTATAACTATTATTCATTACATTTCTTCAATATGGTTTTAAATCTGTGTGTGCTTAGCAATTTCCTGCATATGTACGTTAGTAGAGGTAATTTTATAAATTTTTAGTTTCGGTCTTTCCTTTGACATTTTATTTAACACAAAAGAAAGAACCTTTTGAAAGATATTCACGTCTTGGTACATTTTACTTTTAGACCAGTTTGCAGTTTCTCCAGGCCATGCTTAGATATGAAAGGAATTATAATTGTGAAGTATTATCTTTTCTACCTCATAGTCCAAGATAAACTAATTCTGTCCTCAGTAAATCAATTGGATGATTCAGAATAATTCTATCAACACAGAAGGGCAACAGCATTATTGAATTATCTGGATAAGTGTGAACTTAGATATTGTTAAGAGATAATTAGTTCACGTCTTTCATACTATGTCTTAATGATGCCGCAGTCCGTACGTGGTACATTCTGACGATAAGATTTGTAGTTATGAATTGTATTTGACTTGGTGGTTGGATGGCACACTGGTTATCATGCTCTTCTTTGGAACAAGATGTCTGGGTTTGGATCCGCGAGGGGGTCGGCAAGTTTGTCTGCAGTAGAGAACTGTTCTACATGCAGTAAGGTTTGGGTGCAATAATACACTGGTTTTCAGCGCAGTCCCATCCATGGTTCGTTAGTTCACAGGTTTCACCGCAATGCATAGCCACAATGGTGTTTTGGGCTTCCTTCCTGTGATATAAGTGAAATACTCTTGATAGCAGCATTAACCCCAAATCACCTCACCTCACCCCACCTCACCCCACCTCACCTCACCTCACCTCACCTCACCTCACCCCACCTTTGGGGCTTTCTAGTTTCAGGCGTTCTGTTATTTATTCAATATTTTCTATTGCTTTGACAAAAAGAATTTCATAAGACTAGCAAAATACACATTAGTCCAAAATAACTATATAACCACCATTGTCAAAAACATTACAAAGAGTTATTTGGTTAGAGAAGACGAAAAAATTTCTGACCAACTGTTTGCAGCATATTAATCTAAAATAATATTTTCTATTGCTCATACAAAAAGAATTTTATAAGACAAGCAGAATACACATAAGTCCAAAATAACTATACAACCAGCATTCTGGATAACATTGCTACGAGTGATTTAGTTAGAGAAGACATAGACAGACATTAACAAGGAAATGCTTAGATTAATTAAATATCAGAGAAGATGTTTGAAGGGTTCTGCCTCGGCCTAAGATACTGTCAACGCTGGTTCCAATATTCTTTCTCACGCTGACAACAAAGACTGCCCTAATCACATTATTTATCTTGTAAAAGATCTAAATCTGGCCCCTGATGTGTGTGAATAACACAAGGGCAATAGGAGAATCGTAAATCCTCATTACGGGAATAGGAAGTGAAATAAGATTAGATTTATTTCAAAGGATGCGAACCTTAAATACGTTTCTAATGAAAAGTTGACATGAACTCTGTGAGGAAATAGATTGGAATAGGAAAGACGTCATTGTTCCTGTTTGGAATTTTAGAAATTGTTTAAATTATTTCTGTTTGGGTTCTGTGTACTTTTTTAAAAATAACTTTTCAAATTTCAAAAGTGAATATAAATTTTATCAGGCCTCTTAGTTTTAAAAAAGTATAATGTTTAAAAATAATGTTTTCAAATAAATTAACAGTCTCAATTATATTTATTTTGAGCTGTATAAAAAACTCAGTAAATGATTTTGGAAGTAATTGTTTGTAAACTCACCGAGGCCCCTCCAAACCCTTTGTGTATGAAACAAATGTATACAACAAAGTCCTGTTAAATTTGATCAGAAGGTATCTAATGGAGAACTTTTAAACATAAGTATCCAGCGTCTTATTTACAACCATCTCCAATGGTAGAACCAAATAGCAGGTTGCACACCTTTTTGAAAAATTTTGCATGTGACCCCCACTTTACAGTATGTGAACCCATCCATAAATTTCTGAAATAACTTGTGGTGACGTCTCTCACTCTGTGGATGTAGAGTAGAAGTTTACTAGGACCAGCTGTATATAAAATGAACTCGCTGAGACTCTGAAGTGTTTCTTATTTCGAGCATTAGAGAAAAATTCCATTCTAACAAAGACTTTGAAAAATGATGTCAATTTTAGGAGAAGGTCTCTAGGGCTCCAGGCTGTCACATTGGACTTTCAATTTGGGTTTCAGTTTTTCAATTCCTTAAAGTGTTTCGAAATAGGCAACAGTTGCCGAAGCAGAAGCATTTTCATGTCACTTCAATTCTAATTTTCGTGCAGCCTGGAATCTTTCTAGTGTTATCAGTACTTGATCTGCTTTTATCCAAATACATTTATCTAAATAGAATATTTAAGACAAAATTTTAATCTTAATTCAATGACAGATTGGGGGGGGGGGGGGGAGCTGATGTCTGATGTAAATTTGATGGACCCCAAAGTGAACCACCCCCAATTTGTGACCCACTTCAGTACCCTTTGAAAATTTCCTAGATTTTGAAATTATTTCGAAAGCAAAATGTTTTGTTTCATCATCAGAGATAGAAATAGATAATTATGCCATCAAGTATACTTCTTTCATCATGTTTTTTTACACAAATGTTGACATAAACAATTGTAGTTGTACTGCGGGGGAGGCTATAAATAACCCAGCTGGCGTGACACTCCAACTAACTCATTCGTTCAAAGATCTCGGCAAAATATATGAAAAACTACTCTCTCTCTCTGTCAAATTGGCCTTGGGGGGTCTCCAGGTCATTATAGTTAATTGGTTTGTGGTACAGGGCTGGAGGAGAATTGGTTATGATAACAGAAATAGTACAAGCAATATTAGGTTGTACATAGTATTTTTATGTTTGTTTCCAATCTCCATCAGTGTGTTGTTAGGGACAAAATATTATAAACAATGTACGGAATTTAAAAAAAAAAAAAACTATTTTCATGACTTAATTAATTTTGTTGACTCAATAAAATGATGGTATGAAGGTGAAATGAGTGATTTCTGTTCGAAATTAATAAACAATGCAGAGTGGCTGGTGCATGTTAATTTAGTCAAAAGTTAATTTTCTAAAATTATCAACAATGGACAATAAGACAACTTTGGGTTGGGAATGTTTAACAGGTCATATAACAACTATTCATTTAAATAGCACACATAGTTTCGGTTTCTGCACGTGTATAAGACTGTTGCTCCATTTTGAAAATGAGTAATTATTATTTGGCAATTGCGGATGAGTATGCAAGTTGAGTGAAATTATTGAACTGAAATCAGCACATATGGTGTTTTTGCAGCCAGAAAAAAATATTGGATGTGTCAGCATAAATTCATATACTTATGGCAGTGAGTGGTGTCCAGTGTCTCTCCATCTGTTTGTCCGTGCATTCATAAATCGTTTTATTTTTGAATTCTTATTAAAAACCCATTGGTCTAAAGAGATAAAATCATGTTTGCATGAACAGAAGAAAGATGAAATTCTTTACTTTTTATCGCATACGAAGGAAAGTTAAAGGTGTTGTGAGAGATAAAGTTACGCTGAAAAACAATATGGTTAGCCTTGGCAGATGAAGGGAAGTGTTCTATCGAAAGAGACACCTATACCCTGGGGGCGGAGAAACACCTCCAGTCGTTCCCGTTCTTGAAAAGCGATGTCTGGAAAATAAGATGAAGATGAAAAGCCCATCGGCAAATTGTCTGTTAATTACGGCTGACTTGAAAATGAAGGTGTCGTCTATTCATGTTCTTGATTTTACCTTGTATTTTGTCATAAGCATTTTAAATGTTTTTGTTTATCTTTATTCATAGTTATATACACGTGTAGGAATGTCAATTTTTAGCTGATGAGGCCTGAAATGCTCCAACAACATGAGAAGGTGTCTTGTGCATGCATTCATCAATCTGGATTATTTTCATTTATTATTCTGAAAGATGAACAAAAATGTGTACCTTTTAAATCTGTTTACAATTTTAAAAATTGTTTATCATTTTCTTGGCTAATGCTCATCGTAATAGTTTATGTGAACCCTATATTCCTTCTTGCCCACAGAAACCTATAATTCATCTCACATCTTGAAGATCTGGGTGATATGGGTGTCCATATAGTCTTTCATTGAAGATTAATTTAAACTCATTAAACATGTAAAATAAGAGAGGATGTGCTAGTTTCTTCTATATTTTACATGAAAGTTTATATTCCTTAAATGTGAATGATAAATAAAGATTAATCAACATGTATTTATCTGCAGCTAAAATCCTTCTTATAACATAAAAGTAACTTCTTCAATGTAATTTAAGATTAAGCTTAATTGAATTTCAGGTTTGAAATACAAAACTCAATCATTTCTTCATAAGGCTTAATTGAAATTCAATTTTGAAATACAAGACACAGTCATTTCTTTTATTGATTCTTTTTGTTGGCGTTAAGCTGAATTCTTGAAAATGCCATTTTGAGTCATCTCCTCTTTGACAAGGAACAGCGCCAATGAAATTGGCGACATTTAACAAAAAGTCGTTCCACTTTCTGTAATCTTGACATTATGATTGACAGTCTTCAGCAAGATGGCTACAGCATTGAAAGATAATTATTTTATCTTGGATATTTGCCTTTAGAAGGAAAACAATTATTTTTCGTTTTCTCTCTTGTTGCGAAATTAATTTTTTTTGGAGCTCTTGATGTTATGTTGTGTAAAGGGATCAATTGTTTTAGCTATCGGCTATTTTCTCCAATCATGAAATCTTTATATAGATATCTTTTAATAAAAAAAATGTAGGAAAACACAGAGATGAGGGATTTTAAGAATTATGAGTATACAAAAAGTCAAAGATATTGTTGTACTTAAAGCCTCCAGCCCATACAAATATAAAAAATAGACATGTAGCACATGTTAGAGACATTTCACAAGAGAAATTACAGTTCAGATAATAGATTGCTACCTCGGGTTACAGCATGTTTACAAAAAGCACTAAATGATGTATTACATTTTCATTTTTGGAAGATAAAACAAAATTGCTGTCTATAAATAAGCTATGTTTTATGAATGAATAAGTTGTTCTTTTCAGAAAAGAAATGTCAAACTTTATAGATAATGATAAACTGGACAAAACATTGACGTCAGTCCATTTGTATTCCATGTGTTTTGAGTGTAAACATTTTTAGTTTGGCCTGGCTTGGCTGGCAGGTTCTCACCTGCCCACTGAATATTAAATATGTTGACTCCCACTTTGACCGGCCACTGTCAAACATTGACAGAGAACATGTTGACTCCCACTTTGACCGGCCACTGTCAAACATTGACAGAGAACATGTTGACTCCCACTTTGACCGGCCACTGTCAAACATTGACAGAGAACATGTTGACTCCCACTTTGACCGGCCACTGTCAAACATTGACAGAGAACTTTGACGAGCCAATATCAAACATTGACATTTTGACTCAATTCAACTCCTTGACCACATATATAGGGTATGAAATTCCTAACTTAGCATCCTTATATATGGTATGTCAGGTTAAAGGTAACCAACTGTAAGTTTAATGCAGATAAAAGTCTCTTCAGACCTATCTACCACCATATATATATGCTTCTTTACACTATTCCTCCAGCAAGCAGGTGAATCAATGTCTGCATGTTTCAGGGAGATAATGCGGGAGATCCAGCGACTACGACTGGAGCAGGAAGCGTATGCGAACGAGAACGATGAGTCCCAGTACAACCCGACCCTGCTGGCGGAGCTCCGACTCCTGCGACAGAGGAAGGACGAGCTCGAGGGACGCATGCAGGCCCTGCAGGAGAGCAGGAAGGATCTCATGGTGCAGCTGGAGAGTCTCATGAAGCTGCTCAAGGTGAGGGGAGTCTCTTGTCATCTGTGTGTCTCTGTGTGTCTCTGTGTGTCTCTGTGTGTCTCTGTGTGTCTCTGTGTTGGTCTGGGAACAGCCCAGAAAGTTGCTTAAACAGTAAAAGAAGATGTCATCCTCAATATTTGTAACTCCTTAATACTTCTAAATACTTCTCAAGAATCCTGATGTATGTCTTCATCTTTGGCGGATCCGGGAGGATGGGGGGATGGATTAATGGTCCAGGGGGTCATTGCACTGGTAACTAACAAACACTGTCTATATTAAGACTGAGAAACACCTATCCTAATCAGTGCGATTTTGCTGTTATATGGAGTCGAAAAAAGTCATATGTGTTATTTTCATTGAAAGAAGTTTTGGCAGGTTTTCTATATTTTCTTGATATATGTAATGTTTCACATGCACATCTGATGTTGAAACTGTAATCTTACATTAAGACTCAGAAAAGGGTATTTATTCATAAATTCCACCATTTTATCAAATATTGAAAAGGAGACTGAGACAATGGGATCTGAAGGGGCTCCTTTGCAATTATAAATTAACCCTTAAGTTGCGGCCCCCGGGTTGGTTTGGGATGCTAAAAGAGAATCCATTCCTTGCACCAGGCAAGACCTGGATCTCAAACTTAGTCTTTTTACGTCCTTTTAATAAAATGGTGATATTTTCAGAACAAATACCTTTTCAGAGTCAGTCTGATTAAAATCGACCTTGTTCCGAGGAATAAAATTTGCAAAATTTTGCATCTGCAGGGATACGAACAGGTTCTGTAGATTCCTCGCCACAAGGTCTGAGAACACCCCGTATAGGCGTGTGTTCCGAACCAGTTTAGCGCAGCCAAAGCCCAGTCAAATAGCTGACCAATCACATCACAGTATTTAAACGGTCGCTGTTTTGAAAGCATTCGGAACAGACAAAAGGATAGCTGTTTAGAGTTATCTGCCCCTTGTTTCTCGCACCGAAAGCATTTGTTGGGCATCTTTTGATTGGCTAGCTGAATTGCGCCCGAACACGCTAGTGTACGGGGTGCTTTCAGACGGTTTGGCGTGGAAACCCACGAACGATACGAGTTCGTATCCCGGTAGATGCACTATTTTGCAATTTTTATTCCACGGAAAACCGTCGATTTTAATCAGACTGTTTTCAGAGTCTAAGTGTTAGACTGTTGAAACTGCAAATCCTCCTTATATGTCAGTGACCCTGTTGCTAACCCTATTGCTTTGTTGTCACTGTTTCTCTTCCTCTCTCTCACCACACTAACGCTAGGAGGGACCTCACGGCACTGACGACAGCCTTGTCAAACTGCCAAAGGTGAGGCTGCACTTCTCTTAGTACATAGCGACTTCTTTCCTTTCTAGACTTTATCTTTTACTATGTGTCTGGTTCATGTCTTCTTCATCTGTCTCTCTGGTTTACCTCTGTGTCATCTTAGATTTAAAGGGGCTGTAGCATGATTTCTAATGGAAATAAAGATCGAGATCTCAAAATTGAAGAGAAATGTTACCAATTGCAGGACAATCCTCCTCAATCATCAATAGTTTCTAAAACAAATGCTTATGGTTCAGTTAAGCAACACGGATCCAATTTACATCCTCAAATTGTTAAAAGTTGTTCACACTAAAATGGCCACTAGCAGTTTTTCGTTTTATACGTACCCGTTTTCTACGACTACAGATTGTGAATTGACTGTTTTACCCTCTTAGTAAAGACAAACTGCATAAATTTTGATGATAAATGACAAATTTGAACATATAAAAAATGCAAAAAGTGTTCTACTGTGCCTTTAAAGCTTATCTATTGAGCTATTGCTTACCCTTTGTTCATCAATCTGCTCATTTTACTTTGATAAAATTATAATTTACAATTGATCTAGATGTTGATAGGTTTAGCGGCTAGCTCTTATACTTTAAATTGTTAGTTAGATAGAAGATATTTAGAATATCTGCTTGACACAAACTTTCTGAAGATGTATGTGTCTTTTCTTTGTCTCTCATTTGTCATGTCCATTATTCTAGAATGTTCGATTGCATGCCGCTTTGAAGGTTATAAAACATTCCTTCAAATTTTGAAATCACCGTAAAACCAAAACTGGTTTGACATCCATGCCATGTCGAAATGAAATAACATGACCAAAGATATTAGAAGCGAGGGGGCCAAATAGGTAAGCTGTTGGTACAGTAAGTGCTGGTGGTTGGTGCTTGGCACTGAGTGTGTGGGTTCAAATCTCGCAAGGCACTCGTCCTGAAAAAAGTATTGCTTGTAGTGGGATCCCATATATAACAATGTTAGATATTAGAAGAACATGAAAACTCCCAATCATTGAACATACATAATACATCCTATATGACAGCATGATAAAATATCTAAACCTGATTTCTCCTTATTTGGACTGGAAACATTTTTAGCAAACCCAACAGGAAGGACTTCTCACACATCAGCTTCCACTTATGAAATTTCATGAAAGAAAATAGTTCCTGTGCTGTGTGAGTCTTATTTGATGAATACACCTTGGGTTATTTGCCAAAGCGTTGGAAAAAGGACCGGCTGAATAAAATAGACCCAAGTCAAATCAATTAAGTGCTCTCTAAATAGAATTAGAGCTCTTCAGTTCTGGAGTTCAATAGTTCCGCATGTTTGGGAAGATGGAGGCGAAATTATGTTTTCTGACGTGAAACGTGATGAATTCTTTCGGGTCTGCAGATGTGATAGTTTTTGGCAAATTGTTAAATCTGTTCATTGTGAAGGTATGATTCTTTTGAGATGATTGATTTGAGGAAAGATTTGCAGGAGGGAACATGATCCTTAAAGCAAGATTTAATGATTCAATATTTCTGAAGCTTTTTTTGTATGACATTTTCAGATATAGTGTTGCATCATTCTTCTCTACATACTTGTGCCGAGAACATGTACTGCCAGATGGTTATTGCCTGTCCAGCATATATTAATTGTCAGTTGAGTGTCCTCCTATAACTGAAAACCTCTCAAATATTGGTGCGGAAGAAATTAGTTTGCATAGAAGCTCAAGTTTTCAAATATTTTGTTCGTTACATGGAGACTTAAGTTTGTTCATTTGGTCTTGGTCTCCCTCAATTATGGGTGTAGCAGGGTGTTCCCCCTCAAACCTTCTTTCAACTTCTGTTCTAAAGCGAGTAAAGCCAGGTAGCTAAAATGTTGAGAATATCACCTTTGTATAATGGATATCAAACAATCCCAATCTCATATCTCTAGCACTAATTATATAAATGTCAGTTGATATCATTTGCTGACACTGAACAGTTTTGGTCACCTTTGTTTTCAAAGTCACATGGCAAGGGATTGTGCTTTATCTGACAAACTGTTTGTTTTAGTCTTCAACATCTGACTATACAAATTGAGCCTCATGAGCTACAAAGTCCATGGCTTTATTGGAGTAGATTTGACAGGAAGCACAATTAAGGAATGATCTATAAGTAGGTGATTCAAGAATATTCTTGGATCTGTAAGTAAAGGGTTAGTGATAAAATATTAATGTAGGATGTTTGAATAAACATCTGCCAGAACATAAAAACAGAAACTAACGGAAGTATCCGCCATTTTGTTTTTGTGTTTATGTGAAATGAGAAAAATACTTTATTTTTACTAAGCTTATGTCTTTCTTTTAATACAACATATAGAATATCAATAGAGACAAATAATTTATGATTAGACTGATCAACATGTTTAGCTGTTCGTATCAAAGATTTCCACATTTGTAGCGCTGATGAATGGCTTCACTTCTCATTGTTTATATTTTTCAATATATGTGCACTAGACTTTATAAAATTGTCTGATGTAAACTCATCAAAGTATTAATTATAATGTTATTATGTGAGTTATTATCATGTTTTCATAACAAATATGTATATGTCCCTTCAAATTCTTTTCCACAAAAAATACCCCGATAGAACCCCCTCTTTAAATTCTGAAATAATTCCCAATGTTAACTATTTACTGCTCTGTGTTAAAAATTTCCATCATGTGTAATAAGAGATCTTTTTGAGAAGAAGTTATTAAGTTTGTCATGACTAATAGGCAGCCAGTGTATTTATAGTATCTGTGACTCTCTTTTACCTCGCAAAGCATCTCGAAATAGTCATAGATGTTACAGCGTAATGTGATTAGCTGCCAAAATAGATTAAGATATTTTTGTCAAGTAATGACGCAACTTCATAAAAAGACACGCAACATGTTTCTATTGATCTAGGGAACTCTAATTGGAACATTTTGAAGCTGTATAAGTTCTGGATTAAGACTCTGGGCACAGATTTTCAAAGCTCTCTTAGTGCTTAGATAGTCATAACACATTAACACTGGCTTATGACTAACATAGCTTTGAAAATCTGGGCCGTGTTTCAGATGTACCATTCAGTTGTATCGAAAGCTATTTAATAATATTATATATCTATTAAAGATTATTATATGCAAGAGTTCAATGTTGTTGGGAAAACACACTGAATACCAAAAGTGTCTTATTGATAGTCATAGCAGGTATAGGGTTAATGTTTGACAGACATGTTAACCCCTACTGTGCAAACACTGCTCACTGGCGGTACACTATGTACATTATTACCCTGAAGGAATGTTACTTTCAGTGTCGCAACTAGAGTTCTGTGCGACATAGGTCCATACTTCCTGTGTTCAGTTACTCATTTAGACAGCTGAGTGGACAGAGCTTACATGTGGAAGTACCCAGAGACACAACACAGTATGAGACCTAAGTCTCCACTGGGATTCAAACCCAGACCCTTTGACATGAGAGGCCAGCAAGCAAACCACTAGACCCCTGGGCTCCACACAGCTGGATATAACTGACACAAATATTCCATGGGTTTTCACAAATAGAAGATGAAAATGTATATTTTAAATGTACATATTTTTACTGTAAAAACAGAAATTCTGTTAATCATTTGGAACAAATTATATTGGTTGTGCACGAGACACTATTAAACTCAGCAAGTGTTGTTAATCATTATATTTCCCCAAGTCTCCGAGGAGTGACATCTTGGTGTGACCTTGTCCGATCGTCTGTCACTTTCAGATGTTTCCAGAATTATATTACGCTACATCTGCTGCACTAAATTGTGTATGTTTAAACCACAAAAACTTCAAACAGATAAACTGATTGTGAGGCATTCTAGAAGTTAATAGTTTAGTGAAGGCAAACATTTTAATGATCAAATCAATTCGCAATGGTGACGTTTTAATACAGATCCTTGTATGATTTTGAAGTATATCATTTTCCAGGACAGCAGAATTCAAAGAACATTTTAAAAACTTTTCTTTTCAGGCTCAACTTATCTCCCAAGTAGTATATAATCTGTGAATATATTATTGTTATCCAATATCTGTGTTGGATCACCTTCAAGCAGCAATCATTTTAGATTTGTATGTAACAACCAGTGTGAATTGTTGTGTTTTTATTTAACCCTTAAAATGATGTATTGTGATTATCTTAATCACCATAATATCGGCCCTGGGAGGAGCTTGTTACATCCTTGAAGAAATAATGGCAAACCAAAATGCTAAGATTATTTAGGCGAAGGCTTTTGATAGGCCCTCCTGCAATATTACTACACCCTGAAGAATATGTCAGCAAGTGCTTTGAGCATGGATGAATGCACTATATAAATGGACTATTATTACTATAAGTATTATTATGGTAACTCATTTAAATTCTGACACAAATTCTTATATTCTTGATTCACTATATTTCAGAACCACCCAAATTCACCACGCTCCACTCCTAACAGTTCCCCCAGATCTCGGAGTGGACTCTCCCCAACAATCGCGCCACCCCCTGCCAAAACCTCCACCCCAAGCACACCAATGGACACCTCTCTGACGGGGCTTGGGGGTGATGTCAGACAGGCCTTCCACCAGACTCCCACCGCGGGGTCCAATGTTAGGAGTTTACGCAACGACCTCCTCGTAGCGGCAGATTCTGTGACGAATGCAATGTCCTCTCTTGTCAAGGAGTTAAATTCAGGTAGGTGTGACTGGAAATTTTTGTGCCCTTGAATTGGATTTTTTTTCCCACCTATCTATTTGTCATTAAAACCTATCCTTGACTAAAACTTGGCCTTTGGTACTTTACATGTGTATCCTTTGTACTAAGATCTATCAGTTGAGGTCTGATCTTTGCCTTGTGACCTTGACCTTAGTGCAGAAAGAAATTTCAGGTAAGTAACTTTAACCCTGGCCATAACTTTTGGTTAATCAGTAATAGAAAGGCCTTTTATGTTTAACCGTGTCTTTGCATGAAGTAATAGTACTTTATATTTCAAATCCAAAATATGCTAGTAGTGGGGGATTCGATGTTTAACAAACAACCTAATCACAACCTAAAACACCTAATCACCATCCTCATAGCAACCATGACGTGACAGGAGACAACCAGACAACTAATTAATGAAACAATATGCACATCACTGTCGCTCATTATCTCCGAGAACTCCATAAACACCGACCCTCCTTCCAGCCCCAAACACATTTCATCCATCACTACTCGACTCAAAACAACAGTATGATAATTAATAGCCAGCAAATTAAATACATGGTCTGCACATATTTGTCGTTAACGCCATCATCATCGCCTACACCACATTTGCCCAGTAAGTGACCTGTCAACCCGACACATATGTTCCGTATAACGACGGGAGTAGGCGACACGACACTATTAGACGGCAGTAATAAGATCAGCAAGCGTGACACAGCCAATGGCATAAAGCTCTCACACGCGGCTTACTTCCTAATAGACTGGGACACAATTACATCACTTGATCTTTCAGCCTCTTTCACACAATCATATTTGTCCATTTTCACCGACGTCCATGTTCCGCATGATCAACCAAGGGAGATAATCTGTTGTTAATGAGCGTTTAGTGTTTCACCAATGTGGTCGAGTTTTGCTTGATTGGCAGTTTTTTTACCTGCGTTTGAATTTATTTAGTGTTTTAAAAGGATATAACATTATTAATGGATAAAAAAACTTCTTTATTCCATTTTAGTAACATTCCTAGTATACTTATCAATAGCACAAGCCAATCTTGGATTATTACCTTTTGAAAAAGATTTCCGTTTCCGGTAAATATATGTGGTGAAGGCAATTCAGGGATATATATAACGGATTTTCAAGGCAATGATGATTCAATTTAATTGATAATGATATTGATTACCGGTAAGTGTGACAAAAGTCACTGCCGCACTTGTTATCATATTCAACTTCAAATCAAGAAGTCTGGAGTCACTGGGCCACTTTCCCTGTAGAGAATTGTTCTACATGAAGTAAAGTTTAAATGAAATACTTCATTTAATTCAGTGCAGTATCACCCATGGTTCATCAGTTTCGGCCATGTTCTTCCTAGATATCACCGTGATGCATAGCCAAGATGATATTGCAGGCTTCTCCCATCCACTAATTGTCTAATAAGCTTTTGCATCGTAATGCTATAGATACACAGCCAATGAATTGACTTAAAATTTAGAAATATTGGCAGTGAATATCAAATCACGTTTCATTGACTGACAAAACACATGCTATAAACAGTAAAGAGTAACAAGTCTTCAGTGATACAAGGCAAAAGTTGGTAGTTAATCAGGGGATTTAAAGAGTCCTGATGGAGTAGGATGGGAAAGTTTCATCAAGTTTATATGTAAAATTATAAATCTCAACAAACCCCTCTGATATATAGAGGATATCTGTCTTTTCTTGACTAATGCTATGTTTATCTCATAGAGTGAGGTTCATATAACTTTCTACCTCACGAGATGAGATAAACGTGGTAGTTGTGAAGAATTGACAAATATTCTATTTATTGTATGATGTTATCCTTGTGCCTTAACAACGTCGTTTTCATGTTGAGAGGCAGCAAGGAACAACCTGTCACCACAGTAATAATGTGACATCATAATATGATTCCTTTCGTCAGACCATTATATCAGTCACTGGTTTATTTCATTGATAAATACCAGCATTCCATTGTTCGTAATATAATAAATATAATACACTCTTGAAAGCTGAGTTAAGTCCATATCACTACACCTACTCTTTGAGTTGGACATTTTGAATATTGATGCCACACAGAGTGATATCCTGCTGGTGGAGTACCTGTTGCTTCAGCCAATCCTCTGATGTATTTGGTAATATCCCTGGTATTAATATTTGATGTATTGCATTAGAAATATTGCCTGACTGGGAAACATGCGCAAATGATGACAATGTTGGAATCATTCTATTAGCAATATCGTTTTTAATTGGACTCAATTCTAAGAAATCCTTGCAAGGAAATTTGAGTTATCTAGTCGAGTTAAATAAATGAATGAAGCTATGTTTGTTAGTTTCGTATCTCTGTTCCCAGTCAATAGGTATTGAGTGTTTCAATGTTACATACTTAACGGTATATGTATTCCCCAAAGGGTAATTACTCAATATTGATGTGTATTTCATTTAATCAACGTAAAACATGGCATCGTCAATATTTTCTATTATCAAATTATTGATTGTGGTAAAATGGCTAGCTTCGTAAAACAATCAACCAAAGAGCAGCTTTGTTGTATAATCCCTCGGGAGTTGAAAAGGAAACATGAAAATTCAATGTATATTGTTATTGTCTGAAATCAGTTGATTGTAGCATGAAAATCAAATCATAACACCTTAGTTACTGCATCAGTTCGTGCCAACTTAAACGACTTCTTCTTTGAAACCAGTTGACATAGGAAGCTTAAAGTTTCAGATTGACAGTTATATTACAAGGCAACTTAAGTTTGGTCATTTGGTCCTGACACCCCCTCTCAAATATGGTTGTGGCAAGCATTCTTCCCAAAACCTATAAAGGACTTCTTCTCCTAAATTCTCCCTAAATTTTTCAAAATAACATCTTTGTTTAAAAGAGAATTAAGTTTGTTCATTTGGTCCTGACAACCCCCTCACCCCAACCCCCCCCCCCCCCCCCAAAAAAATATGGTTGTTGCAAGCATTTTGCCTTCAACCCTCAAATAACTTATCTGAAACAAGTTGACCCTGGATTGTAGTTGGTGACAAGCTTTGTAGATAATCTACATAAGAAGAGCTTTGCTGTATAATCCCTTGAAAGTTGAGGAGGAAACATGAACGAATATTGTTTCCATATTATTGTTACTGGACGCGCAAGTAAAGATTTAGGATTGTTTTCTTGACATGGTCAATAAAAAAAAATTTAATTGTATTTCAGAAAACAGTGGCAGTGAAGACGATGACGATATAAATGGCAAAAGTTTGGGTGAGTAGTATTTAAAATATTAGTATTCAGCACTGTACGTCCTTCAGTACGAACTTGAATTACTGGAGAACAGTTTATTGGATTCGTTTTATATAATATTTTGCATATAGGTTTACCATAGTTTCCACACTTTTTTCTGACTAAGACCTCCTTTTCAAGTACACAACAAAACAAGACTTCGCAATTTTACTGTTGTCAGTTGGATATCTTATTAGGGATTAAAACAAATCTATGGGATTACGATGAAAATATATTATACTGGACTGAATAATTTATGTTATTGAGAGACTGTCACTTTAAATAACATTTGTGTTTTTCAACAACAAAAAAAAGTTTAAATGTTATGTAAAATGCAAATGGGTTAATTCATAAGATGATTGAAATACTGTTTTTTTGGTAAGAGTGACTTTTAATCTTGGTTTAGAATACCGGTAAATGTTAGTGTTTTCCAATTTGTTATAAACCTCCATTGACGTCATCCTATTGTTTGTCTTGGAAACCGCTGATTGTATTTTCCTAGATATTTCCTAGGTATTCTTTTGGAATCTGCTCTGCAAATATTTTCAAATACTTTTCAAATAAAAAACAAAAACAAAATAAAGATTTTGGAATGCAACTTCCTGAATATATATATGAAATAAAAAGTGAAACGTATATCTTAGAAGGCAAAGAAATCATCGCCATAACTTTCTGCAGTTCAGTCTTCATCATTTACCAAATTAAAAAGTATTTAATTTATTATACCCCCGACAAACGGTTGGGGGTATATAGTAATACCAACGATTCCGTCCGTCCGTCCTTCCGTCCGTCCTTCTGTCCGTCCTTCCGTCCGTCCTTCCGTCCGAAGACAGTGTTTGTCCGATCGATTACAGAAAAACTATTCATCTCATCGTTTTTAAATTTGGTACATGTCTTCTTCACCCCTAGGAGAGGTGCAGTGCGAAGTTTAAAGCGAATTGGTGAATTTTTGAATTTTTGGCGATTTTTTGTATTTTTTAACTTAGTCAAATTCTGAACATTTTTTGTCCGATCGATTACAGAAAAACTATTCATCTCATCCTTTTCAAATTTGGTACATGTCTTCTTCACCACTAGGAGAGGTGCAGTGCGAAGTTTAAACCGAATTGGTGATTTTTTGAATTTTTGGCGATTTTTTTGTATTTTTTAACTTAGTCAAATTCTGAATTTTTTTTGTTCGATCGATTACAGAAAAACTATTCATCTCATCCTTTTCAAATTTGGTACATGTCTTCTTCACCACTAGGAGAGGTGCAGTGCGAAGTTTAAACCGAATTGGTGATTTTTTGAATTTTTGGCGATTTTTGTGCATTTTTTAACTTAGTCAAATTCTGAAATTTTTTTGTCCGATCGATTACAGAAAAACTATTCATCTCATCCTTTTCAAATTTGGTACATGTCTTCTTCACCACAAGGAGAGGTGCATTGCAAAATGTAACACGATTTGGTGAATTTTTGAATTTTTGGCGATTATTTATATTTTTGTAATTTATCATAGCTAGAATGAATGAAGCTACTTCTGTGTTGTGATTTGTTGACTTCATCATTTTCTTTTTCATGTAACTTTCATCAAAAGCTACTTCTGTGTTCTTGTTGATTTTACTATTTTATATTTCCACTGGTTATATTTTGGGAAAAGTTAAATTTTCTTTCCTTTCAGCCATAAAGTGCTTTATATCTCTCACTGTGCCTTCAGGGGTGTGCTTCCATGTACCTGTTGTTTAAAGTCACTCGAATGAATCATTATGATGGATTAATTTCCAAAATAAAGTTGAAATCAGTGGTAATAGCAGTAGTGTATTATGTTACCAATACCTTTTCAAGTTACTTTTATTCCTATTTTGACTTAAACCTCCTTTTTTACATGAAGATTGAGACTTGTCCTACCATTTTCACAAACAGTTTAATCTTAGCAATTACATTTCATAGCTTATCAATCCTTAGGTGTGCAAACACCTCTCTCTTTAAGTAAAATAAAAATGTCAAACTTAAACAGTCGGGGGTATTAGTGAGCCACGCTCACTTTTTTGCTTGTTTGTAGTACATTTTAGCTCATCAGGCCTGAAAGGCTAGAGGGGTTATAGCATAGAATGTTCTGAAATTTTGTGGGGATGTAGGCTACCTTGCACTTATGGGATCAAAATTTTTACATTTCGTCCTGACCATCTTCAACCTTCGATAATAAATCATGCAAATCTTGATGAGCTACAGAGCCAAAGGCTATATTTTTATCTTATTATTTCTTCTTCTCAATTTTCTTCCCTGCAATAATACTAGCAGCCGTGATATAAGTGAAGTACTCTTGAAAGCGATGTTAAACCCCAAATCACCTCACCTCACCTCTCAATTTTCTTCTCCTCTTCTTTTCCTCTTTAAGTAATTTCATATTTTGAATATCCATTTTAAGCCAATCAAATGATCTTTCACCGTTCTCTGCAGGTCACTCTTCCTCTGACAACTACGAGAACGATTCCATGGTTCGATCTACGGGGACAGATGATATTGAGTCATGGCGTGACGACATTCGATGGAGATTAAAACAGGAATCTGATTTCCTCGCCCAGCTGCGTGCGAGACGGCAGCGAAGTGGAAACAGTAGCCAAGCAACCAGTGATAATGAACAGGATCCGTAAGTTTAATTCAGAAATAATTTAACAATTCTTTAATCATCTTCGCATAAATGAATTCTTCTTATAAGAAGGTTTTTGTCAAATTTGATTTATATATTCTGAACAGGATTTATGTTTGTCCAAATTTTAAAAAAAAATTCATTTCAAAATGATTATAATGTCCTGGAAATATAGTTTTTCTGTTTGTCTGTGGTTATTATCAGAGAACATGCTATTCTTTTCCAATTTCAAGGAAAATGTCAAATCCTTTTCCAATCCTCTAGCAAGCACATCTGTGGTTATTAAATGCAGAATTCTAAAAAAAAATGTGATCAAGATATTACTTTCTAGTTTTGCCTTTGAATAAACTTTTTTCAATCTAGCCGGAAATATTCAGCAAAAAAGGTCATTTTTCTTCAATATTGACATTCAGATATTAAAATCTAGTTTTTATCACATGAATAGTTTATAATATCCTGTCAACAGATATTAAATTGCTAAAAGCATGCAGATTTTTTTGTGAAAATTTGCAAGTATAAGATTAACAGGAATATTAGCATTTCAATCCAAACCTTATGGAAATTCCCAAACTGCATATTTCACAAATCTTCCAATTTGTTCATTGATTATACATTTTCCAAATATGATGAAATTGTTTACACTGTTAAAAAAGTGCAATGCTCAAGCATATCAGCTATAATAGTGATAAATATGTTTCTTTGAAAAAGGACAGTTTATATAAAAATTTTAAGACTTTCATTACATTTATGTTTTGTTTAAAACATCCTGTCAAGTTGTAATCCTATGATGATCAACACAAAATAATGACATTTTGGAATACACTTTTAACTGCGCCTTTTGAATAGACTTGTGTAAAAAAATGAATATTTGTATTTGGGAAGCTTGAGTATCATAAATCTCCTACAGTTTTCATCAGAAACTTTGAAATCACTTGAAAACCACCAAAATTGCAATGATCAAGACATCCGGTAAGTGGTGTTTTAACCCCTAGTTATTCACGTCATCACTGGAACAAGAATTTTTCTAAATGAAAATCTGTTTTTTGTATTTTCCACAGATACATTCCAGATGATGGTGAGTCGTACGTTAAGACGGACGACGACAGTGCATTGAATACAGACGACGGTGAATCCTTCGTGAGGACGGACGACGACCATAGTGCAAAGGGAGGGGAGGTTACGGAAAACGCAGAACTCTATGACAATCATCCTGGGGTATGTTTCTTCATTGCTTGGTAGTCATGTAGATCCTGTTAGGAAAGTTAATGCTTTTATCTCAGATATTTATGCTGATGCATGATGGCAATATTGAAAACCATATTGTGTTGTTATTTCATTATAATTGTAGTGTATTGCTGTTGCTCTACTGCTCTTATGATGAGAGTTACATCCCCTTGTTTGCTCTCCACTGTCAGAGTTAGTAAAAAGTAAAAGACACTATTTGTTCTGTTATCCATTAGATGTTATTCTGCCAAGTCTAAGACATAACAATAATCACGTAAAATATAATCTCGGGAGCTGATAACATGGCTGGTATCTAGTGTATGCATTAGGTTATGTTCTGCTTCATGTTTTAGAATCTGTATCTGATGGAGGTAGTGTTTTGACCATTCTGACCATTCTTGACAATTCTATTCTGTTGCAGGAGCTGATGACAAGCAGCCGGTACACAACAGACGAGGAGAGCTATCTGCAGACGGACGAGGAGTCGTACATCCGCACGGACGATGAGGAGGGGGGCAACACAGACTGGGAGGAGTCGACACGGCGCTGGGTCAACCGGTGAGGACACCACACGTCCTAGCTGGAGAGTGTGAAGGATTTGTATATACAATGAGAGACTTGTATGTAAGGTCACCAATACAGCCTCTGTTGTGGGAATTGCAACTAGAGGTGGTGTCAGTATTCCACCAGCAGATCTGTAACAAGGGACGTGATAACTAGAGCTAGAGAGAGTCTTTTTTACCCAGTGAAGGACTTGTGTAAGGCAATACTGCAAATACACGCCAGCAGAACAGTAACTTGAGCTGGAGACAAGCCTGCAACAGTACTGCAACTAGGAACTGGACTTCTGGAGACAGCATTTTGTATTCAGTGAAAGACTTGTACAGACAAGTGATGTGTGTGTGGGACTGCTTCTCCGTCATAGGTCCACAGTGTAACTGAAGAGAGCATTTTATATTCATATATTCAGTGGAGGATTCATAACAGTGATAGACTTGTCGTTGAGACTTCCGTTATAAACCCGTGTCTTCTTGAACGTCCATAACTCGAGCTGGAGAGATCTTTTATATACACAGCATGTATAGAGCTGTGAACGTCAGTTGATGATGTCTTCTAGTAGTCCTCAAACAGAATCAGTGATATCAGTCCAGCTATTCAGTGCAGTGGAGTATATTGGTGATTATGTTTGGATATGGATACCAAGTGATGTCTTCTCAATGTCCAGGTACAAATCTGTATATACAGTGAGAGTTTATAACACAGCACTTGGGATGCTATCAAACTCACATACCTCTACTGGAACGACAGCTACAGAAGGGATATCTCAACTGATAGACTTTTGTAGACAGTGAGATTTTTGGATCTTATACACTCCTATTTACCAGGAGTCTTACAGGAACAAGAGGGCCCTGAACATGTATAATACATGCTCAGATATATATCCAGATGGTTTGGTTACATCTTGATATGAACTATGGAGAGATCCTCATGACCGTTGAGACATGAGATCAGATATTGTACAGCTATTTCAGGGGATGCTTCGAGGAGACACTGGATCAAATGTTTGACTTGAAATACTACTACTACTACTATGGTGTTATGAGATACATAAAGACTACATAGAATCCACTGCTTAGACTAATATCCTTGCCAGGATACAGTACTGAAAAAGAGACTCTCATTTGTATAAGGTAGTGACTGTACGTCAATAAAACATGAAACAACTTGGATCACTGACAGCTTGACGACAGAATTATACAATGCTGAAGAAACAGGTTCTCTTGTGTATAAAAGGCAGTGGATGGTAATATAGAGGGTGACATTTCATTAGTTTGACTGTGACTAAGATTTGTGAGCAAAGTGTAGGATACAATGGTGAAGAAAGAGACTTTCTTGTAAATAATAGAGTGATGATCTTTGCAGGGACTAAATATTCTCAAACCATATTCGATGACTTGTATATAATACACTGATGCCCTACTTGATAATTCATGTAGAGAAAATGTTGACCATTTGAGGTCCATGAAATGTGTTGATGGCAGTATTATAGATCTGGGGATATGTGAATCAAGTTTAGCAAGTGACATATATACACAAACCACACCAAGTGAAGTTCAGAGATATATGTGTCGGGGTATTCATTTCTTAGAACTAATAAGCATCAAGCTTGAAAGTAAAGTATTTATTCCAACCATACCTGTGAATCTTGTTCTTTGGTTCATGGTAGTGTATAAAATGAGCTTGAAAACTAACCCAAAAGTGAAATTTTGTCAATTTCAATAGCAAAGTGAAGAAACTCCTTTTAAAGACAACCAGCCCAGACAAAAAGTGCTGTCGGAGGGGCTTCATTTATATTGTTTACAATTAGTGTACAATAATTATTAAAGTGGACGTAAACATAGAAAATTTGGTCCTGTGAGTCTAATGACAATTATAATTGGATTCTAATGAAGAAATGACAGATGGAAAGTTCTTCAGATATTCTCTACTGATGCTGACATGTCCGTGTGATTTAACATGGGTGAATTATTGTATGTGAATTATTTTATCCATTTCAAACTGAACAAAGGGAGAATAGGAAAATGTCTATATTAATACATAATTGGCATG
Source organism: Gibbula magus (assembly GCA_936450465.1). Taxonomy (NCBI): domain Eukaryota; kingdom Metazoa; phylum Mollusca; class Gastropoda; order Trochida; family Trochidae; genus Gibbula; species Gibbula magus. Next base: position 50,841,888 of record OW388292.1, read on the forward strand.
TTTCAAATGAAAGATGGTAGGTGCTAGTTCATGAATTATTGATGTTAAAATTACCGTATTTGAGATGCAGAAATGCTGTCTCTGATTTGTATAAAAATATGTAATAATCCTTCCAGACTGACAATTAATATTTTGCAAGATGTGTTAAGTTATTATCTTCAAATTTAGCAAACTTGGCTGCAAATGTTATATATGTTAAAGCCACTGTGGACATCTAATGAAGATTCTCAGTTGTTGAACAGTAACGTCAGTTACAACTTACAGAAAATCAAACAAGCTTATTAGTGCTGTTAAATCAAATATTGTATCATCTGAAATCAACATTGTCTGAGAATGAATATAATTAGATAGTTGGAATATTGATCATGCCAAACCTTCTGCCATTCCCTTCACTTCCTGTAAAGGGAGGTAACTCATGTAGATTGAAGACCACCAAAGACCAACTTGCAAAATACATGTATATGCATTACGTGTTCAAGGGCCCTATTTAGAGAACAACCATTTATCATATCAATTTTGAATATGTACATATGTATGTATAAACTGGACATACACATTTATGATAAAGTTGTATATGATTGGAAGCAATACTTGATCAGATGTTGTATGATTTACTTGTGTTTGTTTGACTCTTGTTTGGTAAAACTTATCTTTTAATCTTAATTCTTTTACCAGAAAGCAAAATGTTTGTTAATACCGTATACCTTTGTCTTAAACTCATAGATATAAATTTCGTCATTTTTTTAAATGTTAGTCAAAAATTATTTTACTAAATGTAACCCATTTTTTTATCATCTCCATTTAGGAATTTTAAGTCTAGAACCATATTTACCCTTTGAAGATTTGGTTGGGATTTTTTTCTATGAATTAGGCAATTGTTTGTCTTCGCATTAATTTTCAAGTATTTTGTCAAAATGGTTATTGTTCATGGTTGATGGATTTCTATTATGTATATATTTCACATGAAGCAAATGTTTATAAAAGTATTGTTAACTGTACGATAACAGTTCATATTCTGAGTGAAATATGAAAGGATTGTTTTCATGTCCGTGTCATATCGAGTCTGTGTGATAGCACAAAGTGACTGGACGAGTTGTTGTTAATGTTGTGAACCGCATCCCAGAATGAATGGTTGTCGTTGTTGTTAACACTGTGGTGTGGAACTGTCTTTCATGCTGTGATGGGCATAGAATCAGCTAATCTCAAGAAAATCAGACTGGGCCTAGATTTTCAAAGTTCTCCATTGCTAAGATAGTCATAGAGGATATTTTGGTTTTCAATGTAATATCACATATCTCTCGTTGGCTTTGCTCCATCGCAAGATAGGGGATAGGTGATATAACCTTGAAAACACAAAATATTCAGTTTATTATATGCTTTTGCGGTCTAGATGACAAGTGTTAAATCATAAATTGCTTCTATTAAGCTAGTACTGGCGACGTCATACCATTGTTGCACTGCCACTTAGGTGACGATGTGTTGATTGTTGACGTGACGTCATATCAATGGAAGCATGACGTCATCACCTTTGTGATATTTTCACTGCGTTGAGAAAGTGATATCAAAATGCAAATTACATTTTTCTCAATTTGAGAAAACTCTGTCTTTAGGATATAATAAATAAGCTAATCTAAATGTTTGATACCTATGACTATCTTAACAATAAGAGAGCTGTGAAACTCTTAGCCCTGAATTTAAATGTATTCTTCATCAGACGCCATGACTATTCAACACTGAAAAGGTCCAAAAGATCTGCATGGAAAAGCTGGATAGGTAGTCGACCTGAAAGTGTTACTTTGTAAAATTAAGAATTTTGTTGCTAAATTTATTTCTGTCAAACAATTTTAAGGGCCAATTGTCAGGAATAATAACTGATTAACAAAGGGAATAATCTAGGAATAACCACTAAATATAGTCTCCCAGGATATCAAGAGGAAAAGGGTTAAATCTCAAAATTGTAAAAATAATATTTAAGCTTCTAGATTCCATGCGGTTTGTCACATTTTAGGAAAATAACAGTCAGCTGGCTTTTAAAAAAACATAAATTAGATTTAAACATAAGTTTTTATAAGAAAGGTATTTCTTTAACAGACAAATGATACGAGTTGGTTATACCATTGGGTAATGTGAAGACCAATCATAAGTCAATCTGAAGCAGGTTGATTAGTCATGATGTCCAATCCAAAATCCATAGTAATCTTACGGGGATTCAGGAGTCTGTGTACATACATATAGTACAGACCTCTTGTTCTCTCAATAAACCTGTTCTGACTACGCCACCCAGCCACTGTGTTAGTTTACCCAGGAGACAGGCAATATCACTAGTACTCTATTACATAGTCATCAGATTAACACTGGTACAGGTAAAATCATTACATACAGTCATTCGGATTAACACTGGTACAGGTAAAATCATTAGATTAGACAATTTTCTGCATATTGAGGTCCCGTTGAATGTATACCTACATTTCTTCTTTTTGACCTGAGGAGTGTACAGGAGTGACATTTGTGGATCAAGAGGGGAGGTTCAGGGGGCTGAACCATGCAAATTTGATGAAATCTCTCAAAAAATCATGTCCCCCTTTCTGATAAATTTTGCATGCAAATTTGATGAACGTTCAGAATGAAACCCCTCCCTCCTAAAAAATTCCTGAGTGTTATTTCTTGATTTGATCATGAGTTCTACACAGTTCTTCTTCACACAGCTGCGGAGATGCCGGGAGGGGAGTTTCACAAGGCTAATTCAACAAATACGGCTTAGTATTTGTTGAATTAGCCTTGTGAAGTCATTACATTGTGCTCTGGTGTCATTAATGTTGAGTAATGGAAGGATGCTAATGACCTAAAATATGGAACTTTTATATTCAATATATTAAAATTGGCAAGAGTAACAAGAGTTTTGGTGTGGTTTAAGACGTCCCTGTAACTCTGCCTTCATACCTGCCATCTAAGGAGAGTTACTATACTGTTATCCCCTACATAGTGCTATTAACATTAAACAAGCACGTGCCTTATGTTACACACTTGGCTAAATTGTGTTACGATGACAAGGACGGCAAAATGCATTTAGCAATAAGGCTTCCATGAAGCCTGTCTGTATCCTGGGTATCTAACAGTGGTGGCCAGCAAGAGTGTAAGATGATAAGAAACTTATTGTCCTGTCTCTAACAGACTGATCATGACTTTTACGTCAGCTGGAAGCAAAAGTTATAAAATTCTGAAAGTTGATTTGATGAAAGAGTAATTCTAAAAGAAGGTCATTTCATAAAATTAACATAAGTATTGTCTTATTAAAGATAATAACATGAAAGTTTCTTTTCAATTCAGGACAATATTTTGAAGACATTTCAAATATTTTTAATTTTAAACAAATATTTTCTGCCAAATGTTCAGAAATGTATAACTTTATTGCAGCAATTTCCTGAATCAATTTAATTAAGTTTTAATAAAAATAGTTTTACCAGTGATAAAAGTTGGTATCTCTAATTGCACGAGATGGCAAACTGCAGCTACGAATCAAGCAAATAACCGTTTACACTCATTTATGTTTGCAGTCTTTGTGTGTGTTTCATTGTTTTTTTCCATCATTGTAAAATTTTTAAAGAGAATTTATTTTAGAATAAATTGTTGGGAAATAACTAGTTGAGGTATTATGTTTATGTATTTATCAACTTTCTAAAAAAAAATACAATTATACAATTTCATATCTTGTTGTCTTTTGGAATTTAAAACAATCTTTTAAAATTCAAATGTTTAATTTTTAAACCAACTAAACTCATGGTTCATATATTGTTATCTGTAGCCATTTCATTTGTATTGTGTAACCATGTTTTTTTTTACATATTTGTTTCTATCATTTTCATCTCAATAAACACCTGCATCAAGCTATATCTATTTGTTTTATTACCTCCCATAGTCATAATCTTATACAAACACCTTCACTCATTATGGAAAACCTGGATACCTCACCTTGCTTGGGTTGCAAAACAGAACAACCTGATTGCATTATATCACTCTTGAATGACACACTAAATATAGTGCAACTTACTCAGTAAGAGAACTCGTGCCGGTCTTTTTCACGGTGTCGGTCACGGTAGGTGGTGGAATTGCCTACGATAATTGAACGCAACTCATTCGTCTTAATACATGTGTGACAGGTGTATAATGCTGTGGTGAAGTCCTAAGACCTGCTCTTTTCGCTTTTTCGAACATTGTTCCGAACATCCAGTACATGTCCTAAGTGAAAGGAGTGACTCCGAACACTGTTCTGGATGTGTGAAACATGTTTTATGGCTGTGCGGCTTGCACCTGCTTTTTTTAGAACATGTTCCGAGTGTTTGGAGCAACTTCTTTCACTTCGCATATGTATGGGATGTTGGACCGAACACCAGACAGCGAAAAGAGCAAGTCTCTACATCCTGTGGTAGAAGTAGGAGAACCGGGCGGTCCACACAGTACACGTGTCAGTTGAGTTTCAGAGGAACAGTAACATTAACAGAGTTGCCTTGGTCTGCTAAAAGTCCGGACAAAAACCCTTCTACCTTGCACATCCAATAAAAGTTCAAAAGGGTTGTGAGAGGTCTATTTCACCACAAAACGATTGTTTAAAATTCTACTCCGCTGTAGGGGACGATGTCAATTTTGCATAGATGATGCTCAAAAACAAAACTCACGGAGACATATTTACAATTTATTCATAAACTCCCGTCGCATACACTATGTACACAAGAAGTTCACTCAACCAGTTCATTATAAATTAACCCATCCTCATCTTCTGTTTCTTCTTTTTCCGCTTCTCATTTTTCCGTGTTTTCCTGTTATCTTTCTTCTTCTTGACGACCTTGGGATGAGCGGCCATGTACTTCATCATCTGCTCCTGGGAGGGACGGTCCTTCTTCACCTTCTGTACCGCGCTGTCACCTGCAATGGGGTAGTGTTAGCTGTAGTCTTAGAGGGGCAGTTAGAAGTAAAATACATAAGATGCCAAGATTTTCTTGATAACAACTTCTTTATTGTGTAAATACACAATGTTTAGGAATTCAAGGTCACTACTACACTTCAACGACTTTTCAAACTCTAATATCTGATGTCTTGACAGACTGCAATTCCTGTCATTAGGCAACCCAGAATGGTATGTCACTGATATAGTCAGCAGCAGAGGAGATTACAATTCAAGGCCCAGCTGATCAAATATCAACATTAAACAAAGCAAAAGCTGTTTCTTTGCTATTATTGCAACAAATGTTTACTCACTGTCTGCCTGTTTAGGAGCGACCAGTCTTCCCATCTTGGTGGGATACTTTCCAGAGTATGTCTTCTGCGTGAGGGGTTGTCTCAACATGGCGTCGAGTTCCGCCTTCAGCGTCTGCTGGCGGTGTTTGTGTTTCTGCTGCTCCTCACGGTCACTTGGGTCTTCCAGACTGGGTCAAAGGTCAAGGTTATTTTATTGAGGGTCAAGCTTGTTATATTACCAAGCACATATGGATAGACTTGCCATGATGAACATAATGGGTCAAAGGTCAAGGTTATTTGCATATTGAGGGTCAAGCTTGTTATATTACCAAGCACAGACGGATAGCACATGCCATGATCAAGGCTTTCTAAGAAAGTATTCAAATTCATATGGCACAGTTACATCAAATATAACACATACAACATCAGTAGAAAAACTGCAGAATAGGTCAGAGGTCAAGGTCATTCAGAAGGCATAATGTGTCAAGTTCATAATTTTATGCCACATTTGCAAAAAGTATCTCGGTCATCAGACGCCAAGTATATCAACACTTCAGCTAATATTGTGATATTCAAGAATGGCCTACATTAAGTCCATGATTTATGTCTCCTTTACAATGGTTAATCTGAATATTTTAGAAATACTTAATTCAGCAGTTAAAGTATTGAACAAGGTCTGTGTAAATAAAGACACACAACGAGAAGGATACGCTCTGTCGTCTAGGATCACGTCCATCTCTTCTGCCGTCTTCACAAACCAGTCATTCTTGTGTTTCTTCTTCATGAACCTGCATAACCATTGTGGAACAATAAATAAACATTATTTTACACAACGCAAGGAAATAATGAGTAATCAATCAAAAGATATAGGCATAAAACTGAAGACATAGACAAGATAGTCTTGATAGGTAAGAATTGGTGTTCACGTATAAGACAAAATATTTTGGATGATAACTTCTCCTTTTCCACACATATTTCTAAGCTATTCCTTGCCTTATGGTTAGTCAACGGTCATCTAACGAAGGGGCAAGCAATAGCCTTGAAATGATGTGTATACAATATAAAAGTAGTTGTCAACCATAATATCAATGTCAATTGTAATGCAATGTCAATAATAAACAGTCAAAGCTAGTTGATTCTCACAGACATACAGACAACATTGAAAGAATGATGCAAATTCATTGTCAGAAAAAAAAACAAGAACATAGTTTCTTGCGCATATACACATCTGGTCTAGTCAATGTCTGAACTGACCAACTGACCAATGGTCTGGTGCCTACCTGTGATCCTCGGTGTCGATCTGACGGACCATGCTGATGATGGGTCTCCTGGCCGACACTGCATTGTACTCTACTGGGAATAGGGGCAAGTCCTCATCTGTATAGAGGCAGACAACTTTGCTTAATGCATTGCAAACTTCATATGATTGATAAGGAGAAAATATATTGTGTTTTATTCCTTTTTTAACTCATCATGCTTTGAGAAGAAGTTTCACAAGGCAAATTTATGAGAGTAAGGGACATCGAGTTATTTTTTTACTTCTCCTTATGAACATACTAGAATTGCATGCTTGAAGGTTATATTATAATCCTATAAGTATTTACTGTAACTCATACAAAATCTGATGACATGAAGAGCCAATGGCTCTATTTTTCACTTAGATCTTCAACTTGGTCATGCAAGTAATGATGACAGAGCCCATGGCTGTATTTTTCTAACGTAGCCGCAGTATCTGTGAATGGCATTCATCAACACTTCAACATCAATGATATGGTGTTTGATTTATTCCTGTACTCACTGTGGTTGAGGTTTTGTATAATCTTCTTGTAGTTCCGCACGTCCTCCGGTCCGACCAGCATCACACTCAACCCTTCCTTCATAGCTCGAGCTGTCCGCCCACTCCGGTGTACATAGTTCTGCACATATATCACACAAAAATATCAGTGTGATTCATAACTTGTGTTACAAGTATTATCTCTGTGGGACTTTTTGCAATACAAGTTGGTCTACATTACCTTATGCTTCAAATAACACAAACTTACAAACGGTAATTTTCACTTAGTAATTTGCAACTAGATAAGACATAGGCTTAGATAAGGGTTAGATTTATGTAGAGTACACCCACCTCTATAGTGCGGGGCACCTGGTAGTGAATGACGTGCTGCACATCGGGGATATCCAAACCTCTCGCCGCCACGTCGGAAGCTATCAGGAGACTATCAGACCCTCCTGCAAGTTAGAACCAGTTATGACTAAAACCACACTTTCCATTACGATATATATTCAAAATTTTTGGACATCGGAACATATGCTAGGACCATTGATGACAGAATCATATGATTAAGGTAAAATCTCAAAGTCTTCCAGATTGTGCCAATTGACCTAGCCGTCAATACTAACCTGAGAACTTATCCAGATTCTTGAGTCTCTGTCGCTGGTGCATGTCCGCGTGGAGGGGGAGGGGCCGACACTGCAGCAGGGTGAAGATGGACACAAGGCGACGGATACAGTCCTTGCTGTTAGTGAACACCAGGGTGCGCCCCGGGTACTGCTTCAAGAAGTAGTACAGGTACAAGTCCTAGGGAACAGTGGTAATGCATTGTTATGTGTAATAGAAGATTGGGTGAATTCAGATGAATACAGGTGAGATGAATACAGGTGAGGTAAATACAGGTGAGGTAAATACAGGTGAATACTGGTGAAATCTACACAAAGAAAAGAAGACAAAGTAGACGGCATACTCATTGCACCACAATCAAGACGTTCACCCACCTTCTCCTGTGAGGAACAGTTAATTCTAGCCTCTGTCAAAGTCTCTGCTGTACCAGTCTTTGTTGTCAGATCGATGATCTTCGGTCTCTCCTTGATACCTATTGTCTGCATCAGCAACTCTGTAAATATAGTTTAAAGAAAGTGACATTACAGGTGGAGAATGGGAGAATGAGCTTACAAGGCATTTCAGCTTTAATCAAGAGAGAGTTGAATAGATGGCTTACTGAACTGAGGCTCTCAACAAGTGACCTGCATTAATAACTCTATCCAGTCCTATCCTACATAATTTTATCATCCAAAACTGGCTCCCACAGTAGATATCGCTTGTGTGAGATCAAGCGATATCTATAAGCGATATCTACATTGTAGATATCGCAACAATCATTTCGTCACAATTCTATTACATCATCAGTTAATGACATCACAAGGCTTTGACATCACTGAGAACCCTGCTGACAATGTTATGACGTCACAAAGTTGATGACGTAACAATGCTATGATGCCACAATGCTAATGACGTCACAATGCTATGACATCAATGAGCTCGCTGCTGAAAAAGCCAAATGGCAGTTTTGTGTTGCAGATATGTTCATTATTTTGCTAATAATTGTTGAAGAATGATTTTGAATGATAAATAAAATCTCACCCTCGTGTCTTCTGATATCAAATATATCAACACTCGTTGATTAAATTAAAATATCCTCGGCAAGCCTCGGATATTTGTAACTTTAATCAACTCGTGTTGATATATTTGATATCAGAAGACACTTGGGTGAGATTCTCTATATATACCTAATTTCTTCTTCGTATCCAGTTTCTCCTTCTTCCTCTTCTTCTTCTTGATATAGCGTTGAGGCCCGCTGTGCAGCATGGTCAGTGTGGCTGAGAATACAAACGTCTGACGCTTTCGTCTCTGATGGTCATTCCTGACAAGATAAACAGTCATTTATACCAGTTAGCTACTAGTGAATACATTCATGCATAACCATTCTAAGTGGCCAATTTATAAGAATATATAAGAACTATAGATCATGGAAAATAACCTCAAAATGGCCACTCACTAAAGATTGGCTCGAAATAGTTTTGCGTTAGCATCAACCAAACATAAATCTATAAGACAAAATAACAGAATTCAGCCAATCAGATACATTTCATTTGAATTTATGATCACAAAAGAAGGGTGTAGTGGTCCACACCTCCATTTGAAAAATCACTCGAAAATATTTGCACACAAAAGAGCAAGCAGAAGAAAAGATTACTCCTAAGAGTCCCTTCATACAGAAGGCTTCTGATCAAGTAATACTCTGTTTACATGCAACCATATACATATGTATGTATTAATACTCATGTGTGTATATTTGCTCCTGGTGTGTATTTTGATCAATCAAGATGACGTCAACTCACTCGTTGATGAGCTCCAGGAGATGTGTGAGCTCCTCGAAGTGTCCCTTCTCCACCATCCTGTCCGCTTCGTCTATCACCAGCTTGTGCACCCGTGTCACCTTCGCTAGGTGGGGGTCTCCCTGGAGATAAGTACAATATAAGAGACATTCGTAATTCTATTCTGACAAACTTGACGTTAATTTCTTATATGCAAGAACCTGTGATGGGCTACCAGATTGTATCTCTTGAGGTGTAAATAAATATGGTGTGAAGGAAACTGGTGTGTTTGTCAGTTGGTCATGACGATGCCTCTGATAAAGGTCAAGAATACTTAACACTTAATGTTCCTTATTTAATAACTATCAACAATTCTGAATGGAAAATTTATTGGAATTACAAATAATCTGGGAATTTTGCGACCGACAGTTACTTGTCAAAGGCATCACCATGCAAAGAAAAGCAACGGAAATTAATAGGTTAATTCATAATCTTATTGTTAAAGCAGACCTGCTGTATAAGTTCCCACAACCGCCCCGGGGTTGCTATGACGATCTCTGGACACTGTCTAAGGACTCGCTGTTGCTTCTGAGGTGCCATACCGCCCACAACTGTAGCAACCTTGGAGAAACATGGGCAAACAAATAAGTACAACAGACTTCATAGAACTGCTGTAATACTATTCATTGACAGCACGACTAAAGCCAAAAGTTTAGAATCAACATAATAATACTAACTCTTTATTGTCTGCAGTGTACATTGGAAATTGGTTTATGTATTTTGCACCTGGCAGCCACAGTGCAGCGCCAGTTCAAGTGTTGTTCTGTCCTTATAATGTGGAGTGTCAACCGAGAAAGCAATACCTCTCATCTATTCACGTCTTTTGCGACCAGGAAACGAAACCCAGTCTTCTAGGTGATGAGCGGACACTAACAACTGAGCTACATATAGAAGCATAAACAATGGGAGAGTTTTACATACATTGAGGTCCATGTACTTGCCAGCTGCCTGCAGGTGTTTCTTCACCTGTATGGCCAGCTCGCGGGTCGGTTCAAGGATGAGGGCGAACAGAGGTTTGTGTGGCTGTCGGTCGGAGCGAGGCTTGACAGATTCCACCTCGGGGATATCTAGCTCGATGTTGTTCAACACTCGCACACAGCCAATACCTCCATCCTGGGACAAATAAAATGATTACATGATGACATGATGGGTTACAGTCTTCACAAATGTCAGTGTTAAAGTCTTGTGATTTCACATCTGTTATTTAAATGTTAACTTGCCAAGGGACAGATGTAGATACTGTTTACACTTGCATTATGCACTTGCCCATGAAAACACAAAGGTAATTTTCAGCATATTACATGAATTTCACACATATCTCAATCAATATTTATTAAGAAAACTAAATTATTATTTTTTTCCACTTCAAAGACTTAATATTTGTAAACAGGAGTCACTGACTGGTTACCAATGATCAAGTCCATATAGGAAGTAGAGTTGCCTGGAAACTTTAACATAGCTAGCAGTAGAGGAATTTGACTTTTGAAACTCTGAAACACCCACAAGGCAAAACAAGCAGTAGAGGACAAATGAACGTTTAACAAAGGGTAGGAGTTAATACAATGATCACTCTGATTTCCTCCTACAATAAAACATACCTCAATATCCTGCACATCCTCTTCATCTGGTGGGAGATCATAATCTCCATCATCATCTTCCTCATCACTGTCACCAAGCTCTGGAAGGTCGTCCTGTACTCCACTGTCACTCCCTCCTCCTCCTCCTCCTCCTTCATCATCATCATCATCATCATCTTCACTGCCATCTTCATCATCTTCATCATTAGCACTGTCACTCTCCTCTTTACCCTCAATATCTGCTTCATCCATCATATTGTCACTTCCGGGCTCGTCCACGTCTTCCTCTTCATCATCGTCTTCATTTACTTCTTCATCGTCTGAGTCTTTATCTTCTTCTCCACTTTCCTCACCAGACATCGCTGTAAATATGGATGCATAAATCATAAACATGAATAGTTGTTGAAATGTCTTTCACTATTTACTCTATTGGTAATCTTGTGACTTGAATAAGGGGAGATAATTCCAGAATATGAAAATGACCTAGCTTTAGCTGCTGCCACCAAAACCAAATGGCTGAATTACTTGTAACTGTTAACAAAGGGATTAATCTGCCAATTCTGGGTTAGGCAAGAAGCTAACAATAGCCAGAATATATAGAAAAGAAATTTATATTTTCAAATTCACTGGAGAAATAAACTAGTAAGAATACAAAAATGGCCTTTAGCTTTTGCCAAGCCACTACTAAATGGAGTAAACTTGGTTAGCCAAAAGGCTACACCCAGACTATATTGAAACAAAAGTTATATTTTCACATTCTATAACAGAGATTACTGTACCTTGAGCAAGCAGCTTTTCTTGCTGTTTTTCTTTAAATTGTAGAATATGATGAAGTAAAGGAATCCCAAATGCCAGCGTCTTTCCACTGCCCTGTGTGAGAAAGGAAGAAGTTTCAGTACCCCTAACATCTCTTGAATGATTTTGCTAGACATACAACACACATAGATAGGTTAGTTGAACCATTTAAAAATAATTTATGTAAAATAACACCACTCTAAAATATATATACTCAGGGTGACCATGAATAAGTGATTATGCTATCATTTCTCAATTTATAGAATAATGCTCAACTATTCCAGCAAGAACTAACCGTCTCTGCGGCGCCGACAATGTCCATCCTGTCTCGTATGGCCGAGGGGAGAGCAAGGGCCTGTATAGAGGTCGGAGACGAGAAGCCCTGGTGCTGTAGAGCCTTCAGTACCGGGGTCGGAACAAACAGGTTCTTCCATCCACTCATATCTGTACAGATTATTATACAGGACAAAATTAAGTTAGGCATATTCGAATTAGGGACTCGAGTGTCGATTAGAATCTAGTCAAGAATGCACTCCAAATTTTTTACCAAAGTTGTGACGTCACATGCATTATGGGTAGTGCAGATTTCTCTCTAAACGATTCATACCGGTACATGACATATTATGAATTAAATATGAAATTGTAATACATAGATAAATGTTTATATTTAGATCAGTTATAATTTTTCAACGGAAATCATGGAGTACGTGCTTGACTCGAATTTCAGTTTTCGGTGTTTGATTTGCTAACTCAGCACTCCAGTCCGCAAGTCAAACGAGACTACAGTAGTTGGCATGCATCACATCACCACTCAATTCAATATCTGTAACCCTCTCTAGATACTGACTGGTTACTTATCATATGTAACCAGTTAATATCTAGAGAGAGTTATATATATCATTCCATTTTAACTGATTAACAGGAATAACAAGTTATTGAGAAGTGAAGTAATACAGGACTGATTAGGAGCTGATGATGGGCAACATGAACTGCATGCCTAACAGCTATTTACTTGGTTGGGAGCAAAAAATCTTAATTCCGTGCTATCATAAAATCATAAAACTGTATACCTGAATATCTTCTTACCGGTAATTCAGTTATGAACTTAGGATACACAATCACATTGTAGTCCACAACATACCTGAAGATATCTTCTCTGTATCTTTCAGTTCAATAGGTTTTTCTTTCTCCATCTTTGGCTTCTTTGGTTGTGAACTGTTCTCGTTACCTGCTTTAGACAATTAGAAATTGAAAGACAGTGAGTAAAGGCAAATCAAACTAAATCAAGGAAATCACTAGATTTAACTCAAAGTGTTTCAGTTCAAAAAGTAAATATAGTATTCTTCCAATCACAAATATTTGTCTTATCAATTCATCTATATGAAAACATCACAAAGATAGAATATGAGTTATTCTCACCAGAGTTTGACTTCCGTTTGGCAGATTTTAAATCCTCCTTCTTTAAAGCTTCTTTCTTTTCCTCTCCTTCCTTCTCTGTTTGTTCATTTATATCCTGTACAGTATTACCATCGACAATAAGAACCTTTCCTTGCTTCTGTTTGAGACTCTTGCCACCTTTCTTGCCACTTTCTTCAGGTTTTTTCTTCTTTTTCTTCTTTTTTCTTTTCTTTTTCTGTTTGTTATCTTCTCCTTTGTCTTGTTTTCCTGATTCCTCAGACGTTTGGACATCATTCTGTAAGTAAAGAATAAAATAAAATAGAATCTCTATCTCCACTGTAAGATTTTCATACAAAGTATAAATTGTAAATAGTTGTAATTTCTCTGGAAAAAAGTTGAGGACCAGATTGTTTTGAGCAATAATTTTTATTTACTATGCGCTTTGTGTTCAATGGAAGAGATACATATGCAGGGTCTATTCAAAAGAGTATCACCATGTTGTTTTGCGTGCATTACCTGAGATGAGAAAAATTGACTCTGTAACTCATCAATCTTTGCATGAATTGTTATCAAAGACTTATATGAATATAATAGACTAATAATATCCAATGAATAGTCTCGTTTTTCGTTGAGAAGGATCAGCAAAAAATTATTAAATGCATAAGCATGTATAATAAAACAGACATTTATAAGTAGTAGACTTATATATATTCGGTTCAGTAAGATGCCCGCCTGTCTTCGCGCAAACGCAGGGTGCGCATAGCAGACAGAACACTAGTTGAGATTTCCGGCTCGCCGGCTGTCATGATTATTAATCTTGGGTCGCGTAAATTAGCATCATGATAGTGCCCCTAACAGTGCAGATGTTTACATTTTTGTATTTTAATAGTCATGCTTTTCCAAATCGTTTTGCAAGTGCATCCAGGAAATGTCATTAGAATTATTAAGATTAAAAGTTTATTGGGCGATAGTTTGAGCTTGATTCAATGGGTTACATGTCTAAAATTATCTCTGTCAAATGATTTATAAACATAAAACTAAAAGCACGTGGTCATAAATGCGTGATCGAAAACCGAACATTCTCATAAATTTTGACGATAATGAATATATTTATTACCGATCCGTTGTCATTCTCTACTAGTTCATAATCTGTAAGTTCTTCAAACGATATCAAGCTGTCAAAATCCTTATTTGACCGTAACGCAGGAGAAATTTCCAACTTTTTCCACTGTGCTTTCTTCTTCACGTGTTTCAACGTCGCCATTTTGTTTTAGTCTCAAATCAGCAAGCTGTGCTAATATAACTTTATACCATGCATTTTGAGAAAATTCAAGCTGCTAATTTTATGATATTGTAGATAAAATACATTATAGTTGTAAAGTAATGTCACTAGAAGGACTTTTAAGACCTCTTTTGACTTTGCATTTCAACACTCACTTTGGAAGGTTAGTTTAGAGATTATGTAAACAAACATGGCGGGAAGTTTATGACAGCGGATTGACTGCTTCTTGATCAAATTATGTGTTATCTTCATCAATAAATTGTAAGAATGAAGTATTATACTTTAACATGCCTTTACGATACTCTGTTGTATCAACCCCAATCCTATCATTAAATAACTCATTCTAAACTGATAGCCTACTTCATATTTATAACCAGGATATTAAATTGAAAAACAGGTCAAACAGAGTGCAGTAGGCATGTTTGACAATTGTCCCACTCATGTCAATGTATTTGCTTATTCCGTTGGTTTTATACTTTAATTGCTGCTATATTGAACAACGATGAGTTCGTTAAACTTAAAAAAAACATTCTAGCTGCAGCGAAAGCCTTTTGATAAGGCGCTATAAGACAATTGTGCTCGCCTCCGTCTTGCTCTTCTACGCTGGGCCTGAGAAGCTAGATACCTGCATCCCCATTGGGTAGTTAGTATGTGGCTCGCTGTGTGAGGTAGAGCTAGGGACATCGCGACGATTTACAAAATCACAAACGCTGGGGTAAATTGTTCTGAAATACGAGGCAGATAATACTCCTTATCACTATGAAGTCATTACATACCTTATTGGGGGTTGTATACCTGCATCCCCATTGGATAGTTTAATGCGGCTCGCTGTGTGAGGTAGAGCATTCGGACAACAGAGGTTTCTGTCTATGCTGCGCTGTAACCGAATGTAGGTTTACCGGAGATAGTCACGGCGAGTTACATCGTCAAAGGCCCTATATAAATAGTCATTTATTAATTCATATTTAAAGGAACAATCAGAGTGTTATTATAGCCACATGTAGAAAGTTACTTTGGGTGTTTAATGATTTTATCGCGAGATATTGAGTATTGTCGAACATTATCTGGTTAGTGCCAATCTTTTCAGTATAGTGACAAAATGTTTAGTTGTGATTATGATTGAAAACCGGACATAAAAGTTGATGATTATTTGGCCATTCACAAAGATTCGTGTTAGCAGCAACTTGAATGTCTATTAATACTATGTTAGCTGTTCCTTTCAGCATGGCAATAACTGGTATTTATAATTGTTACCATCATCTTAATTGAAGGTCTTGAATATGGTGAACGTTCAAAAGCACAAAGTGAATATAGATCATCTGTTAATATGTTTAACAATTACCCCAGTAACACATAACCAGAAAGTCACAGTGTCTTCCTGTGCTACCAAAAAAGTATCATTCATTAGTGTGAGATAATACATATTAACTCTTGGAGCTTCATTTAAAAGAATAAATCTGAAAGAGAATGAATCTAAATGAGATGTTAATTAAAGAACTATATTTGTAATATGTATGTGTAAATATTTCAGTGTTTCCACAATACAACTTTATTCACCTGAGAGAATATGGAAGACTGTCATCGAATGTTCCTACAGAGGTTTATGGGCCAGGGCTTGCTCAATGCTAAGGAAGTTAAACAGCTCTTTAAACAGTGCTGTGAGAGATACGAAGGTATGGCTTGATATGTTCCATTTACTAGAATTTTATGTTCAGAAATGTAAAAGTTGGTCATCAATGAATTGCATAGAGTTCTAACTGACATTGTACGATAAATATGTTTCCGTTTGAAGGCAAGCCAAGCATTACATTCATAAATGTTATCTGTTATGAGAAATCCATCCCCACTGCAAACCCCACCTTTGTATACATATGTCCTAAAACATGGACAACAAACCAAAATTCCTTTGTTTTCACTTAATTAGCACCTCCGTCAAATATTTATTGACTAGCACCGTGATTGAGTTACTAACATTCACCATGTATTGCATTCCATTTAAAGAGAAAAAGAATTATTCTGTACACTATGTTAATAATAATCAATGGCATAGCCACTTTAAGAATTTTATGTTTACAAAGTGTCATGGCTACTTTTGTTCCACAGTGAATTTCTCAAATGATAACCCAGAAACTGCAAAACGGCACCTACCAGACTTTGTGATTTTTATCAACAACCACATCCACCCTATCCACATGGAAATAAAGAAAGCTATCAGTGAAGAGGACGGCTCCAACCATTACGGACTGGTAAGTGATTAGATGATCTTACTCGTATGATGAGGGACGGGATAGGGACAGGATTATTTAGGGCTTCAGTTCAAGAATCCTGCCAGAGGCTCGGCAACTCTGTCTGTTGCAGAGAACCATTCTACATGTAGTACGATTTGGGTGCAATGCTACACTGAATTATACTGCCCATGGTTTGCTAGTTCCAGCCGATGCTTGCAGGTTTCACAGCAATGCATAGCCACAAAGACATTGCAGGCTTTCTCCCTACAATAATAGTTGCTATGATGTAAGTCAGACCTCCTTCACACAGACCCCGTATATCCGGAAACCCATTTTTTAAAAACTTTTTTTGATGCATTTCTATGCAAATGATGATTCACTTAACTGCATAACTCTTTCGATAATGAGTTGTTGATTTGATTAACTTTACCAGAAGTTTAAAAATGATTGACTTTCTGTCTACCGGATAATGTTAATGTTATATGTCTTTGCAAGTAACTAATGATTGCTGTATCTTGTTATTACTTGGAACATGGACTTAAATAATTCAAGTATCCATTGTTTTTACTGAATAATACCTTGAGGCTCTCATCATTCTCCATCTCCATGTCCAATGTTCCACATTGAAAATGGTTAAAATGCCCCTAATAAAAACCATTGGCAAACTGTCATATATAGTACTTTTATCCAAACCTTTGAAAGCAATGTAACTCCTCCCACCAAGCCCATATTGTAAATATTTTAAATTTCTGTTTCCGTTTGGACACTGCACATGATTTTTTCATTGTCTTTACCTAAAAAGATTTTCTGTTCTTCAATCAAATCAAACCAAATTATCCAATATTTTCATCTGACCATTAACTTCCGAAGTTGTTACGAAACTAGTGGCCCACATCAAGAACAATAATTGTTGTATCTAATAAAAGAAAATGTTTCTTTTAATTGCAGGTGAATGTCAGTCGGACTGAACTAACCAAAATGGCGTCGGATTACACTCAGAATGAGCTGGAGTTCTTCAAGAAACTGGTATGAATACTTTTCTTATACAAATTTCACCTTATATCTTACCATCCTTGTATAAATTCAACTCTTGAATTCAACTCAACCTTCCCTTCTACAACTTCCCAAAGCAAGGCATAACTCTTGCCAGTCTCCATCACTGGCTGATTTAAGCCTTGCCGCATTTACTTAAGGTTTCCATGCTAGGAAATCAGAGCAGATCACTATGCAGTTCATGTGCAGCAATCCACAAAAAAGCGAGGGAAATATTGCAAAGCTTAAATCAGTCAGTTTTAGAGACTGTTTGATGTTTATATATAAAAAAGATCTAGAATCACCTGTTTGTGTCTCTCTCCCAGGTGGAGGTGATCGTCGAGTCTGACGATGGTTACGTGGGGTCTATTGAAGCTCTGAATCTCACGGAGAAGTTGGAGAAGAAGATATCGAAGAATGACGCACAGGACCTCCTCGACCGCATGATGGTCGAGATGTGGATTCTTCAGGTAAATAGAACTTTACGTGTAATGAAATTGTAAACTTAATTTTGTGTAGTCTTTCCATGGCTGATTCATTGCTCCCGCGAACATTTTAATTGATCCCGTATTATGAGAATTATAACTTTGATTTGATGTTTTGTTTACTTCCCAATTGTGAACTTTAGCATTGCTTTGCCTTTTCCATCTGAGGTATTTCAATAATAATTAAGTTGATAATTACTGAAAATTTAAAGTTAATTTCTGGTGGGATAAATAACCATGTAGGCAAGTTTGCTTGACATTTTTTTTGTTGGTATCTCAAGAGATTTGTCCAGTTGTTTTGGGTTGATTCTGTTTATCAATAACTTATTTCATGCATTTTAATGATTTATTTAATCAATGATGTCATTATCAGGAATTCCATTTGCAGTGTAGAAATAAGTCTGAAATGTTATTAGTCCCAAACTATGAATTTGACTATTTCCATGTTGAAATTGAGCGAAAACATAAACAAATTACCAACCCAGGCCTTAAGTAGCCAGGTACGGGTTGGCGGACAGGCTTTATTTCATACACTGGTATTTGTTGACATTACAGAAAGAGGGGAGAGTTTCCCTGGATACGAGGGCTATACTGGAGCTAGAACAGTACATGCTGGAGTACTTCTCCGGTATTGTCAAGATGTGCAATTTGTGCAATAAGATCGCTCTCAAGGCAAGTCAAAGTTTATTTTGATTTTCGTACCTTTAATAAGTAAAGCTCTTTATGTCACAATCTAAATGAGTATCTGGTATTTAATGATGATATTACAGTGTCCTGTGTGAAAGAATTAGAATGGAAAGGAACTATGATGAGCTAAAAAGGGTAAATATTGAAGACTGTCACTAATTACCCGTTCATCAGATGACTGGTTATGAAACAGTGATGGATCTGGGGGATTAGTATTTTATTCTCTTTTCCAGGGCCAGACGTGTGAGGATTGTGGTATCAAAATTCACCACCACTGTGCAACCCGATATTTCACCAACAGAGACTCTCGCAAGTGTCCCGTCAGAGAATGTGCTGCCCCCTGGGTACACGATATTCCTAAGAAAGGTGAGAGTTACCCACCCTGTTGTCCTCTTTAGGCTCAATGATGACTTGACTGGGTTCCATCAACCAACTCACGTCGCAAATGGCTGTGAAATTTCCCAAGCGACGTTGAAAAATAACTGACTCCATCGACCAAGTCTTTCGTAAATGAATGCCGACCATGTTCTTGGTTATATGCATCATTGCCATTAGATCAACAGTCCCTAGAAGGATGACTGTTTAGGTCATTGCTTCTCTTGTTATGTTATACTAAACAACATCTGTTCATAGGCTTGTGCGTCAAAGATAGTTTCAATTTCATTCAAATCAGATCGAACATAATATTCGTGCCTTGCTGCATGGTTGATCAGAGGTCCGGTCGGGTGACCTTTTACATAACCAATCAGCGACGAGGCTAAAAAGCCATTGGACCGACTTACGACATACGAAACACCACATCCAATGCCATTTCTAGGAAACCCTCTGACTGGCTGAATTTATCGAAGGTGAAAGATAACAGTGAAGGTTGACGATTGAGGTATGAGTGTTACTTTCGATCTGATTAAAATGAGATTGGGTTAGTTTGACAAATTGACCATTGTTTAGCATGACAGAAATTAGTAATTAGCCAACCATTAACGATTCAAAGACCTGCTGAACTCAGGCAATTGTGAAAGAGAACTTCATTATCACTGATTTATAATCAATCATTACAGAAATGTTCTTAATTCTTTAAGAAGTTGATGAAAACTTTATGGAACTAGATTAGCGTTTGCGGGACACCGAAACTTAGGGTCTCGCCTTTCCCTGTTCCGCCTTCTCGTCAGCATCAATAAAATGGGAATTCTTTTTAACGAAAGTTTGTTCATTATTCGAGTTATTACTAATCATCACTGGGGTCACTTTTCACAAGTTTGTTCTTAAAACCTATTTCTTCTGATCAAAGGATTAACGTGGCCTTAACCAATATCTCATGACCTTGACCTTTGACCTTCAAGGTCACACCATCAATGATCACTTTTCATCACATATAATAATCATGCAATGACTCAAAGTGTTCATAGTTAAAATACAGCATATTCACAAAAGCATGCTTAAGTTTTGACCTCACTGTGACCTTGACCTTTGACAGATTTTAGCGAAAACGTTTTCAAATCTTGGTCTTTCTCCATAGTTCATATATACCAAATAAGAGCCTAATAGCACAAAAAAAGTTTGAAGTTATCATGTTTACAAGGATTGTTGTAGTGATTTCAGAACTCATGACCTTGACCTTTGACCTTGAATGTGAACATGTCAAAATCATTCCCCAGGTGTATAAGAAAGAAATTAAGCTATCTATATGAGGTGTTAATATCTTCATGGAAAAAAGTTACTTAGTGATTTCAGAACTGGTCAGCATGACCATATCTCGTGACCTTGACCTTTAAAATTCAAGGTCACACAATCAGTGATCACTTTTCATTGTGTATCACAATCATGTAATGATTCAAAGTGTTAATAGTTGAAATAAGACATTTTCGCAAAAGCATGCTTAGGTTGTGACCTCGCTATGACCTTGACCTTTGACAGATGTTAGCGAAAACCTTTTCAAATCTTGGCCTTTCTCCATAGTTGATATACACCAAAGAAGAGCCTGATAGCACAAATATTTAAGTTATCGTGTTTACAGGGATTTTTTTAGCGATTTCAGAACTTGTGACCTTGACCTTTGACCTTGAATGTGAACATGTCAAAAAAATTCCCCAGGGGTATAAGTAAGAAGTTATGTATATGAGTTCTCAAAACCTAATAGGAAAAAAGTTAAAGCCAATACAAAACGCGGCGGCGGCGGCGATAGAAACTGCACAAAAACTGATAGCAGCTACAATTGAGAGTGGCAATTTTGGATGGTTCTTTACATAAGAGACCTTTTGGTAGTAGTATCTTACTTCTCTAAACTTTAAAGACACAAAGGCCAAGGAGTGGTCTCATTTCCTCAGATGAATCTTTATAATTATTTCAACATTTTTTTGCAGATGTGGTGGAGAACAGTCAAGCTACTCAAAACGAGACACAGTCCACCGGATCCAGAAAACGCAAACATCACTCGTAGAACGGACATTTTACCAACTTGACATAGATTTCTTATTCCTTGCTACCAACATGTGTGATGCTCATTTTCGTGAATGTAACAATCATGAATGCTGACACTACTCATACAAAATATTATGAGTAAACTAATAATTTTCATGACTTATCATTCATGAAAACTATTTGCCGCCAACTGATCATTGACTTGACATTTAATTATATCACTATCTGTAAGAAAAGCAAGTTTTCTGAATTCCAACTTCTTTACTATGAAAAGACGCATAGTGATCCATCTGATGAAGTTACCTGGTTTGTTCATAATAAAGAAGTGCTTTTAAGAAGTCTGGTTTTATTATGTACTCCACTTCTAAATGAACTTCATGAACTTTTCATTCTCTCATTAAATGCATACAAACATGTTGTTTGCCTTGGAAAATGTATGAAGGCAATTTTAATGAATGCAATGTAATCTTCTGGATGTTTTTCTCTTGTTTGTTAATATCAATAAAATTTTAACAACAAACTATTTTGTTGTTTTCACCTGTGAGAACAGATAATTGATGAACATGTTTACAGACAGTTGTCACTGGGATTGATGGTTCAATGTTTCAGATGAAATGGCCATCCACAATTGACTGCCACTGTACATATTGAGATCAAGGAATATCTCCAAATCTACATTGTGAATATGGCTAAAATGTAATCATCATTATGCAATAACAGGGGTAAAAACTAACTTCAAACATTTGGTAGCCTGCAGGGCTAGTTGTTTTGATATCTACTAGCCCAATAGTATCACTAGCCTGTATCTCCTAGTAATCTAACAATTATAAAATGTTATGTTTGAACTACAATGGCAAGTATTTCCTTACTTAAATCATTTACATCTGATACCATTGTTGCTGATAAAAATATCTAATAATCTCTACTCATACAAACGTATTTGAGTATTTCATAATGATTCAGAAATTGTTAAAGGCCCACAGGACTAGTAGGAGCTTACAGTTACTAGCCGGGAGTCATTTTTACTAGCCTTCGGTCAAAGGTCTAGTGTTAATTTCTAGCCCTGAATCATGTATGACATCACACAAACATTGTTACCACATCACAAAATTGCTGATATACAAATCCAATGATGTCATAATACTAATGAAGACACAATTCTATGACCTCACTTGAATCACTACTTGAGAAACACTATAATATATATAGAGAGTGGTATTTTAAGGATAACTGTACGTGAATTGTTTTATATTTACTGAATTTGCAACCTTATGGAAGCTTTGCTTTATGACAATGTAGCATAAGTTAAAATGGGATTAATTGAAGTCACACATAGTACTTAATAGTGTAGTTTCTGTTTGTCTAATCTTTACTTAATAACAGTTTGACATATGAGAAACTAAAACGAAGAAACATGGTTTAGTATATACATACTTCCTAATGCTCCCTTCTACTTATGCTGTAAGTTTCTATGAACTATGAATGCAGCTCATTAACTTTACACAACAGGTTAATGGAAGTATCTGTGCAGTATCATCCCCCTTTGACCTCTGATTATACAACAGCATTATGCAAGTGTCATGGACTTAAATCTAGCAGTGTACAGAGCACTTTATCATTCTGAGTAATATTCTGGTTATATGAATACATGATCACAACAAGTAGTGACAGAAGTACTTCATAGCAAAAACTAATGGTTCAAGCAACATGTAAATAATTTTACCTAAATTCATTTAAGAGATTAAATATACTACCCGTGCTTTTAGCTTACTTTTGTTACTAGACTCACTTGCACAGTTCCACCCAACTTCCCAATGCAAGGCATAACTATTGCCAGTCTCTATTACTGGCTGATTTAGGGCTTGCAGTATTCCCTTAAGAAATCTGTGTTTAGAAATCCAGGCCCGCTATGCATTTCTGGTGCAGCTATTCACTGTCTTGACACAACAAAGCGAGGGAAATACCGCAAGGGTTAAATCAGCCAGTAATGCAGACTGGCAAGAGTTATGCCTTGCGTTTGGAAGTTGAGTTCCACCTAAAAAAATTTTTTATTATGTTGATTAAACAGAAAGACAAAACATGGGTTTCTTTTGCTTGTTTATTCTTATTTTAACCATTACTTAAAACATATTCCTACACAAAGCGTAACCTTAAATGAAAGTAATGATTTACCTATTTAGCATTGCGGTTTGATTGCATGAAAGAATACAACATGGCCCTTCCCCGGCTATATTCCAAATCCAAATATAAAACATGCATATAGGTACCGGTATGTAATCTTCCCACGGAGGTACTTTTGGAACAGTAGAACAGTAGAGTGACCTCTGTTGGAAGAGAATTATAATGTGTGTATTGCAAAACATATTCATTTGATATTTCCTACTGTATCTTGATATTTTTATTTAGAAATATATATATAATTGTCAGATAAAGAAAAATGCAAAATGACTGCATAGCACATCCTTGATCGTGAAAGTATAAAGTTTTCTTCATATAAATAATCTAAGCTGCGTCTTGCATTTATACCTCACATGCTATAGGGTATGTATTGATATTGTTTTTCTCATTGTTTGTACCGCCACTCCCAAGTTCTTTAATACTTTACTTTACTTTATTATCCATATACACAAGACATAAACGGATACTTGTAATAACACGTATGCGTTTATCATGTGACTTATTTTGTATTTACTAATTTCAGAGATATACCACATGACAGCCCGCTTTGATATTTTTTTGTAATATCAGTAACACTTAATTAAATCTATCAAACATGACAAGTTCATTGGGCATTAAATTATCAACCTTACTAACGTTGCCTTCAAGGCAAGTGTACTGGAGTGCAAGTTTAATGACCGACGATTAGGTTTTTATTGTTTACTAAACATATTTTTTAGCACAGGAAGCAGTAAGTACTTGATCGAAATGTTACCTAGTTATGGTTATTCATAAGACGTGAATACAGACATCAACGAGGTACTTGTCGCTTTTACTTTGCTTACACAGCCTTATAACATTCATGGTTCATTGAAAACTGAACATCAGTAAGGAAATAACTGATAACATTTATAAATATTTACTAAAATCGACGATGTATGTCGCCGAACCTAAACTAGAATAATGATATCGAAAACACGAAAAAACAGAATGCAGAGCTGGTTAAGGCAGGGACCTTATATACCATATACATATATTGTCTATAAGGTCCCTGGTTAAGGTGAAATAATTATTATGTTCTAACATTAACTCGACATCTGCGCCTGGTTTCTTAATATTTTAGTATTTTAATACCAATAAGATATACTTGTAATATTGCCTTAATCCCGAATATAATGGAGGCAAAATGTTCTCCTCGGGGAAAAAAATGTCCGTCGATATAAATATCATAAATTCATAGAGTGTTTCATATATTTCTTATCAGTCTTGTTAGTTAACGAGTATTACTGAAGGAACAGGAACATTACTCCGTAACCTAACGTTATACCATTTCTATGAAACCATGAACGATGTATTGTTAAGAGTAACCCTTTATTAAGCAAAGATGAAGTGTATCTGATAGAAGAATCCCTTCCCCTGAACTGATATAAAATCAACTAGATATATCGTCAATCCAGATTAACAATTCACTTGATGACATCGTTAACCAGCCCTTGGTACAATCCAATGCACATATTTCAATTTTCTTTATTCGATATAAAGGCCTTAAGATAAGATAATATATATTTACAATACAGCAGTTTCAACAATTTAAATGTACAGATTGTTGTAAAGAATTGAAATGCTATACAAGGTACTGTTTGACTTATGATAAGGCATATTAAAACGTTTTCCAGATGGCAGAAGTGAATACTCTGAGTATAAAATGTGTGATGAATACGAAATGATTTTCCGAGCATGTAATAAGTTTTTCTCATCATTTACTGACATTGGATGGTCTAAAATGGTACCGACAATTTTTGAACTAATGTATTTTAGAGCTGCATTCATTTGAAGCCAGATGTTTATTCATTTGTCTTTTCACTTTTTAACATCTTATTAAGACACTTTTTAACATCTTATTAGGGCACTTTTTAACATCTTATTAAGACACTTTTTGACATTTTATCAAGACGCTTTTTAACATCTTATCAAGACACTTTTTAACATATTATAACTTCTCTTCAAAGACCTTATGAAGACATGTTCATGTAAAATTTATATTCATTCTCTTCCCACAGAGGGTACTCCGATTCTAACTATTATGTTTTTGGTATGTGTTTGTCAATGCAATGCTTCCTAAATAATAAATGGTTGATATAAAGTTACTTGTATCATAATTGAAATGTATATAAGTGATATCATATTTAAACATTAAAACGTTTCAAGTAAATCCTCGTCATATACAGGCAAGTATTTCAAAAGCATATACCTTCACTTCTACGCAAAGATGAACCATATCTGAACAGAAGCAACTATACACGAAGGCATCTGTATTGCCAATACTAAGAAAGTATGGTTAACTGTTATTTTCGGATACCTTGAAAACAGAAACAATGTCATTAATCTTATATTGATAGTAATAAAGTATAATATATTCAAAGCAAAACAACATAGTAAATTACCAAACACTCAATACATAAAAACGATATCCGCAACATATATAACATGGACAAATGCTCTGCATATACGACATGTAATTATTAAATTCATGAAATTCTGGTCATCATGTCACAATCTTTTCTAACAATCTGAATAAAAGAGTAATATCCTGCCATTATGATAGCCAAGTAATGATGTCCACCCTTAGAAATTATATTAGATCATAAAATCTGTCTGGTCCATTTCAGTTGATGTCATTGTCTGTATGTCCTATTTGTATACATGTATGTGTATATAATGTATTGCCTAACATGCGTTGATTGTGTATGTACATGACCAAAAATTAATAAAGTTATATAAAAAAAATTATATGGTGTTGAAACCAGAAATATAAAGTTCAACCAGGATAGATTTTAACATTAACACTTCGCTTCAATGCAAATATGAATTAGTCCTGCATGTAAAAGCAATGCTCAATGTTTAATGCAATACCAATCGTTCGTAAATGTTATATGTTTCATTTGAATAATTTGACTTTGCTTCAATCTAAGGTTAGTCTTTCTTGTCTTCAAATTCAGTACCAAACTAGTTATATAAATGTGTCTAAATATGTATTTATGCTATGAAATTGTATGAATCACTTCATTTGTAATATCGTTATTGAAGTGGTATGTACGTTGGGCCTATGGCCTGGACAAACTTGGACAAACTTGTCATAAAAAGCTTAGTCGTTTCTGGATAGGAAAACAATTCTTTATGTTTAACGTAATACTGAAGCTTTGTGAACATCATATTTTCATATCTATCAAGGAAAGAACATTTACTTCAATACAAAGATTATTCATTTGAATGGTTTATTTGAATTATAATACAGATTCAGTTTATTGAAAATAAACTTCCTGGATATCAACACTACAAAGTCTGAAGAGCGATGCCTCAAAAGAGCTGTAAGCAAGTTAATTTAAAACAATTGCATAAGATGTAGAAGTAGCCATCCCTTATCCGGTCCTCGTGTGCATAGCAAGTGAGTAAGTGACCCACTCAAGTGGCCATCTGTATTCTCACTGGTCGACCCTGGTCTACGTCAGCGCCAGATGACCCCCGGACATAGGTGTAAATATACGTATATACTTACCTGTGCACTAAGAGAGGCGGGAATCAATCAACGAGTGAAATGCCACATCAATTAGTGTCTCTCATAATCATAGGTAAATCAACCTGGATAACTAACGCTCTCACCTGGTTTTATACATAGCCTACCTTGATCGTATATTTGATACCTGGTTAATGATATACATAATAATATTTTATTTATTCAATTCATAATGGATTTCGCGAAACAAAATGATGGAATCGTACCTAAAATGATCCTTTTTAAAACATCTGATACGTGTTTAAAATGAAAGTATGGGGTTGAGAACGAAATTTATTATATAATGTCTATAACAGGTCTCCATCAGTTTAATTTTATTTAATTTTTTTATATTTAAAATAAATATGACTTTTAAAGTGAAATACGATAAGTACCGATTTTGGGAATGTAGACCAACTTCAACAGTATTGTCATCATAAAAAGGGAGACAACTGCCGTTTTGCTTGAATTCTTCACAGTAATTGCATATTTCATAACTAATTATATCTTCCTCTTTAGAAGGACGGTCGGGAGGGACACACCATGAACATTTTCTGGCTGACAAGTTTGTGGTTATTCTTTGATGGCAATATTTACCAGGTATGTACAATTTATGTTTCATTCATAATCTAATTGTATTACATGAAATAAATTAGTGTAATTTACAATATATAATTGTTTAATATATTGCCATCATATATAATCATATAATTATGTAAAACATTTACTCCTGTACATTCGCGTTTTTCATTATAAAGAAGTTTAAGCATTCCTATTTTTTACTAGAATATTAAAACAAATATTCATATTAACTTCTATTCAGATTGTTGAATGCGTGACTATTAAAGGAGATACAAGCAATGAGAACCACGGTGAGTAATTAAATTTTATATATTCCCTTTTTAACAATCCAATGAAAAGGTATTAACGGAAATGTTCTGTTGTTGCGTTAAGGAAGATAACATTAATACTTTGCTATTTCTTTGTCGATGTAATACTTCCTCACTAAATGGCTGATATAAAGTTACTTTATCATTAACGGAAATGCATTTTAAAGGGGCAGTACTTAGCACCATTTTTTCAACTTTCAGTTTTTCAAATTTCCCATTTATATTTACTTTAGAGGGTAAAACATCTTATTACACAAACCGATTATCCGTAGTGCTAATAACGGTGCTGCGTATAAAGTAAAACTTGCATGGTGGCGATTCTATTGTGAACGCATGTTATTATTTCGAATGCCAAAAATCTATTCCCATGGATTTACGGAACCATGTACACTCATTTTTTAACTGATTTTCCGAATAGAGAAGGTTGTTTTACTTTTGGTGACATTATTTTTCAAATACATTTCATCGACTTATTTCAGCGAAAAAACGTGCTATTGCCCCTTAAAAGTGATATAATATTTAAACATTTAAAATTTTCAAATAATTTATTATTATATGCAAGCGACCCCAGTGCTATTGAATTGTCGATATGAAAATACACCATTGACAGTAGTGTCTTTTTCTGTGAATGTGGGTAATTGGGTATTGTATCAAGGAGTCAAATATATCAATAACATCCTACTTGTTTCGTTACTTTGTGTTTACTCATACGACGTATCAAGTGATATATAAAATACTTCCTTAAAAACATAACCGGCATAATTTGAAATCATGAAATTAGAGTCATTTTATATGACAACACAGACCACCAGTATCTTAAACCAATTGATCCTAAACATTTCTTGTTATCCTGTTTACATTTGCATATACACATTCTTCCTTAGTTTAAAGTCAACGACACTTTCAAAGTTTCGATAGCAAAAATGGTTATTGCAACTTACTTAATGCTTAAAAGACGGTTCTTCTATAATCGAATATCAGTCAATTGAGAGTTATTTCAATACCATGCATCAATCAATAACTTTGCAGAATTTAAAGAATACAATTTCTCATTCAAATTAAACTTTTAGATGAGACGGGAGTATTCTCAGCAAACGTTGTCGTCCACGGCAACCCAGGTTTCCATGACGACCTGATGATCCACGTTACAACCGAAATCGCCTTCCACAACCTGACAGTAAGAAGAGTACAGGACTCAGTACTCCACCCTGACGCAGAGGGGTTTGTCATCTCTGGAGACCCGGATGGACAAACGGTGTTCGATATGCATAAAACACCGGTAGTAATGTTCAATACATACCTTTACTATTTGTTTGAGAATATGTTCGATTATTCGATTATACATTTAACTGCTTTTGCTAGAAAAAATCTTAGAGAGAGAGAGAGAGAGAGAGAGAGAGAGAGAGAGAGAGAGAGAGAGAGAGAGAGAGAGAGAGAGAGAGAGAGAGAGAGAGAGAGAGAGAGAGAGAGAGAGAGAGAGAGAGAGAGAGAGAGAGAGAGAGAGAGAGAGAGAGAGAGAGAGAGAGAGAGAGAGAGAGAGAGAGAGAGAGAGAGAGAGAGAGAGATGCTCAGCAGCTAATTAGTAGAAAAGAAACATTTAGAGTTAAAAAAAATAGAGATATATATTAAATACATATCCATATATGAACTGATCATTGATCGAAATAAGATTTGCTGTACAGTTGATATGTGATGTGCAAATGAATTGGCACAGAAACTATGAAATTCAGTTCATGAATCAAAGGTATAACGTTAATTCAGATGTGTTATACCTTCAGACGGATGTTCACGACCACGCCCGACACTTCTTCAGCGACCCCAACTCGGGTACCATTGTGAGTGTCGTGCCAGGACACCAGGGGAATCTACATGTGGTGAGATGTCTTAACATTCATTGGTCGTTTACACATTAAAAGCTGTTATAGAGCCATTACACAGAGCGTTTTCAGAATATTCAGAGCATTCATCAACTGTTTGAACAGTCAATTCGACCTTACAAAAACTGTAGAAACATCACACTTGGAATGAATTCTGTTTAAAGACACACACCTTCATCGCGGAAACAAAATCGTATTCTTTGGTTGGTATACGAGCAACAATTTCCTTGAGATTCGAATTACTGACGACTTAAGATCTTTAATATCCTAAACATACGACTCAGTATGTATATATAAATGTTCTAGTTCCTATCAAACACGACTAAATTTTCAACCTATTTGATGATAAGTTTTCAACGATATTTCACTTCCGGTAAGAATAATTAATGATGTGTGTAAGACAGAATCACCAAAAGACACTAACGTTTACTTCCTATACTAATGTCCTTTACTTGATTGAATGATGATGAGCTTCATCCATTTCCTGTAGGAGGGAATGATCAACGACATGTACATCATAGCACCCCCGGGGTCAGCAAGACGTCACCGACGGGCGCTCAAACCTGACGAACATACCGTCTACAAACAGAATAAGGTTAAACACGGCACCGCTGACTTCTTAGAGGGTGAGTTGAGACATTCCTGGGTTAGGTTTGTCATGATACGTCAATATGTAAAATTGTATAACATATCATGAATGAATTGTGTTGATAATAGGTTGATAATTAAAAGTTATATTTTTTCGGTAAGGCAAACATTATCCTTAAAAGATATCGAACAGCTATTTTTGACTAAATATTTTCCAAGAGGCCAAATATAAATTAATGGATATTTATCTAAACTTAATGTGTCACTCTGTCACAAACTTTTGATATTGATGGTACATTACTTTTCGCCAGTTCCCAAGATATTCAGCGACAAATCCAGATGGGTTGGATCCTACAGACGGCGCCCTAAAACGAGATCGCACTTGGTGGGGGTCATCAACAAGCACCTCACTGGACAATCATCCTCTCGCACTGCACGGAGCAACACAGGAGATACGACACGTTCCGTTCGCAGCACTGGCAGAGATAAGTTACGCCATGTTCGTAGCTCCGACGAAGGCCCTCTACGCCATGTTCGTAGCTCCGACGAAGACCCTCTACGCCATGTTCGTAGCGCCGTTCGAGCCACACCACGTCAAGTCGCCCGGAGTTCTGTCATGGCGGCAACCGACCTGCCTCGACTGAGGAGCAGCCGACAACCCACCAATGTTCCCGCCACGGTGGAGGTCCTCATCATCATAGATAGAGAGATGTTCCAGAACTTCAATTTCAGTATGACAGACCTCGGCCTCTTCCTCCTCCACTATTGGCACGCGGTGGGTTCACGTCTACCTTTATTTTGCAGTGTTCTAGCTCTTCCCACAGAGGTTACTCCTTTCAGAGAGTAACCTCTGTGGTAAGAGAGTGCTTGGGTGTTAATTCACCAGTATAAACCTATCTCAGGATATCTCTGTACATTTTGAGATGACTGCATTTCTTTTAATAACCTTTGAGCAGGTTTCACCCACGAATTTTCAGGTTTTACTACGACTAGAGGTTTTACCAACCGTCGAAAGTTAACCTCATAGCTGGTTAATTTTCAACATTTAGTAAGACCTGAAGATTTACCATCTAATTGTAAGACCTAACTCCAAATAACGTCAATTTCCTGTTCAGTTAGGTACTCAAAAATGTGCAAGTTTAAAATTTGCATAGTTGAAAAGCGGGAATCGAACCCGCAACCCTCCGATTTGTAGCCCAAGACTTATCCCACTAGACCACAGAGGATTGGTGATCATGATTTGGTTGTGTAGGTATCTTGCTCCGATCACAATATTTAGATATTTTATGTGCGCCTCAAACTTGGATCACGAAGGTTTGTAACACTAACACATTTTTGTATTTAAAACGCATGGCGGTATATACGTCAGAGAAAACCCTCGGTGGGGTTTTGGTAGACATTTCAAAAACCTTCGGGTGACGGAATAAAAAGTAAAACCTCGCAAGCTCGGTTTTACTTTTCATTCCCAGCCACCCTCAGGTTTTTTAAATGTCACTCAAAGTTAGTTTTTGTTTTATCTTGGTATCCATAAGTGTTTGATTGATTCATTGTCTGATAAGTTAGTTGTTATAGTAAAGTACGTATGTTTTAATATCTGCCAATTAACTATATATAGTGACAAAATAACTTACCAAATTACTACGATGCGTTTATAATTACATAAGTTCTTTGTCTGAAGGTGAACTTCAAGTTCCAGACAATGAAGGACCCAGAAGTTCGAATCCGAGTCCGCCAGTATGGAGCTTTCCAGGTGAAGTTAGGTTTAGCCAGGGGCTCTCTATAACGAGTCCCTGATTAGCACATTCTTTCACGCCTTGTCATACCGTTTTTGTTGTTTTTGTTTAGGGTTTTTGTTTTTGTGTCGAGGTTGTCGCCGTTTTGGAGCTGTATATTTAGGTGAAACATATTTTGAAAGATGGATGGAGGAAAAAAATATTCCAAATTTACTTTTTGTAACACCTATCAATCTCTTTGATGGCGATATTTAGATAGGATAATGATAACTTCATACTGCAATACGTAATAATCTTACCTATTTCAAAGGGAAAAGGGGTGTATTTTGTGATATATACACAGACTTATATCCGTGAAGCAACACCAGTGCGAAACAGAAAAAAACCCAGTTAATTTATGGTTTTAGTAACTTATAATTGAAGGAGCAGAGGTCACAGATTAGGTCAAATTGAGCTGAGCACATGGTTAGAATCAGCTGACCTTTCCGGACATTTTGATTGTATTTAATTTTAGCACAAGAAATAACACCTTTACGTTCAATATCACAGATCCAAAAGGGGTGCAAGTCAATTTAACATAATTGTTTTCATAATGTAATGTATGATATGGTATTATGTGCTCAAGATAACTCGACAAGTGAATAGTATAGAGATTACAATTAAATTTCAAATAGAGTCTTGTCTTCTAGTCACAAATCATAAATCCAACCTTTATTATTTAAACAGAACATTTTCATATATTTTTTGTTGTTTGAACCTGTTTTTGCTGTTATTTTATGTTTCAGTAAAGTGTTAACTGCTGAAAACCTAGTTAATATTATATTATCAAACTTAGTGTGAGTGGTGTTCAGTTGCTGTCATGGACATAGACACCTTTTAGACTTAAGGAACTCATCGAGGACAACATTTTCAATGTGTTAAGGGCTTTCTCTGTGATAAAAAGCATTCAGTCGCTTATTTTGGGGTATTAAACAACAAGAAAGTATTTAAATATCAGTTATGCCTTTATTCACGAAAAGTTTTGAAAAGTCACATTTTGCCTCTTTACTCAAAACTAATTAAAAGTGACTTGTGCCCCTTTTTGAAATGACCCCTTCAATTTGTACTGGTCCCAGTGGTGTAACGTTTCCCAAACCTTATCAACATCGTCCCATCATTATCGATCTCACTTTCTAATAAAGTTTTATACTTTCACTAATTTTACACACCCAAGACATAACTCGTAACATTATTTAAGATTTTATTACCACACGAATATCACACTTTTCTTTCTCTCTGATTGAAGTACGGGCAGTACCAACCGTTTATCGAGAACAACCGCATACAGAACGAGAACAAGAAGATATCCCTGTATGACACACTCAAGTCTTTCCGCAACTGGATGAAGAAGTACGAGAGCAACAAGAACTTCGTCAGACATGATATAGCAGTACTGCAGACTGGGTACGTGCACAATTAATGCTAATCCAGTGTTGACATTGTATACTACAGCTTATATAAAAGTGTACCATATGACTTTTACGAAAATCGTGCAAATGTATCTATAACACTCGCTCTCGCTCTGTCAATACAACATTTCCGACACTCGTTTCGTGAAAAAATCATATGGCACACTTCCTCGGTTAATAACCTCTATTTAAAATATGGTTGAAACATTAGTTTATCTGATATTTTGACGTTGATAGAACATGAATAGAAATATGAATTTCTGATTTCCCTTTTCTCCAATAACAGAGAGGACTTGTGCGAAAAGACTTCATCGGGGGAATGTTTCAAACTCACGTCAGGTAAAGGTTGAATGATGTGGCCATATAATTGGGCAGCAGGCCCATTCGTTTTGAAAAAAAACATAGTTGATGTTTGAAGGTATTTGACATCAGAATAAAATTGAGACTTGTAAGACGTAATATATTATCTGTGTAATGTGTTGTCCCACTGTCAATCTTGGATATACGATGTATTCCGAAACACTTCCCCGACAAGGCACAGCTGACGCCAGTCTCTATCATTGACTGACTTGCTGCATGTCGACATCTTTTCTGTGCCAGAGATTTCGGATTTCACAACCAAGTCTAGGGGAAGCGCGCTGCTGATGAAATACAGCAAAGCTTAAATATCAAGCGATAGAGACTGGCGGGGAAGTTGTCGGAAACCGTGATGCCGGTAACATTTGGAACTTTAGGAACAATTCTGTAGATAGCATTGCAAGTTTACATCTGAAAATGACTGACAAGAATTTGCTCAAATTAAATATGATATTGATATAGGTTTAAATATTTAATCACAAACATATATTATTCATTCTAAAGATTCCATTGAATGTTCAGTATTATTAAATTAATTTTATGAGATTTTAATAGAACCTTCAATCACAAACCTACTCATTTCACATTTAGTAACTAGTGTATTTACATATTTCTGATAAAAAATACCCTTTGACATTGCAGGTATCGGCTTTGTGAGTGGAGCGTGTATAACGGCCAGGTCATTCCCTGACCACACGTACGATGTCGCTATCAGTGAAATAGGGAAGAGCTTTAAGGGAGTTTTAGTGATGGTGCACGAAATAGGACATCTGTGAGTTGACAAGTATTCTATTGAAACACGTTGTAACTATATGACGTTGCCGTATAATAATGTTGTTGGTTGATGTCATAATACTTATCTGCAATGTTAGCTGAAATAACATAAGGAAACGACATGCCTTTGTTCGTCACCTCTAATGTTTAATAATATCAAGCCGTTAATTATGTTGTCATTGATCCCTTTTATACCACCGCCCTGTCCTTCTGTCCTTCAGTTCGTTTCCAATCTCATTTAAATCAGATCGAACGTAACACTCGTACTTCGCTGCGTTTCTGATCTGAGTACTGCACCATAGAGGTCATGTCAGGTGACCGTTTACTCCAGCCAATCAGCGACGAGGCTTGAAAACCATAGGACTGACTTGAGCTGACATTGAAACACCACTTTCAATGCCATATCTGAGAAGGCCTCTGGTTGGCTGAATTTATTGAATGCGAAAGGTCACAGTGGTCACCTGACATGACCTCTGCGGGTTAGAGCTCAGATCGGCGAACGAGGCACGAGTGTCACGTTCGATCTGATTTAAATGAGATTGTTTCGTTTCCAGAACAAAATTAAAGGAATATAGGAAGATGCACTCAGGGCAGTGTGGTATCCGTAAGTCCCTATAGGGATGTTGTTGAAAGTGTTCCCGTCTTGTACCTGGAGAACAATGTTATAATACGGAAATTTAAAATTTGAATGAAATAAATTCAATATCATTTCTACCTGACCCCCAGACTGGGTTCCCATCACGACGGAGAGGGGGAGAGCCAGGCGTGCCCCACAGACTCGGGCTACGTGATGAGCTACCAGAGAGACAACGCCTTCAACTTCAGTCGCTTCTCCAACTGCTCCAGGGCAAGCATAAAGAGATTCCTCGGCAGGTAAACACATATAGAGGATATGTATTATCTGTGTAATGTGTTGTCCAACTGCCCATCTTGAAAATACGATGTATTCCGAATCAAAACATTCCCGACAATAGAGAAGTGTGGCAGATACAAGGTGTCATGATTATAGTTGATATTTCATAGAGCGGCACGGCAACAAGTGAAATACTAACTTTACAAATGTCACCATATGAAATAAACCTGGCAAAATCCATTAAATATTCTATTTACTATTTAATTGTAAAAATAGTTTATTAAAATAACTGTATATACCTTAATAATTTTATTTGCTCACACAGCGAAAAGTAGTTCTGGTTACGGTGTCGATATATGATATAGTCACAGTAAACTATCAGATATCTGCTCTGTAGCTTGATCGACTATTTATAATAAGAAAAGCATAACAACGTCGTTATACCATACAAGACGGTTCAATGTATGCTAACCCCTTCATCAGATGAACTGTCCACCTGCTGAAGGAGTAAGCATACACCACGTATCGTCGCGTGTGTTCACAATGCATTGTTATCTAGAAACCTTGCTTATCTGGTGTATTCCCCTTCTAAATGCTCTTCAAAGAATTTAATTTAATCCAATACATTATATCCTTGTCTCCTTCACAGCACATGGTATTCGCAATGTCTGCGAGAGACAGACACAGAGGGGTACGACTTCCCTACAATACTACCCGGCCAGTACATGAGTATACAGGAACAGTGTCGACACTACGTGGGAGGCAAACCTTGTCCGGTAAGAACCGATTTCATTAATCAATTGGTAAGAAGAAAATTATTCATCTGATCCACATCTTACGTTATTGTAATATTTTGCAACCAAAAATTATTTTTTGTTTTATGAAGTTTATGAGATGTTCATATTTCATTTCGTATATTATTTATAATTGTCAATCAAACACACTGTGAATTATTCTTTCAAAACTATGTATTTCAAAAGGTTTATCTCCGTTTATAGATAGCCCTTATTAGAAATGTTTACCATGGACGATTTCAACGTGACGTCTGTTCCATTCACAAGGGATTCGAAAGTTGAAGTTCATAACAAATGGTTTTGAATCTCCCTGTGAAAGATTGCCAAAAGATTGCTCATGTTGAAGTCGAACTTTCAGAAAAAATCATTATGTACGCGGATATTCAGTTGAAACAGTGTTGTCTTTTGTCAGTTTCTTCACTTTCCATATACAATGTACTTGTGTTGTCACCTTGGGCAAGAGACGTTATTTGAAATGTGCCTCTGTTCACTCAGCAGTACAATTGAGTACCTGGTTTTTAAGTGAAGGCAATGTGATAGATAACCTTCAAGGGCCTTAATTGGTAGCTAGGTTGCATACTCCAAGGGGAGTTGAGAATGAAGAAGGAACGAAGTTGGTATCTATACCAGGGTAATAATGTGTGTAGCGCTTTGAGGACCGTTGTTGTGGACTTCGCGCGATCCTCATTATCCCCATACTGCTTCAACAAACGCTGCAAAGCCAATACCATACCGTTCCTGTTATTCATTTAAGTCATACGTTGTTGTACACTACAGTCACAAGTCTGCCTGTACGAAACTGTTTTTGTGATACATGTATACCATTGCCTTTACATCGCACATTGTCCCACTCTACAGGTGCGCGTGTACCCGCTAGCGGAGCGGTGTGAGCGTCTGTGTTGTGAGGCTAACGGGTACCGGATAAAGCGACGGGAGCCCACAGTGGACGGGACGGACTGTGGGGGTGGGAAGGTGAGGGCGCATTTTACTCGAACAATATATATATATACTGAACAGCAAAAGAAACGCGAGTCCACTGTAACAATTTCGTAATTACTGATAACGCTGTATTGAGCAATTTTTTAATATCAGAGCATTCAAATTTTGTTGACATGATAACGTGTTGAACATCATGCAGACATAACGAAAAGTCAATACTGGTGTAGAACTTCTGCAGAGAATTTTCTTGTGCCATAGTCATTCTATGGGAAAACAGCCACATTCCTGTTCAGATGATGAAGGGCCCAATGTACTTTTTAATGCAATTGGAACTTGTGCAAACACTCCCATGACGTTGTTTGATGCAAAACCCCGAGCTTTGCTGATGTTGATTTGACGTTATGACGTCATTTTGAATTTCATAAAGAATGGTTCTAACTTCTGTGGGTCTCATTTTGGTAAAACTTAAAGGTATTGCATTCACAGTCCTTGCAAACTGTTCAGCATGCAATCGGCCAATTTCACGTTTTTTTGCCAAACATTAACTTCTTAAACATTGAGGCTGGAGTCACAATTTGAGGTCCTTTTCATGGAGCAAGTCTCGGATTACAGCACGAGTAATTTGCATTTTACCAGGCTCATGTGACGTGCATTTTTGCGAACTGTTACCCTTTGACTTTGCAATGGTAACAATCTGTACTCTACAGTACCAATAGCTCAACATGTTCCCTGACATTTACTAATGATATGACAAACCATGAGCTGATATGCAAACTAAAATTAATAAAACTCGCGTTTCTTTTGCTGCTCATTATATGTTCCATGTATGTTTTTAGTCAAAGAAACTATATGCGAAATAAAAGACATATTTACAAATTTTTAAACAAGAGAGAAATATATTCTTAACTATTAAAGAAAATTAATTATATTCATAAGTAAACAATATTTTCTGTTTGACTAACTTCAATCTAAATAAAGTTAGATCAACAGGTGTATTAGGTTTAATAGGTTATATCCATGATATAGAACAGTCGATCTAAATTTAACTAACTTCTTTTTTGTGTGTAGATACATTCTGCATACATATATCCTGAATTATTACACTCCATATTTCACCTGACGAAGGAGTAAGCATATACTTCGAAACGTTTTGTATCTACACATAATGTAAAGGCCTCCAATAAGGGCCGGGTCTCTCTTGTAGGGGTCCGGTTCATATCGCATTATTAATTACTCCCTACTAGATAATATTCTCCATATATGTTCCCAGGTACTTAGAAGGTTAAACTAGCATTCTAAATTAGGTCTACGTCAAAAGGCGCGGAGTATGTGTTATTCTAAGACATTTTCATCAGTTATCAGATATTATCACGTGCATTGGTCAAACCTAATAATGAAATAAGGGCCGGGTCTCAAATAAGAGCCGGGCCTCCAATAAGCGCCGGGGGTTAAGAGCCTTTACATGTTAATAAGGGTCCGGGCCCCAATAAGAGAAAATACGGTACATGTATAAATTGTGTATAATCCATTTATATGCGATTGATATCTGTCTAGGTTTGTTTCAACGGAGAATGTCTACCTAAATCGGAAATACACAGTTAACAAGGTACCGAATTAGCCGGGTTCCCTGTCCCTTATTCCGATGTTAACCCCCAGGGGGCGCAAGATCTTCAAGCAGAGGCACCTAGCGGCGTCTTGTGACCGGTTTTGCAATGGATCTGCACTGATGCGCTGTAAACATCAATATTTAATGTGATTGTTTTTTAATCACTTGTATAAATTTAGGATTTCTGGATATGTGTGTGCAATAAGTTTGCCAGTCTTATTAATGTGATATGTACATAAACTATCTTCCTTGTCTTATGTTTTTTGTTGCTTATTTGAAAAGTGTTCTCAGTATATATATATGAGAAAGACAATTGCAATCGGATGTAATTAAGCATTGTGTCTATAAGAATTGAATGTCAGTTTGAGTGTTTGCAATGGAAAATGAACGACGTCATTTGAAGCGTTAGCCATTTAAACTCTATGTGGGCTTTCAAATATTCCGACGCTTGATAACTGGTTCTAATTTAAAAGACTACACACTGTTGTAGTAAGACTGTGTAACTATGAAGTTTTTATTTTATTTATTAAGAGTTTGAATGTGGCTTTGGCATCTTTCATTTCCCATTGATAAGCAAGTCTAGATAAACTGAAACTTTAAAGAAATTTATTATGTAATAGTTAGAACCTATGAAGAGAAATCTTCGTGATTAAGAAGGGGCGGAGCGAGCGTAGCGAGCGAGCCCCTTCTTAATCACGAAGATTTCTCTTCATAGGTTCTAACTGACTTAGAACTCCACCTACTTTTGATTGACAGGTTCAATGACGTCACTGTTTCCGTGAGTTCCTACGTAATCGTTTCATATGACGCGATGTCGCCAAGCTGTATGGACGTGTTTTTATGAACTCTCACCTTTCGAAAACGTATTTGATCGTAACATTTGTTGTGGTAAAACTAGAGATAATCTTCCGTCTGTCTTTGAGGTGAGCTCATTTTCCTCTGTTCATTAATATTGTTTTCGGAAATAGGTTATTTTTAACCATGTAGAGACCGTTGTCTAAATCAAATTGTGGAATGTGCGAAGCATTAGAATTAACATTGTTGTTTCATAATTTAATGCAGATGGAAGTAAATATCTATTTAGTTATTAGTGTTTTGTGTTTAGATTACAGAAAAAAACAGAATATAATTAATTCATAATTTTATAATAAAATTAAAGTCGGCTTTTTTGGGTTTAGTAAACGATTTTGTTTGTAGAACGACTTTTGAACAACAACTCTAACTAACAAATGCATGCTGCATGCAAAATATTTCGAAACTCATTTGCCAGTATCTCTTTATACCGCCCGTGTAGCATAGTGTCGAAGTCGTGTTTACTTCGAGTCACGTGGGGCACATGTCAATAAACAGTTGTAAAACATTGTTGTCATTTGTTTTCGACCAATCAGGCACAGAGAGGGCGTGTCATGAAGAGCGTTTTAGCGTTGAGTTCTTAAACATTAAGAGTCTATTTTGTCAGGAAAATACGACCGTCTGATTGGCTGAGAAAGTAGGTTGAGTTCTAAATATTCCATAGACTAAATTTTGTCCTGAGAAATGACAAAGCTGTTTTCCAAAATGATTTAGAACTCAACCTACTTTCTCAGCCAATCAGACGGTCGTATTTTCCTGACAAAATAGACTCTTAATGATTAAGAACTCAACGCTAAAACGCTCTTCATGACACACCCTCTCTGTGTCTGATTGGTCAAAAACAAATGACAACAATGTTTTACAACTTTTTATTGAAATGTGCCCCACGTGACTCGAAGTAAACACGGCCTCGACACTACGATACACAGGCGGTATAAAGATACTGGCAAATGAGTTTCGAAATATTTTGCATGCAGCATGCATGGTTGTTGTTAAAGTCGTTTTACAAACAAAAACGTTCAGTCTTTTAACGAACTAAAGCCAAAACAGCCGACTTTAATTTTATTTTAAAATTATGAATTAATTACATTCTGGGGGTTTTCTGTAATCTAAACACAAAGCACTAATAACTAAATAGATATTTACTTCCATCTGCATTAAATTATGAAACAACAATGTTAGTTTTAATGACTCGTACATTCCACAATTTGATTTAGACAACGGTCTCTACAGTAACATGGTTATAAATAACCTATTATAAAGACACGAAAGGCATGAGAACGTTGAATCTGGTTTCACGAAATTTCACTGGCTATGCGTGTGTGTGTCTTTTCCGCATTCGAATCGCTGCTGAACCACTTGTTTGCTTACGTTTATCACTCACGACACATTAGGGCAGTCCAAGTTAACATTACATACTACCGATTGGCATACGGGGTAAATGGGAGAAGGCAGAGGACGGTTTTCCGTTCTCGGTGACAGTTTGCGTATTTTGGTCGGATTTATCTCGTGCCACACCGTTACGGCGTGCGGATCCGAAAATAACAGGATCCCTACTCGCTGTCCTGTAACTTCGGATCTGAAGCGCAAGAGCTGCATGGAGGGGACGTGTGGCGGTGGGATATTTCAACATGCGAGGTAAACACGTTCAGTCGGTGTCCTCACCTCTTAATCCGAAGCCAGCTCTGCAATCGCTACAAAACTTAGTTCAGTTAACAAGAACTAAGATTAAACTTAAATGAGGAGGATAATTCCGTACACTAGAATCGTAAGTCGTATGGCACAGAAGACACAAGCGCGTCATGCTTTAGCGTTGGAGTCTCGGATCGGGGCGAGAACTAGTGTGACCGTTATGATTGCTTCTGATTACCTAGGGCAACAACTGCCAACAAGTCAAATATATTCACACGAGCATAATTTACACATATAGAATACTAAACTCGGTCCCGTTTGATAACATGTTTATGAACCGAGTGGAAGGTTTGGTATTTTAACGAGCGAAAGCGAGTTAAATACCGATGCCATTCAGGAGTTTCATAAACATGTTATCAAACAAGACTTGATTTTACTGTGATCTAATTGTGAATTATGTATCTTGGTTTATACATGTGTGTATTGTATATATATTTATCTCTATGTGATATATGTTTTGCCTGAAAACAGTGTACAGCAAATTTCCAATGGACATTAAAGAATTATCTTATTTTATCTTATAACACCTCAATCAATATAACTAGAGGATCTCACCAAAGTGTCTTCTGATATCAAATATATCAACACGAGTTTATCAGAGTTTTGTAGAGAATATTTTTTTAATAAACTATATTTGATATCATATCGTGAGATAATTTTGTTTGTCTCTCGCCAAGGCTCGAGACAAAGCAAAATTATTTCACTCGGGACATACACTTGATATGAAATGGGAAGCTCGTTAGATATCCTATAATTATTACTCAACCACGGTGAGATCACTCATTAGATAACAATGAGTTGGTTACACGCATGTGTGATACGACCGAATGCTGCCGTAACTTCATAATCGGCACGTGACGCCATCGTTTTTGGTTGATGTCACAATGTTAGCCGCGCGACTGCAATAGCGGATAACATATTTGCAAGTGAGTGCCACTAACAACAATTTTCCTGGGCTATTTACATCATTGAGTAATAAATAAAATGCTAAACTCGGTCTCGTTTGATAACATTTTTATGAAACTCGTGAATGGCATCGGTATTTAACTCGCTTTCGCTCGCTCTTAAACATGTTATCAAACGGGACATCGTTTAGTATTCTATCTATCTCACACAAGCGATTATCTACTGTGGGTGCCAGTTTTGGATGATCAAACATGTATGTGTTAGCAGTTATTTCAAATTCAGTAGAAGTGCTCTCATATAAAATATCAATCAAAAATCAAGTGACAAGTTTGCATACATGGTGGTATCAATGTTTAATATGTTAAAGGGGCAGTAGCACGTTTTTTGAAAATTTTATTTTTTCAAATTTCCCATTTATAATGATAGTTTATGTCATTTATACTAACTTTAGAGGGTAAAACATGTTATTACACAAACCTAATATCCGTAGTGATAATAACGATGTTGCGTATAAAGCAAAAAATTGCATGGCGGCCATTTTATTGTGAACACAATTTAATCATTTCGCATTACAAAAACGATCCCCATGGCTTTACCGAACCATGTACACTCATTTTCAATTTGATTTTCCGGAGAGACAATGGTGATTTACTATTGGTGACATTATTTTTCAAATGCATTTCATCGACTTATTTCAGCGAAAAAACGTGCTACTGCCCCTTTAAAGGGATAAATAGGATCAGGTAATTTGTTTTTAAATTGCTTTATGTTCAGCGATCGAGTATAGGTCAGTATGGCTCTTTTCACTGATTCATAAGTTAGAAAGTTAGTCTTTATTGGAAATGTATTGGAAAATTCCTCAAATGTTAACAACCTGCCATCGACATGAATCAAATCATTTACAAAAACGACACCTTTACTATACCAGTCATAATACAAAAACGGGTGTCCATCAATGATAATGCTGTCGTTGTTCCATATTGACTGACATTGAATTTCTTCCTCATGTACAATTTTTCTTTTACTCATTGATATAAAGTCTGACCATTCTAGGAGTACATCTTTCCAGAATAAGTTAGTTGAGGAGGGGATTAGGTTATCTCTTATGAAAACACTTTCCGTTAGGAGAAATGGCGTTTTCATTTTAAGCCGATTGTTAAAGAGATGTGTCCATTTTAAGTCATTTCCACTAATTCTTTTTATCCATTTTAATTTTTGTGAAGATTTGATTTTTCTAATATTTGGAGCTTTTATCCCCCCATGCTCTGGATTTAACATCATTACATCCCTCTTTATCTTGTCCGGTTTATTTCTCCATATGAAGTTAAAACATTTTTTTTGCAGTTTTTCAATGACAGATTTTTGGGGATTTGGTAGGGATGAAAATAAATGATTCAGCTTTGGTAGTAGGAGTGATTTAAGAACAGTATTTCTTCCATATGGGGTTAAAGTACGAGCTGTCCAAATATTCATCTGCATGTCAATCTGGGAAAGCTTTTCGTTGTAATTTTTATCGACCATATTATGTAGATCAACATCAAATTGTATGCCTATAAGGGTGAAGTTTGTTTCTGACCAGTCGAAGTTCCATTCTTTATATCGGGATCTCTTTTTAGAGCCTATCCATATTAATTTAGTTTTATCTATATTGACTTTCAGTCCTGAAAAACGGGCAAACAGTTCTAAAGTATTCAAAGCTGCGTAGAGAGTTTTTTCCGATTCATCTAACGTGAGAGTTGTATCATCTGCGAACTGCGACAGAAGATATTCTATATTTCCTAGTTTAATTCCTTTTATGTTTTTATTGTTTCGTATCATAATACCCAAGATTTCTACACACAATAGAAAAATATACGGCGCTATCGGGTCCCCCTGGCGACAACCCCGGCTTATTTTAAAAGGACTTGATGCAATCCA
Source organism: Gibbula magus (assembly GCA_936450465.1). Classification (NCBI taxonomy): domain Eukaryota; kingdom Metazoa; phylum Mollusca; class Gastropoda; order Trochida; family Trochidae; genus Gibbula; species Gibbula magus. The sequence goes on from OW388292.1 coordinate 50,886,170, forward strand.
TTAACCAGCACTCTAGATTCAATATCATTATAAAACGTTTCTATCCAGTGTGAAATACTGGGTCCAAAATTAAAAAACTTTAACACTTTGCTAAGATAATTTCTGTCTACTGAATCGAAGGCCTTTTCAAAGTCGATGAGAAGAAGTAAACCAGGTCATGACCATGGATTAAGTGTTATTATGTGAATATTCTATCAGTGTATGGTTTTATTATTCAAAAAATATAAAATTGGATACAATATAGCGCGTTTTCCATTCAATAGAAAACGTGCTACAGTCCCTTTAACTTTCCAGGTCTTTCATTCAAAAAGTTTGCTAGAAATCCTAGTCTACACCTGTTTTTTTTTGGTTGTGTATTTCATTTTCAATGTTCAGGTTGACGTTGTCGGTAAATGGGATAAGCAAAGAGGCTAGATACTTCGATCATGCATCAAACCGCTCTAATCGCCATACCAGTAATAAATGTTCAAAGGAACACAATGCTGTAAATTGATGCTTTATAAGTCAACTGTTAATATACATTATAACGTGTATGCTTTTCATGAGGGTAAACGGTCTCATGTACCATCTTTGTACCAGTGTCCCCCGAGCGTTCCGGTCAGGTGTGAGTGACCTAAAACGAGATAGAGGGAGGGTTACTCGCTTATTGGTGTCAGCGTGTATGTTTGTTGTATAAGTTAAGTCTCCGACTCGGTGGCTGTGTAGACTTTTCGGATCGTAATCGCAGTGTGGATCGCGTTAAACGTCTCCGTTAGAGAAATATACATACTTACATACTTACTACATATTTACATACGTACATAGGAGGTGATTTCCCGTCAGACGCTTTACCTTGGAGCTGAAGCAGTGCACTAGCTTCTCGTTAGCGCATAAAAGAGTAAAACGTTACCGTGAATCGTCGGATTTCGGACACACGAGAAGTTCAGCGGAGCAATCTGAAGGGATCCGATATTACAGCTATCGGGCGGCGCTCGTGGGCAATGTTCGGATCCGAAGAACCTGTTGCAGCTTCCTGACAAGATGATCACCACAAAGGAGTATGTATTCGTTTGAATAACGGCAAACGGTACACGCTGTATGGGGATCCGAAATTGTTTGTGGAATTCTTTGACGGGTTACAAAACGTTGAACATGTGAATTATGATTGATTGTAGCGCAAGAATTTTATGCAAATCGTTCTTCGCTATCGTAAAGTATCTATTCCCAGTAACGATGTGGATTGTCCGCGTGTGAGCTGCGCGCTTTTAGTCTCATGACTTGTAACCAGGATTGAAATACAAATGTAGTTAATTACCTTTCTCTAGTCACAAAGTAAAAGTTGCGCCAGGCAAACAACGACAATTCATCAATCAAGTCTATCACTTATAAAAAAAAAAAACAACCCACAAGCAACAAACATATTTAAAAAAAAGTATGTTTAAGTAATGGAGAATGCATGAGGAGCCGTGGATTCGTTAAAAATAATCAACGAGCCCCGAAGGGGCGAGTTGATCAATTTTTAACGAATCCACGGCTTCGAATGCATTCTCCATCTTAATCCATATATGACGTCACGAAACATACATATGTGATTCTCTAGCATTATAGACAATACATTTCAATTATGTAACCTAGAAAAAATATTATTTTGCAAATTTCGGTGCCCATTCATCGGATATGGTACACGTAGCTTCGACCCTTATGAAATGGATTCTTCCACGCACGTGCATGGCGCAAATCTTCCACGCAAAGCGATTTGACTGACAGCCAAACTCCTGCCTTTCATGTGTTTCTGCACGATCCCCACGCGTTTCACACTTTACCAGTCTTGTTTAGAATGCAGGAATCTTACTGACAAACAATTAAATGATTAACAGCAGGCCTGGTAGTCGAATAGGTTAGGGCGCTGCGTAACAGTCGAAGGGTTACATGTTCGATTCCCGGGTCAGACATTACAAAAATAATCAGATATTTTAAGATTCTAATCAGATATACTAAGACAAAATACATCATTCTTGAACAAATTACTTTGTGAGCCATTACGAAAATGTCAAAACCTGACACCCCTCCTGGCTGGATTAGTCAATGATCAGTAGATTCTTAAAAATAATCCACTGTTAACACAATAGAGTGACGTCATCACCATGGATTAACATATTTTAATTTCTGTGATATAAAAACAGACTACAATTACTGTAAAATTCCAACGTACCGTCAAGTTTAAAAGGAAAATAATTAGATGTCTATCCAAGAACACAAAGACGCATACCAAGAATATCATCAACAACATATCGGTCTCAATGACTTGACCCTATCATACTTATTAATAATTCCACCACTAGCAGCTATTTTCCTACAAATTCTCGTGCCGTGTTTTGTGTTTCACGTAACTGTATACAACGAGCCATTTTGGCCATTTCCTATTAGTGTGAAACCGAATAGATCGGCAGTAAGTTTTATCAGATTTGAATGTGTATAATTTAACATATGCTGTCTATTGATATCATGTGTGTTATTTTGATTGGGTGGATTAGAAATATTGGGTTGGAGTAGAGGACAGCGATAGTATTTTACGAGCGCTTCAATCAATACCCGGTAATGGCGTATCTCATTAAAACCAGATCGTAATTTGTTGCACTGGGTTTCATAATATACTAATTATGGTCTGGTTTTAATGAGACTGAAAGGGATCGACCATGCTATATTTTTTTCACTTCTGAGTTTTAAGAAATGCATCAGAAGAAAGATGCTTGAATATAATACATCTTTGAGCTATAGGCCTAAGTAAGATATGATGTCATATTTTATTATCCAAGTACAATCCAAACATTATAAGGAATTTTGAAATTGTAATATTATATTGGAAATTAGTACTTAGAAAATATGCTAGCTCATGCCTAAAGTTCGTTACAAATTCATATTCAAAGAAAACATGCGATACATTTTCTGAAGTATTTTTTTACAAAGTAGAGCCATTGGTCTGTAGTTCAGGCTAAGACAATACATTTGTAATTTATAATCCACACAGGTCAAGGTATGTCAACACAAAGTTTAATTATTATAGACCTTTGCAGTCTAAGGAAGATGTGCCAAGTATATTTTTATGTGTGACCTGTGTATCGTTATGGCTCTATACCAAATTTGGTGAAGATTGGTCAAGTAGTTTTTTGATTATAGGAAAAGAAATTGACTAGGAAAAAAAGTACCGCGGGAAAAAAATCCTATTTTTTTTATTTAAGGTCACATATCACAAAAAAACCATATGTGGTTGTTAAAATATTTTATTCAAAAACAATGTAATAACAACAATGCAATAATGATACTAAACATAGCATTTCATGACATTGATATGAACATTGATCATTTTCTAATGACAATGATACTTGACATAGCATTGGAAACATTGGCGGGACTCTTCTCACGCCGCCAGGTTTCCTGGGTAAAGTGATAGAAGCACCCACGAGAGTGAACACCAAGCCCAAACACAGCTACACTGGCTCGGAGGACAGCATCCTCAAAGTCGCGGACTACCGTTTCGACGTTCATCTCCAGACCAAGCTCTTCACACTTGTCTACAACAGCCTGGAGGAGTTGTTCATAGCAGGCCCGGGTCTTGTTCGGTAGGATAGCTTACACCCCTTGGGCAGTTATTTCTTTTGTTTAAATTGAAGGTTATATGCCATAAGGCATAAGTCATTTTATTCCACTCTCATAACCATACCGGGGCCCAATTTCACCAAAATCGTTAGTTTTTTTTACATGCGATGGTAAATATTAAAAGTTTAAAAACGCATATAAAAAGCTACGATTAGTCTGAAACTGGCTCCCGTTCGGTACTCCAAACCACCCTGAACACGTTAATATGTACTCTCTTACAGCTATAATCTCCTAGCCTCAGCCGGATATTGATAATAGCCTTGGCTTCGCCGCGGCTATTTCAATATCCTCCCTCGGCATTTCAAGCAACGTTTGTGGTTATGAAATATTTCTCTCGGCTACGCCTCGAGAAATATTTCATAACCACCTCCGTAAAATTGTTAAGATATTTTTTAGGGGGCCAAATAGGCCTGTGTCCGATTACATGTATATTCTAGCCGTCTGTCGAGTACTATATTGACGTGTGGTAAAATCAAAAGTCAAAACTTCAGCAAGCCATTTATTTCATAGTGATATTGATCACGCAGTTGGAAGCATGAAAAAGGGGGATGTTATCCTGTTTGGATGCCTTTTTAGCATATTTAGCAGTTGAGTCGGTTTCATCTCGGGTAACCGTTGCCACTCCAGTAGTGGCGGAAGTAGAAGGATGGTTGTCACCGTTCAGAATAGCACTCATTTCAAGTGTTTGGGCTTCAGACTTCCGCTTGTATGCTCGGACACCTGAAGATGAAAAATGTTTTATACAAAACACATTTGTTTTAGATTTCTATGTGAAAATAACAGGTCAATAACTTCCTACCATAGTTTTGAAAGCAATGTCACATACATTAATGTTATTTCAGCCAACCACGATTACACACTTCCAACTAGTTTCCCTACGGAATTGTGTGGATTTTGAACCTGTAGGCCTACTGGACAATCGGGAATGTCAAACTGTCCTTTATTGAGATTGAGAATCTTTAAACATTCTTTAACTCACCCTCAAGACTCCGGTGGCCAGTTCTTTCCATTATTTGTTGTTCCGATACCCCTCTAGCATACAGTGATGTATCGGCCGTCACTCTGAGTGAATGGTTGGTCTTATGTCCTGTAACGCCTGCCTTCTGACACACTTCCGGTACAACCTGTAACTTATTGCAAGAAAAGTTATCTGAAAGAAAAACTATAAACGAATCTTAAAACACTTGCCAATTATCAAAGAGTATACAATTTCGTACAGTTTTATATCAAACAATTAAGCTTACCAATTAAGTGATTACTTCTAAAACTAGTAACACGTGACGTGACGGAGGAAACGTCATCAATGCCGATCTACTTTATCAAACATTTTTAGTAAGTGCTATGCTATAGCAGAGGCAATCAGTAAATTAGGATTTTAGTAGGCAGTATCAGATTTTTTGGGAAAATATAGACTCATGGACATTCTTTAAATCAATGGGGTAACCGGAAACATGTTTGATAAATTAATGTAATAACACTTACTTATAACCTTACTTAAAACATACATGTGTCCCATTGGCTGACGACTGTACCAGTTGCTTTCAGTAGGGTGTTGCAGGGGTGTTAGGTAGAGAGCATCATCTCTACCATCTCCTGGTGAAATGGACATATACTTTTCGAAGACATGGACGTGACAACGGCTTTTGTTGCTACTTTCGTAGTGATCTACGACTTTAGGGTTTATCTTTCTATGTTTTAATCCTCCCTGGCATGTTTTTGATACATCTTTGTAACGCAAGAGACGTTTCCCTCCTGCTTGCATGACACTGATTTGACAAGGTTTGTAGCGCAGGTTACGGTGCTCATGGCCACTGCGTAGTGCAAAATGTTTACCATTCAGATAGACAAGAGTCCTCAACAACACTTTGGGATTAAGATAAGATAATAAGATAAGATAAGATAAGATAATGTCTTTATTGTCCCAAGGGAAATTTGTTTTACATCATATATACAGTTCTCCAGTTTCAAACACACATCCCAAACAAAATATACATGATAATATTATTTTGCATAATAGAATTTGACTAATTAACATGAACACATCCGAGTTAGTCACACTCACAATTCACTTGATCAAATAAAAATATGACATTATTCAATAAATAGGTCATTGTACGAACGAACACTGTTTGGTATAAAAGAGTAGCGAAACCTGTTTGTTCTCCCAGTCGGCATGCGCAGTCTGCGTCCTGAAGGTAGCCAAGAATATTCCGATAAAAGGATATGTGATTGGTCACTTAAAATTTTGTTTGTTTTTTTTGAAATTTGCTGCTCATAATATTCGCCGATACTTTCAATTGGAAGTCCAATAATTTTTTAAGCTGTTTTAACAATTTTTGAGAGTTTGTTTTTATTCCGAACAGACAGGTTTCCGTACCAGCTCAAGAAATTAAAGGTCAAGACACTTTGGATAAACGTTCTGTAAAATAATCTCAGTATGGTCTGATCTATTTTAAAATGTCTCAATCTCCACCAAAAATGCAAACGTTGCTGCCCTTTCTTATAAATGTTATCAGTGTTTTCATTCCAAGAAGGTTTTGAATCCAAGACAGTACCCAGATATTTGTATTCTGTTACTCTTTCTATTTCACCATCATCTATAGTCACAGCATTTAATGTAGATTTCTTTTTCCTAAAATCTATAACCATTTCTTTGGTTTTCTGCACATTCAAAAACAAAAGGTTTGATTTACACCATTCTACAAATTTTGAAATTTCAGTTCTGTAACTCAATTCAGATTCTCTAATCAGACCAATCAATGCTGCATCATCAGCAAATTTGATTGTCATACATGTTTTTGCATTGGATACGCAATCATTGGTATACAGTATGAACAAAATCGGTGAAATAACGCAACCTTGTGGAGCGCCAGTGGATGTACTTACAGTTGAATATGTTATGACTGCCAAGTAGTCCAGTTTTCCACATACGTTCCTCTTCATCGTCTAGAATCGGTTCGGACTGACGTTTTTGCTGTCCCAAACCTTGTTTGGAAAGGCGCTTCAGTTTTCCATCTAAAACTTGCCTAAAATCTTCGAAGTCACTGCTGTTTAAGACATTGATGTTACGTTTAGTGGCAAACAAAATGTGCGATTGAAGTCCCATCACAAGGGACAGTAACGATGCTGGGGGATACAACTCACCACTTTCCTTACGGACTTCAACAACAAATCTGCTAAGCCAATAATCAAGTTCATTGTTGGACATACTCTCCAGAGAACTTTAAAGCTTCTTGTTTTCATAGATGTTTTGATTATTCCGCCACACAGCCCACTTGTTGAAAGTGTTGACAGGGGGGTAGGTTTATTGGTTATTTTTGGATGGTGATTTAGTTATTTTGGTGTTTTTAGATTCGGTCCAAAAGGCCCGAATCCTTTAGGTAAGTGCCGACCGCTTGGAAGGTACTATTATTATTGTGTGGATTTAGAATTTGATATACGAGGGGCGTTCAATAAGTGTTGCAACTTCAATATAAAACCAACTCGCGTAGTCAATTTTTTACTTTTATTTTTCAATATAGTTACCCTTCACCTCAATACACTTATTCCATTTCTCTTTAAGACTTTTGATGCCGCTTTTGTAGAAGTATTCCGTTTGCCCCCCTAACCATGCCTCTGTGGCAGCTTTGACGTCTTCGTCATCCCGGAAGTGCCTTCCACGTAGGGCGGATTTCAGGTTTCTGAACAGGAAGTAGTCACTGGGGGCTAGGTCTGGGCTGTAGGGTGGGTGGTTAAGCTGTTCGAATCCACAATCACGTATAGCATGTCAACACATGTCAACATTCCACGGCGTTTCTGTCGAATTGTCTTTCGCAATTCTTGCATTAGGTTGGCATAATATTGACCATTCATTGTAGTTTTGGTTGGCAAGTAATCAATTAATAATATGCCTTTTGCATCCCAAAAGATTGTCGCCATAACCTTGCCAGCTGATGGTTGAGTGCGAAACTTCAGGGGAGGCGGTGAACTCTGGTGCTTCCATTGCTTGGATTCCAGTTTAGTTTCCGGGTCCCAGTGGTGGATCCAGGTTTCGTCACCTGTCACCAGACGAGACAAAAACCTGGCTTCATCCGCATTAAACCGATCCAGGAGCTCCATGCAACTTTCGGTTCTTTTCTGGCGATCTTGTGCTGTGAGGTTTCTGGGTACCCATCTTGCAGATACCTTGGACATACCAAGATGGTCATGAATTATTTTTTCAACACTTCCAACTGATATATGAAATTCCAAAGACAGTTCAGAAACTTTAACACGGCGGTCAGCTAAAATTCGTCTTTCGATAGCGGCAATAACTTCCGGTCGGGTGACTTCAGATGGCCTGCCTGACCGTGGGTCATCGTCTAAGGACTCCCTGGCCCGCTTGAACTGAAGAGACCAGCGACAAACTGTTGAAAAGTTAGGAGCATCCTTACCCATCACATTACACATACGATTATGTATTTCTGTAGCTTTGCATCCCTCTTTAGTAAGGAACTTGATCACAGCGCGTTGTTCATGTTTAAGAGAATCCATGATTATGGAGACCCCTAGGTCAGCGCAGCTATTATATCTAAATAATTGCTATGTCTAGAAATTGTTTTGACATGTGTCAATGTTATGTTTTGACTATAGTAACACCTGCTATAAGCTGACACTGTTTATGTAAACACCAATGCCCCGCTTGCAACACTTATTGAACGCCCTCGTATGTTATTTGTTTGGATGTTATTGGCCCTTAGTTTTAAGTTAAGTATTTGGCGGAAGGCCGCATACTGTGGGCATTCAATAAGGATGTGATGAATTGTTTCTGCCTGCGGGCAGTGTGGGCATGATGCGGGGGTGTTAGTAAAGTTAAGTTTATGGAAATGGTTATTTAATTTTGTGTGGCCCTTTTGGAGCTTAATTATTGCCCTATCAATATTTTTATTTTTGGAGTAGATTTTTGTTTACCTAGGGGTTTAGATAGAAGTTGTTTGGTGTGATGCGCCTTGCTGGAATTTGCATATTGCTGGTGCCATGCTCGCTTTGCGTGAGATTTTGATAGGCTTTTTGCCTCTTGTTTCGAATGGAAAAGGGGGAGAAAATTTGGTAGTTTAAGGCCCTCCTTGGCAGCTTTGTCGGCTTTTTCGTTGCCAAATATGCCGACGTCGCACGAGATTTTCGGGCTTATGTAAAGGAGCTAGGGTTGTGTTCGAGTATCCTGCTTTCTTACCGAGAAAGTGCACATGCGCTCGTGACATGTTTCATAACCCGACCATGGGTGGTTATGGCGCATTCCATGTGTATTGAGGGGTGATTTACTCTTGACGATTATCAAAAACAGTTGATAAAACTGAATGTTCAATGATTTCATATTCTATATGTTTTATTGAGCGGAAAATGGATATCAAGGAATGTTTTAAGAGTACAAAGTGTCAATATTGATTCCGCGGCGTGTAAGTCAAATAATGACCTCGCCCCTCGTGGTCATGGCAAATGAACTCTCTCGGCTGCGCCTCGAGAGTTCATTTGCCATAACCACTCAGGACTCGGTCATTATTTACTACATACACTGCAGTGACGTTGGTGTCGCTGAATGGAACTCGGATGCAGTATAACATAGAAACCAAAACCAAAATAGAAAACATCTTGATTTTCGTTTTGCAGGTTATTCCAAAGGATACCCTTGCAGTCTTTGCGGGGCCAAGACAGATTTGCGACTGCACTTATAACAATCCTTGACTTCCTAGTTGTCTCAACTCATTGAGACTCACTAACCCTTTATTAGTCAATTATCCTTAAAGATGCATCCATTGTGTTTTATAAAATTTTATTTCGCTTTGATAGATGCCAACATACCAAATGTGCTGATTTCAATTTGAAACAATTTTACTCAGCTGGCATATTCATCCCCTATCGTCAAATGCATGGTATTTACTACTTTTCCATTAAAATCTAGCAACATCATTTTACATGTGCAGAAACCGAAACTACACGCTCCATGTAAATGTACAGTAGTTATAATACCTATCAAACACTATCAACCAAAATTTGTCTGTTTATCCGTTGTAAATAATTTTCGAAAATTACGTTTGACTGATTAACGCGCCACACGCTGTGCATTGTCCGGTTTTCGATCAGAAATCGGCAGTTTTACCTTTATATCGCCGGTATACTGAGTCGACTGTCACCAAAACGGTAATTTTCGGTAAAAGTCAACACTTCTCGATAAAATAACACATTTTTTAACATTTGGCATGTGTGACTCTCAACAACACCACGGATGTACCTTCAAATAATCCTAGATTGAGATAAACTCATATTTCTCAAACTAAATTAATCCGAATTTACATATCACAACATCCTTCATGTTTTCTTTACAATATCTTTGATGTTAACATCGATATAACCTGTTTTTTTTAGAAATGGGTCTTTTTTTTCCCGCGGGACTTTTTTCCAGTACCTTTTTTCCGAGACTTTTTTTTCCCGATCTCTAAAGCTACTTGACCAATCTTTACCAAATTTGGTATACAGCCTCCCCATATCATGCAGATGTGCCTTCTGGGGGTTTAAGATTTTTTAAATTTTCTTTTTTTTGTTTCCATGGTAACAATTTGTCTATTTGAAGGGTAGGGTTTATTTCCGGAGCAGATCTCTAAAACTATGTGACCTACCCTCACCAAATATGGTACACTACCTCCTGATATCATGTAGATGTGCCTTTGGGTGTTTGAAGTTTTTTAGTTTTATATGTTTCCATGGTAACAATTTGGACTTCGTCTTTTAGAAGGGTAATAACTGAAATTGAATTGGGGGAAGGGGGAGACTTGTAAAAACACCTTCTAGTTTTGTCTAGGCTTGTAGTTCACTCATAATGGACCCTTCTCCAATGAGCACAGAAAGCGGAAATATAAAACTCAGATAGTCAGAAGTCCCATGTCCACTACCACCCCCATTGACCTATTGGGCAATTAACAGCTTTTACTAGTGTGTTATACAGTTCGGGTCACACTAAGGTCATCTTTCAATCCACAATAATTTGTTAGAGTATGTCTGCATGATCAATGAAAAAGGAATAAGCTCTATTTTGCTTAATGTTTGTGCTACAGACATACACTTGGGCATGTTTGAAAGCTCATGAACATACATTTATGATTACTTTCAACATTTTATCATAAAAACTTCAAATTGAATCCCCACAACATCCTTATTTTTGGGAGTAGGATAATGAAAGTAACAAATCTTATTCTCCATCCATCAAAGATCATATTCCCCAAATTCAACCAAAAGATGATATACTGCATCCTGTCTCAGGGTAAACATATACGCTCCACTTCACTTTCATACCCTGGATTACAGCCCCATTCAAAGCTGCCTCGTCATGTGACCTAAGATCAAGCCAAACAAATAGTTTTATTGTGATGGTTAGTGATAAAATTTCAGCCAGCCAGAGATAGCCTTTAAAACTGCAGTCGGCTTTATCTCTTCCGTCTTCTGAAAAATGGTGCTGTTCTTAGATTAACAAACTGAAATAGAGAGTGTTTTTCTGTCAATTTATCTTAGACCCAGACTGAGGTACTTGACCACCTGTATGCTGGTGAAGACATGTTGTAATCTTTGAAAATTTTGCTGACTCGCCATATCAAGTGCTGTCATTGGTTGTCTAATTTTCTCTCTCCTACTTCCACTGGATCCCAAGAGTGATCAAAACAACTTTTTCTGACACTTCTAATTTCTCTACAATGAAAGTAATTTCATTCAGGTTTTATCCTTAGGTTTTTCCGTGTACCTGAAAAACAAAGCACAAAAAGGCGTTTGAAAACAATGTGATTTAATGAAATAACCATACAGTGTACAGTAAAGGATATTCTGTAAGAAGAAATTTACTTATCTTACATCATAGATTAAATACAAATGTGTCCATATCATTGTTATAACGGTTACATGTTCATGCACAAGTTTTCAAACAATTACATGATTTTGACATTCCACACTCAATGGTAACTTGACTGAGTGAAGATACAGTAATCTCTAGTCATCCAACAATAACGAGGATGAAGTTTGAAACATAGCTGATTGTACACCTTAATTTGATTGCAACCAATCAGAATTCTCCATCGTTCGCACAACACAATGGTTATTTAAAATAGAGGTTATGTAGTGAGTAGCTTCTATGGGCAGAGAATGATAGTCTCAAAAGAAGGTTTGAAAAAACCCGAAAAACATTGAATTTGGTTTGAATCATTTTCATTTCCCAGAAAGAAGCCTCCTCAATGGTAACATCCAACCCACAGCAAGGACATAACACTGGTACATGCCTTGCTGCATCTAACAGCTTTTTCTTTGCAAATTGTTATCAGAATAGTTATTAAACCATAAATTAAAAAAAAAAAAATTGTCAATACATCAGCCGCAGAGATACAGTATAACAAATACGTTTTCTTATTGTTTATGGGTGAGGGGAAAAAACTGTTATTGTCTCATGCAAGATAATCTGGCACTATCAAAATCAACCCACAGCAAGGATATAACACTGTTTGATTCATGCCTTGCTGCATCTAACAGCTTTTTACTGGCTTGGAAAGAGTTCAATATTGCAAAATGTTCAGAATCAGAAAATTCTAAAAGGCTTAAAAGATAGTCTAACACTTAAAAAAAATTATTTTAAAAACATATTGAAAAGGAGCCTCTCTCATTTCTCATAGTCTTCTTTTAAATATTTAATAAATGGTGATATTTTCAGAATAAATACTTTTTTCAGAGTCTCGGTGTAAGATTACTTAAAAGATTACAATAACATTTTCAATGCATCACCCACAGTGCTACAGTGAAATGAATACATGTGCCTTCTGATTGTTATGGGTGAGGGAGTTGAGTTGAGTTGAGCTGGGGTTTAACGCCACTTTCAAGAGTATTTCACTTATATCGCTGCTGCTAGTATTACGGCAGGGAGAAAGCCCGCAACACCATGTGGCTATGCATTGCGATGAAACCTGCGAGCAGCGGCTGGAACTAGCAAACCATGGGTGGTACTACGCTGCAATTCAGTGTAGCATTGTACTCAAACCTTACTGTGTGTAGAACAGTTCTCTACTGCAGACAAAGTTGCCGTGCCCCTGGCGGGATTTGAACCCCGGACCTCTTGATTCTGAAGCCGAACGCACTAACCACTGCGCTATCCCGACCCCATGGGTGAGGGAAAAATCTCAAAAACTACTTAGTATTGTCCAAAGAAAATCTGGCCCAATTCAGCCAGGAGAAGCCAGGAGAAGCCAGGAGAAGTCGGGAGAAGTTGGGAGAAGCCACGAGATGTCGGGAGAAGTTGGGAGAAGTCAAACAAAGAGTATGTTGTCTTGCTGCAGGTTGCACCTTGGCCATGAATTAGTATTGCATGCTGCGCTTAACTTTATAAATTTTCAAAATATCTTTAACATATAAGTTTGTGGACAGATTGTGCAAATGTTTTGAGAGCAAATATTTCAACAAAAGAATACAATAGTTCTCGTTTGATTATTGGTAAAAAGTAGCAGTCAAATAAAACCAATTTTCCATACTGTGACCTGTAAATTCTAGTATATCAAAGACAAACTTAACATTCACTCCGAAAACATACAACTTGTCACTTATAATACGCAGATATTCTTAACAATCCACATAAAAGATTTGACAGAAGGACATGATAATTGTTGATTGCCAGAATCTCATGATGAGTGAGATGTATTCTCTATAAGAGAACACAAAGTCTAATCATTACTTCTTAGCTTTTAGTTATCAACTCAACATGCAATACAATGATAACACTGTTATTAACACATATAAATGTAAAGTCACATACAACTTCCAAACGCAAGGCATAACTCTAACCAGTCTCCATTATTGACTGATTTAAGCCTTGCAGTATTTCTCGCTTTGACGTGCCAAGATAGTGGATCACTGTACCTGAAATGCATTGTGGGCCTTGATTTCGTAGCACAGAGATCTTAAAGAAATACTACAAGGCCTAAATCAGCAAGTAATGGAGACTGGCAAGAGTTATGCCTTGTATTGGGAAGTTGAGTCACATACAACCCTTGGTTAATATTTTCTTCAAGAACAGCTGATACTGACAACCTTACATTGTGATCTGAACACTAAAGGAACTCCAATCAATGCCAGTTTCAGAGGAGTGACTTTAAGAATAAATATCTAGGCTTCTATCACAGTGATACATCCTGCGCCATCAGGTTATTTAAATCCAGTAAGACCCTTTGTCAGTAAGAAGGGAAAGGCTTGTAACATCTTAAAATAACCAGCCAATGAAATCACTTAAAATCAAGCAATATTAGCAGTCCCGAGATGAGACCAATGAACAATCACCAACTTTCAAATCATGACATTTCATTGGCTGACACTATACATACTATAAATAGCGAAGCATAACCAGCTTGTTAGCCTTACGAGCCTTTCCCGTCACAGAGTATTGAGAAGTCTTACAGGTAAAAACACTCTGATGGAGAGAGAGCTAACAAGGTCCTCAAGGTTTTGATAACTAGCACATGTTGAGACAAGAAAGTACAACGTAGTCAGTACTTAGGGTGACATGTGGATAGCATACTACAATACTGTGATACTTCAACAATACATACCGTATTGTACCAGGTAAGTCGAGAATTTGATACCAAAATTTAGGGGGTCAAAGAGGGGTCTATGTTTAGAAGCACAGCGAAGGTTTTAACATTTGGGTAAACACTGATAGTGAGTTGACGTCTTATATTTCTATTCCTTTACGCAAATCAAATTGTAATTACATCAAGTGTTTACAACTAAGGTGGTTAATGTCCGAATATGAACACAGATTAACCTTAAAGGGGCAGTAGCACATTTTTTTTGCAAATTTTATTTTTTTTAAATTTCCCATTTATAATGATAGTTTATGTCATTTATATTTACTTTAGATTACTTTTAGGTAAAACATCTTATTACACAAACCAATAATCCGTAGTGGTAATAACAGGGTTGCACATAAAACAAAAATTGCATGGCGGCCATTTTATTGTGAACACATTTTATTATTTTGAATGTAAAAAACGATTCCCATGGCTTTACCAAACCATATACACTAATTTTTTAACTTGATTTTCCGAAGAGAGCGAAGAGAGTGTTTTACTAATTGTGACATTATTTTTCAAATACATTTCATCAACTTATTTCAGCGGAAAAACATGCTACTGCCCCTTTAAACTCTAACAAACATGAAAACAATCCTGGGTATACCATTCTCTTCCCACAGAGGTTACTCCACTCATTTCTTCCTTCATAACCTCTGATGCATATTGAGCACTTTCTTGGCTAAAAAAGAAAATCCTCATAAAGTTGTGCAATAAGCAACGTTTCAAACTGAACATCCCGTAACTGTTGAAATGACTAGAGTTGCCTCATCTGTGCGGTGTGCACATATTGTTTGTAAGACCGAATTGGGTGGCAGATCGGACAAAAATAAGAATGTTACCACTTTCACCTTCAGGGGATTTTGCGAGAATCATGATATATTGCCAATATATATATAGAGAGAGAGGGTAGGATGGAAGATAGACCAAAATTTAGTCTATGGAATTTTAAAAAATTAATGTACTTTCATCCTTATGATTTTACTAGTTCCATTCAGTATTGTATGTGTATTGAGTTTATCTAGACGTGGTAGGAATAGATGGGAGAACTCAGTGGAGTAACCTCAGTGGGTTGAGAATTGGGATATCCTGGTAGTCAATTTGAACAAAATATATTGACTTGTTTATGAAATAACACAAAAACCTTTGTCTTTACTTCATAAATAAAGGTCATCAACATTAAATAGTGTGGGCGGGTGCTACGAGCATGCCTTGATACTATATTTGTACACCATCCTTCGTTGTTCATGGGATCTGTCAACATGGAAACGCAAAGACAACTTCTTTTCTGCAATGTTGGTTTAGATGTTCACACTGTTATCAAACAAATAATGATAGCTTGTCTTGTCAAGTAAACATCAATTTAATTAAGCATTTGAAGGGCATTTTCATGAAAAGTTATCCAGAATATCTTTCTGTTTTTATTACATTAATTTCAATAAAGAAACTGAGAGATGCACTTTGATTTAAATTAAAAAACAAACAGGTTTCATACGTGCTTAAGTATATATTTAGCAAATCCTTGGATTCAATTTTTTAAATTTATTTTATTTATGGTATATGAAAAAAAATATAAAAAATCATTCCCCCCAACCCTCCAATTTTTATTTATACAATTTATACAATTAAATTACCCTTATCGTTAAAATGTCCCATCTGATTTGAAATGTTTAAAATTGGAAAGCAGATGAGGGATATATATTTGATTTTTGTGATATTTAATTTTTGTAACATGACATGTTAACAACTATTAGTGATTTATATAATTATTTTACTGTAGAGTTTTTGGGTACAGTGAATATATAAAGCTCAACTAACAACATGCAACTAATAACAAATACATATCACACATACTTCGTATCATCATAATAGAACAACTATATCACACTTTGTACTTATATCTCATTCATATATTCATTCATATATCTCACTCCAGTGTAAGATGAGTCATGGTTGAATTTGATAAATAATCAAGAAAGGTTGATATGACAAGAGAAAGATTTAATCTCCAAAAGATTTCTTGTTGTTCTGTTGAAGTAAAAAAGCAATATGAAAACAACTAATCTAACAATATTCATAAATACAAGCACTATTTTTGATAATAATTTCTTCAAAGTCATCACTCACTTCAACCAATACTCTTCATTCCAACACATGTGACATCCCAGAATCTCATTTCTTCATCATAAAATTATTTTAACACCATAAACATTGAAGGGATGTCACAGAAGACTGGCATCAAATAACAGATGATTCAGTTGATTCTTGGCAAAAAAATTGTGATGATATAAAACTGATATTTTGATGAATTAATCTCAAGTTTTAAAACATAACTGTATTTCCTCCCTTCCTTCCCAAATGATACATAAAACATCAATAGACTGCCATTGTTATAAACTTTTAATACCTATTCTCTAATGATAGATGATGATTTAAGGGACGCTTTTTTTACAATTACAGTCTACTCTGAACTGAATTTTTTTTTATTACTGTTCTAACCATTCTCCAACCTACCATAACTTGCGCCAGTCTCCATCACTGACTATCTAGGCCTTGCCGCATTCCATAACTTCCCTGTGCTAGAGTAGCAGATCCAACTTTGAAGTCACGGCGCAGCATGGCACTTTACTTGCACAGGAAAGTGAAGGAAAAGCAGCAAGACTAAATTAGCCAGTGATGAAGATTGCTGTGTGTTATGCTTGCAAAGGGAAGTTTCACATTCTCAGTCATTGTCCAGGCTTTTTTTTTTATCTACCTATATATCATGCCATCCTCCATTAGAAAGTTGTCATTATCATGTTTATTACCCTGATACATTCTCCTGTCTTAACCTCATTATCCTTTTCCGAAAATGAGGTTGACAAGCTATAGCTATCTATCATGACATCTTTTAAGTCCATTAGAAAGTTGCCATTACCATGTTTATTACCCTGATACATTCTCCTGTGTATTAACCTCATTATCCTTTTCCAAAAATTAGGTTGATGAACTATAGCTATCTGTCATAACATATTTAAGTCCATTAGAAAATTATCATGTTTATTACCTGCTATGCATTCTCAATGAGCTGATCTGGCAACTTCCATTAAAATCTAAAACATTCATGCTCAGAGCACCTGGATTTTACTAAAACAATTAAAGGGACAACTCGTCAAGGATAAATATGAGATCAGATTTATCTACCTATGTTAATTAGCGTGTCTGTTAACAAGTCACAGACCCCCAATTTCTGACAATTGAAGAAATTGGTATTAAAAACTACTGGATGTAAACAGTAAGTGAAGCGTAACTCGTTAGCAGACACGCTAATAGGTAGATAAATCTGATTTCATTTTTATCAATGAAGCATGTCAATGGCAAATGACATTAGAACCCTTGACTATATAAACTCAACTTAGAAATTGCATAAGCCATTTTTGGTGTCTCCTTGACAACCACTCAAACGAAAATTCTCCTAATATTCGTTCTGATAACAAACAAGGATGTAAACTTATCTACTACACCTTTATAGGATATAAGTGTTCCACGAAGAAAAAGTGATACATAAAAAGTAAATATATAAACTAAATGACGTGAGTATGCAACATGCATAAATATGACTATTAAACTTTGTTCGTGTTTGATTTTGCTTGTTCTGATCTTTGAAAACAAAAACAATCTATAAATCCATATCCAAATTTCTTCAACGTATCACAAATGTAAGTAACAATTATAACAGCACCTTTGTTCACTTTCAAACAATCAACATCTGAAAGAATCAATGTCAGATGGTATTTTCAACAATGACGAATTGTTCACGACCTACATTCTTTTAGATCAAATTGTAATATTCACATTCAGTGGCAAATCCAGATATTTTCAAAAGGGGGGGAGGGGGGTAAAACCCCTGAATCCCCCCCTCTGGATCCCCCACTAACCCCTGAAAGATCATTGACTTATCCACCTGCATACAACAGTAATAAGAAATTCTAGCCACTTTCCTTGTTTCTTGGTAGGGCTTAAAATATGCTTTATATGTTTACATAATCGGCAAGTGTCATCATTGTTTTTACCCTATTATTACCCTTATTACGATAACCCATGAAGAAACTGAAATAATTTTCAACATATTACACTAATTTCTCATGTAATTGGCCATAAATATGAAAATATTCAATTTTTTTAAAACTGATAACTTATGGGAAGGTTGGTATGAGTAATTCAGTTTCATAACATGAAAAGTTTACCATACCCAAATATTCTATTTTTGGAACTTTACTTGTGTGATTAAACTGGGCCTTAAATTAATTGTAAGAGAAGTATTGTCATTTATCTAGCTACTACAAAATTCAAAACACACAATATAATAAGTGTGATAGTGTTGCTGGATTCACCATGTCTCCCAGCATTTATAAGGAAAAATAAGAGTTTGCTAGAGCATTAACTTCATGTTGGAGTTGATAAAACATTCTTCCAGTCTCACCATTCCTGATGGCAGAACTACTGGAATTGGGACATCTGTGAGAATTGATGGACAATAATTGGGTGTTCCTGGGCCAGCTGGGAAGAGGTTTTATCAAACCTTTTGGGGATAGCTGTTCGGAATTAAAAGTATTCTATAATATAAAATACAGCGGTTGCACAATCTTAAACATGTCAGTAAGTCATGGACTGACAGTGATTTCCTTTACTAAGTCACAGCGCTTTGTCTTAAATCAAGCTTCTATTTATAGTTGAATGTTTTAATAAGGAGGCAAGTCATTAACTGCTTGGTGATTGTTTGGGTAAGTCAAAGGAAAATTTGGTAAGTCAGTCACTATGTGACCTCAGAGTCAGATTTTTTAACCCCTGACATATTGATAAGCTTAATTTTAAAATGTTTTTTTACATTATATGATGTATATGAGTGGTAGTTTGGTAAACAATACTGATAAAAGCTAACAAATGTGCAAAATGTGTAAAAATTATATTCCACTTCACATTTCAACAAGAGAGTATGCAAGAGAGAAATTAAGCTATAAAGGCATACATGCTTGGTTTATAGATATGCAAAGATGAAGCTAAAACATTCTAGCAGTAAAAAAGTATATATATAACAAAAGGTTTTGTCCTATATCCTTCATATGGATTTTTTTTCGCGTATAAAGCCCCATTTCCCTTAATGTTTTACTTGTGTACCCAAACTTGGAACATATTTATATCCACATCAGTTTTATAATTATTGTTTATTTATTTATTATAAAATCCTTAGATACTGTACAATTTTTAAAATTAAAATTCTATCACTTTTACATAAATTGTGACATTAATAAGCTGTTTGGGACAGTTTTGCTGGTATGACGAGTCTTAAATTGTTTGTGATATCTAGCTGAATATAAAAGCTTAGTTTGGGTAGAACAGGGTACATTTCTTTCTTTTTTCAACGATAAAATGAGTAAGTTCACATTGATCTTTGTTGAAAGTGGTCAGGAATATTTTGGGGCTGCCATTTTAACAGTGCTTGTGGATAAACATGGCATAAACTAAACAACTGAACTGACTAACACAAAAGTTGTCCCTCTTAAAATATATCTTAAATTGAATTTCTAACAAAGCACACAAACGTTCTTAATAGTAATAAGAGGGGATTGAAACAGTATAACAATGAATAACAAATGACGTTACTATTTGCTGCATGAAAAGTTAATGCCTTGGGTATGCCAGTCAGAAGACTCTAAGACTTCTATTCCGTCACGTCTGTGATATTCTCAGGAAGAGATGGTCTACGCAACAACGAACGATGAAGGATTATCTTCTGACAACCAAATGCACTTGCAAAAGGGTAAAGTTTGTCGTTCATAACTCTGGTTTCTTTTGATAATTTGTCCTTATCTTCTATTATCACTTTGATCATGTCATCGAAGGCTCCTGGCCCCGATGGGTACCGAGTGTCGCCCCCGGTAACAACAAGCACCCCTTTGTGAAGAAAAACACCAAAATTGTAACGATCAAAATTTGGAATTTTGGCTGCATTGAAGACGGCACCATCTTCGAATATCTTCATGATACTTCCATTGGTCGTGCACACAAACGCCTCATCTCCAACGCTTAACGCTCGACTTTCCGTGATCGGAGTTGGGAAGAGATGGACGATAGTTGCTGTGCCGTTTGTAAGATTCATAGCTTGAACTTCTTGTGTGCGCCTTGAGCCCATGCCCCGCCCACCAAACACAAAGAGCGTGTTGCCGATTATGGCACAAGACGTTGAGTAGACACCAAACAAGAGATGACTGAAGTGCTGCCAGGTTCGTTCCGTGATATTGTAAACATCCACACTGGCTAGCGCGCCCTCGTGTTTGTTGCAACCGCCGACAACGTACAAGGAATCTTGGGTCGCCACCATCTCATGATAAGATCTGTTATCCAACATGTCTGGACAGTGCAGCCACTGGTCAACAGTGCTGTCATATTCAAGGAGATATGTCTTACGGCCATGACGTCCAGATATGTAAACGTTGTTACGGTGAGAACAAATAGCAAACCCAACTCCTGGATCGATGGGTAACTGTTCCATGCTGTACCACTTTTCTTCCAGGAAACTGTAGGCGTTGACAGAGGATAACAGTCCAGCTGAAACTCTCACGCCTATCGTTACTAGCACCTCTTCATAATTTCTTCGTCTTGGCGACTGAGTGAGATCTACATGGGTATGTATTGGCTTGTTACAAGTGTTTTCATCTTCTACGGTTGGACTATTTGCTTCTGAACTATTTTCAGCATGATCAGAAATTTCTAACAATTGATGTAAGCACACATCAGAAAGAAGGGGTGTTCGAACAACTTTACATAACTCTGGAAAAGTAGATTTACGTCTGAGCCAGTCATGCTGCACCCATTTCAAAGCAATATCACAAACCATGTCTTCGTTAGGAATTTTAAGGTCATCATTTGACAAGAGTTCAAGTAGGTCTTCAAGCTCTAACCCTAGGATTTCATCTTGACTTCCGACATCCACAAAGTGCTCGAGGATAAACTTCATGGACTTGTTTTTCAACGATTCACAGCTTAGACACTTTGCCAGCTGCCATATCCCAACTGCATTTTCAACAGATAGCTGGTCAATGTAGAATTCTTCACATCTCTCCTGTAGACATCCCATCTGCAGTAGAGTTGCTGCTCGTAAAATTTCTTCCACATTTTCAAAATGGACTATCCCTCCTTGTCCGTCATAGTAAAAGTCCAACACATTCCTGAAAGTGTCAATGGTAATGCCCTCAAGTGTCACTTTTCCATCGATGCTTTCTCGCATTCCTGATGAAAACATGGCATGGAAATAGTCTGATATTGCACATAAGAAAACTTTATGGCAGTGAAACACTGTCCCTTGAATGTCAATTTCTGTATCGGTGAAGGAATTGGTATCATATTTCCTCTTGAAACCTTCAAGAACTGAAATGGCAATACGACTTCTCCAGTTGCATGTCATTGTCATGGTTACATTGTGGCGTGTATAAACCTGCAAATTAAAATTTGAAAAATTATTCATATTTTTTCTTTCGGGAACAAAACCCTAGACACACCATTTGTATTTAATTTATTTCTTTGATTTAATAAATACCCCTTATATGTCAAAATGTATTCCTAATCATACATTTATGAAATAACCAGGAACAAAACCCTAGACACACCACAACTACATTAATTAATGCTTTACATGAACATGATGAATTATGTATGACTTCATTTTGTTAGGTTTTCTTATTTTCATAACATCTTTTTAGCGGCTGTAGGTGAATTCATAGACCAGACCGGTTCGTAGATGTAAATTTCCAGTGGATTCATAGAAGGATGGGCATTGGATTCGTAGACATTCGTAGACATAGGAATATATCAATGCTAACGAAATATAAGAGTACAATAATCGGTGTTGTTGTTATGTTTTGTTGGAGAATGTTTATGTTTGAAATAAATAAAGAAATATGGTAAGTATAATATTTAATCCGCTTTAGATTACCCATATACAGCATCAGTCAACATCAAACGGGAGGTAAGCAGACGTCGGCGAAGATAAAGTATGGTTAGTCATTAAGAATCAAAACACATCACAAAATCCTGTTTTTTTAAAGTCGTTAAGTTACCGACAACCTAATTTACTAACATTACATTACTTTCACGTTGTGAATTACACCGACAAGTAAAAAGGCGGCAACAATCAAAACAACTGACAACATACTGTATATTTTAAATTGTTGTATGCTGAGGAGATCCACTTTCATCTAACATGAATGGTATATAAGTTACAAATTAGAAAGTGCAATTCATTCAACATCAACCATGGCCGTCTGAATTTATTTCATAGTTTCGTATTTCAACCATTGCATGGTATTGTATATATTGTCTATAGTCGAATAACATGATCTAGATATAATATTATGCTACTTCTACGAATCCACCGGTTATGAATCCCCCGCGTCTGCGAATTCATCGCATCTTTGAACCGGTCTGGTCTATGAATTCACTGCATCCCTTTTTAACACTTTGATTGTCTTCTTTAGTGCTGTCTTTTTGGGAGTACTGCACTTTAACGGGCGCTAGTACTTATCAACTTCACTGCACTACCAACCCTTACACTAGACAAACTAACCCTAAGAAATCGCCGAAGATCCAAGGGTTAAAAAAGATAGTCTACTGATATCCAAGGGCTAAAATAGATAGTCTAAAAAGGGTTAAAAAGATAGTACGAAATTAACAAGAATGATGTGCGCCCGGTAAAGTGCAGTCTAGCCCTCTTTTTCATTGGAATATCCAGGATTACACGAGTTCAAGTTGAATCACTGACAAAAATCTCTTTCCACTTAACCTCAAGTGATTGATTTTCGGACGCTTAAGACACAAATCAATGTTGACAATAAAAATGTTTGAAAACAAGTGTTTGCCACTAACATGGCAATGTCTTCCGCCGTTAACATTGAGTTTAGTAGGACACATCATTTGGTCAAGTGTCACAGTCACCTTGAAAATAAGGTCAAGGTCACCAAAATCGACTGGTGTCTGTGTCATCCCCCAATGTAGACTGACACCAAATTTGACAACTTTGGGTGCTTGGGTTAGTACAGATTGGTGCATGCGTATTCTCCAAATGATTGGTACCAATTTGAAGATACTTAATGCAATGGTTCACGAGATATCGCGCCAACAACATTAAAAAAAACGGTAAAAAATGACGTCATGGTCACCTAAATCGATTGGTGTTTGCGTATTATCCAGATGAAAACTGGTACCAAGTTTGAAGACTCAAGGTTGAAGGGTTCATGAGATATGGCGCTAACAACATTTTCAAAACTGGTCAAAGTCTCGCCTTGACCTTGAAAATGAGGTCAAGGTCACCGAAAACTTTTCAAGTCTGCGTATTCCCCAGATGAAGACTGGTACCAAGTTTGAAGACTCTAGGTCGAAGGGTTCATGATATATCGCGCTAACAACATTTTCAAAATTGGTCAAAGTCTCGCCGTGGCCTTGAAAATGAGGTCAAGGTCACCAAAAACTTCTCAGGTCTGCGTATTCCCCAGATGAAGATTGGTACCAAGTTTGTGGATTCTAGGTTGAGCAGTTCATTAGATATCGCGCTAACAACATTTTCAAAACTGGTCAAAGTCTCGCTGTGACCTTGTAAATGAGGTCAAGGTCACCGAAAACTTTTCAGGTCTGCGTATTCCCCAGATGAAGACTGGTACCAAGTTTGAAGATTCTAGGTTGAGCGGTTCATTAGATATCGCGATAACAAGAAGAGGGATGAATTAATGAAACGTATCATCTATTTTCCCCATATGAGCTTTATCTAAAATAAATTGGAGACAATTCGTCGGGGAAAATGTTTTGATGACTATCTTGTATCATTTAGTGAGTACATCTGTAATTTTGACAGTCAGAGAGTGCATGCCGTTTTCGGACATCTGATTGGTCGATACCAAAAAGGGATATCCCAAGCTATTAATGTAACTTACGTAACTTGTTGACCCACAATATTACAAAAATGCAAGGACAACGTAGAAATTTTGTTGGTAGCCGGTATGACTTGTTCAAATTAACAAATTGTCGACTTTTTCATAACATGCAAAAAGTAGTTCAGGATAGAGATAGATTTTAAGCTTAAAGAGCCATCACGGATGTTAGTGTTTCAAATTTTTGGAAAATATACTTATAACGTCATTCGCCAGAGAATTTTTTTAATTACAACATGGCATATGTTAAATAATTTTCATATCACGACAATGTATTGCAATTTGGTTTCAAAGAGAAGTATCACTTCGACTAGCGCGCGCTACGGGTATCTGACGTATGTAAACAGAGTCCCCTTTTTTGCGTAATACGTACTACACAAACAGCAAGCACTTCCGAAGCGTGAAGGCTCGTCTCTAGCGCAAGTCGCCATAACAACCCATGTGCTGCACGTGCTTCACGCGTCGCATTTGCAAAGTACCCTTGTCACACATTACTGAATGTGACGATTGCTTTACAAACTATGTTTCTAAATGTCCTGAGAATATACAAATTATTTCCTGTTTAATGTTCTTTTTATTGAGATAAGACCAGCAAATTATGGCAAATTTTTACTCTCATTAATTATAAAATTCAAGCAAAATACCTAGTTGGGTAAAACAATTATTCCAATATCTGTAGCAAATACATAATTAAATGAAATGGTAAATAAATAACCATCAAAAAATATATATATTCGATTTCTTTCATTGCTCATATTTTTTGTTATTCTTTCGTGTCTTTGTTTACTGTGAGTGAGCTAGACCATAATGCTTTGCGCTTGAAAATAATAGACTGGATCTATATTTAGACTGGAAAACACCTTTACTAATTAAGGCAATTTCTCGGCTTATTTTAAGTTGGAAAAATTAGGGAAAAATTAAGTGTACTTATTTCACGGAGATAGATTTTTGGAGAAATTTTGATATTTTCATCAACATCCGTGATGGCTCTTTAAGAGTGAAGGTTGTATGATATTACAAATCTTAGGAAGTTTCACACGAAACATGTTATTCTGACCTTTAGCAGAAACCTATACCTTTGTATTGATGATGTCACATGGCTACAAATATCATGAATAACTACCCGAATGTGAGCCGTCCGAAAACCGAGTGCGTCCGAAAACCAAGTACTGGATGATAGTTCATCTTAGCGTTAACGCAAATTCTTAGCCCCCAGTAAAATAAGTGCACTGTTCTCTCCCCATAGATCCATATAAAACAAAATAAGATCTCTTTAACCTGAGTATTCGTAATAGAATATCACATTAAAATGTATTATCACAAATCATAGATACGTAAATGTTATTCACTTAGGAGATAAACCTACTGTGTTTTTAACTTTTTGTGAGTCTAACGTAGATTCGATACCGATTTTTATCATTCGGAGCCGAACGTGTCAGCGTGAGGCTTCGAATGATAAAAAAGGTATCGAATCTACGTTAGACTAACAAAAAGTTAAAAACACAGTATGTTTATCTCCATTCTACCATGACGAGTTATCAGCGTATTTTAAACGTGTTTCTTTGACACTGCGGAAGTGAACTGAGTGATGCTGTAATCGGTTGAACCCATTTTTCTTCAGGTATGACGCATCACATTTCCATTGTTTTCGATACGGTAGAAATTTACTAACTAGTGAAATTAACAATTCATTCTTATTAAAATATGATAATTAAGTGATAACATAGATTTTAATCAAATAGAAGATACAGGTTTGTAAATCTTAACGTTTCTCCACCACTAGTCAAATTGACGCGACCATTCCTGTGACGTCATAACTGATTGAGCTTATGACGTCATTGTATCCGAACCGAAACCGGTTCGTTCACGGCTTATCGTGGTCTTGATCGACTACTGTAGTTTCACTGTTTAAAACATCGGTCCACATTAGAATAACTTTCCAAAACAGATAAACAGATTAAAGTGCGTAGAAGGAACACATGATGGAAACCGTAAAGTGAAGATGACTGATTTACGCATTTTTATTTCAATGACATAGCTTAGCCTAGAATCTTACGTCAACATGTACCCAAACGCGGAAAATCGCCGTTCACAAAAATCGTGTTCGAACCTCCGTTGGACCATAAAATAAACCAATAAAAAACAAGGATTTTAAAATGTCATGGTAGAATTGATAATATTCACTCTATGATTTTATTTCCAAAACAATGCGTATTTTGTTGGGTGATCATTTTCACTTTTGCAACCATTTAGAAAGAAAGTAGGGACTACGAAAGTAACAACCGTCTGAGCACAATAGATTGATCAGTTTTGTTTTTATTTCCGATTATAATTGTCAAAGAGTCATTTACCAGGTGAGAAGAATCGTGAAGAAACTCGTCCACTTTTCTTTCTCTGACGTGTTTTCTTCCAAGGATTGATAAACCGGAAGTTTATTTGTTCGAAAATTACCTCCCTTTGTTACTGTAGCGTCAACACAACATATTAACAATATTCTGATTTCACAAATATTTGACAACAGACAGCATATTCAAAGGCAGATTTAAAATTTATAAAAACGATATTACAATAGTTAAGGCTTATAACTATTGTATATAAATCTTTAAATTGGAACAAAATGGGATTTTCGTGAGTCTGATCATTCGAAATGCAATGTGTTGGATTCTAATTGTATAGGACTATCGATAAAGGGAACTAACTCTTGTTATTGCACCACTAAAAAGTTTTACAAACAAAATGTGTGGCATATGTTGTTGTTTCCAAGAGAATTGTGTGATATCTTTTGTAAGCTTTTGATTCTTTCACTAGAACACAAATAGATTGAAAACTGGATTTTTTTTCATTCGAGGCAATGTTTTTCTTTTGTCCAAAATGATTGTTTTAGATTTATCTATATCAATAGTGAAATAATTAAAGGGATTACATTATAGGTCTAATATGTCATGCCTAAACATTCGTGTATTTATTCTTGATAAATCTTTTTTAACGTTTACTTATTGAATATTTTAATCAATGTTAAAAACTAATTAATAAATCCTTATAAGTATTTATTAACTTCAATTATCCTTTACGCTTTTATTAATTAGTTACCTAATTTGTGACTTAGTTGCTTAAATGATTATCATTTGCCAGTGTATAAATTCTTTGAAAATACTCAATGTTTTTTCTTCAGGAAGATGTGCTTAAAAATTCAAGTATTGGGAACCGTGGACCAGACTACCACACAAGCACCAGAGTCGATGTTTGTTCAAATACATCAATCTTGTTTGGAGGTTTTGTCCTTCATCTTCGAGGAGATGCCACACCCCAGCCTCTAAGAGATGACAATAACAATGTCCTTTTGTGGAATGGTGAAATATTCGATGGATTTCCTGTAATTTATTTAGATTTTTATAGTACCTGACACATAATCCTTTTATACTTCAAAGAATTTGATGAATGCAGAGAAACAATTAGTTTTTTTTCTGTAAAAATTAAACTGTTAACAAATTCTTAAATCCAGTTATCAAAACCTAGTGAGTGACTATTCTTCAATAATAATGACTTATGATAAAGTGTAATAATTTAGCAAGGTTGTTTCTATTAGTTAGGCCAGCTTGTCTGCATAGATAATGACCATAGTCAATACCATGCCATGTGGACTTGATGGCACTACATGGCGTCATAACATACACTATACCATATACCATACACCATACCATATACCATACCATACCATACCATACCATATACCATACCATATACCATATACCATATACCATATACCACACACCACACCACACCATACCACACCACACCACGCCACAACATATCACAGACCATGCCATTACCATACTTCACTATACTTCTCTATAAAAGATGGAATAACCTGAAGAATATGCTAAGTGAATTTATCTTTACTAAATGTTGCAAATCTTTTACTACGATTATGAGGTTTACATGGGGCAATAATAGTTTTCATGTGTTTGTTGGTCAGCTAAGAGATGAAGAAAATGACACCAAGGCTTTGTTTGAGCGCCTTGTTAAACTGGAGACCGATCAGGACCTTCTTGACACCATGTCCTCAATACAAGGACCGTGGACGTTCATATTCTGGCAGGCAGCCTCGAGAAGACTCTGGTTTGGGAGGGACGTGTTTGGAAGGAGAAGTCTCTTGTGGCATCTTCCAGAAAATAAATCGGATGTGTTTGCTCTGTCGTCTGTACAGATAAAACCCCATGTAAGGTTTGACTTTGGTTTTATATTTTTAGCTCATCTGGCCTGAAATGCCCGATGAGCTTATAGCATTGCATGGCGTCCGGTTTCTGTCCGGCCATCCATCAGTAAACTTTTTGCTTTTTCGACTTTTTCTCCAGTTCCAAAAGGTCTAGAGAGCTGTAAAAATTGTGTGCAGACTCCTTGGCTAATGGGGATTCTAAATTGTAGATTTCGTGACCCCATGACCTCAATTTGGGTCACAGGGGTCACAACTTTAAAAACCTCTTTTCATCTTTTTCTCAAGTTCGAAAAGGTCTAGAGAGCTCAAAAGTTGTGTACAGACTCCTTGGCCAATGGGGATTCTGAATTAAGATTTGATGACCCCATGACCCTATTTGGGGTCACGGGTCACAACCTTAAAAAAATAATATTTTCATCTTTTTCTCAAGTAGGGGAGACCGGGGCACATTGGGACAAAAATCACTATTTTCCCGTTTTTTCTTAACCTATGAACACAAACAACATGAAACTTTGTATATTTAAAGCATTCTTCATTGTCAAAATACAAAAACGTGAAACAACGTAATATATAAAGAACTTTTTAGTGTAGACAAGAAATAGAAAAGTGAAAAATACTGTCCCAATCTGCCCCTCCCTGGGGCACATTGGGACATGAACCGGGGCACTTTGGGACACTACCCATTCCTGAGAAAATAGCATTATGATTTCAATACTTATCACAATGATTTTTAATATTTTACTTTAAAAAAACAATGAGTTTGTATTTTAAAGAATAGTAATCAAGAGGGGGCACATTGGGACACTGTCAAAATATACCGGGGCACATTGGGACACTGTCCCAAACTACCCCGATAGCATTGTTGCAACCAGTCCCAATCTGCCCCAATGACCCCCAAGGTGATAAAATGCCTCAATATTGATAAATTCAAATAAAATGTCAATTAATTACTTGAAACAACTTAGCACAATGATGGAACTTTCCAGAACAATAGGTATCAACCAGGACTCATCTTTACATCAGACCATAATTACTGAGGTGCTAAAATTTTACTCCAAACATAGAAAAATCGTTTTTCCTTAACTGTTTTTGAACCACATAATATTTTCAGCCAATACCATCATACATCATATGGTGTTTGATAGTACTTCCTGTGATATCAATAGTTTCTTCCTCCTTATATTGAATCAATAGATATTTATGGTGTCCCAACGTACCCCGTGTCCCAATCTGCCCCGGTCTCCCCTACTTGATATTTGTTATATCTGTGATAAATTCTGCTGGAAAATTTACATTTTTGAATTTATTTTAAATAGTTTATTATTTAAAGACTGATGAGCTACAGAACCAGTGGCTCTATTTTAAAAACATTTTGGGGCCACTGGCTCTGTAGCTCATCAGGTTTTATATAGGCTACATTAACTAACATGTCAACTTCTAGGTGAGAGGAAGCACTTTAAATGGAGAAGATGAAATAGGTCTTAAGGTCCTTACCCCTCTGACCTATCTTTGAGGCCAGAGATAAAATCCCCAACAAATAAAGACACAATTTAAGATTTAATTCATCTCTGTTGGGTATTACCTCCCTTTGAAGAGCCATAAAATCTCAAGATGAAAATAGCTTTCAGGTCATGACTTCTGTAACCTATATTTGGGGTCACAGGATCACGAAATTTACAATTTAGAATCCAAATGTGCCAAGGAGTCTGTACATGAAATTTCAAGTCTCCAGGGTCAGTGGTTCTTGAGAAGAAGATGAAAATAGGTTTTAAGGTCATGACCTCTGTGACCTTTATTTGAGATCGCAGGGTCACAAAATCTACAATTTAGAATCCCCATTGGCCAAGGAGTATGTACACAAAATTTCAGCTCCCTTAACCAAGTTGTTCAGGAGAAGAAGACGAAAATGCAAAAAGTTTACAGATGGATGGACGGATGGATGGATGGACGCCAGACACCATGCAATGCCATAAGTTCATTAGGCCTTTCAGGCCAGATGAGCTAAAAAAAAGGGGAGATATTGATATCAATAATGAATGTTACTACTAAATAGTTGTTAATCTTCCTTGTTCTTCATATGAAGTTTTTGTACATTGAGATTTGATGCAATCTTTAGTCTTTTTTATATATGTATGTAATACCGTGGAATATAGTCATCATCCCGTCCGTCTGTCCGTCCGTCTGTAATCATTTCGTTTCGAAAACCATTTATCATATCTTTCTGAAACTTCACATATGTATTACACATTTACTGGAGTGGTGCCTTTTGATATTTTCAGATTTTTAAAATTTTAATTTTTTTTTTCGTTTCCATGGAAACGTGTTGAAATTGAACTCTGTTCAAATATGTGTTTTTACAAATTATGTGGGACTGGTGGGATATGTCATCTTCTGATGACTCTTGTTTTGTCCAATTTTCACTGTAACTTAATTATGTTTGGCAGTCTTATTTTTGTGTTTATGAAGTTTTTATCATTATATGTCCTGTTCATCAACAGAAATTTGAAGAAATCCAGTCAGTTGGTTTGTACTGTGCAGACTTTGGCCACAGTCAATCGGAAACGCCAAGGATTCCAAAAATTTCTGTTTACCCTTGGAATCAAGGAACCTGGCCTGGAGGTCAACAGAAAGTTGCAACATCCTGTCAGGAAGAAGTTACGTCTTTGTTATACACTGGTTCAACCTATTTTGAGTTATCATTAAATAATGACTTTGACCTTCGCTCATGGATGCCAGAAGTTAATCAAGAGTTACCTCCCTTGGAATATCCAGCTGTGAAATACGACAGCACAGCCTCTGATAGTGACTCCTTAAACAATTACCTCTTGTCTGTGTTTGATAGTGATGAGAAGATGAGGACTTGTGTTAAACAATTGATTGATGTTCTTATGACGGCGGTGAGAAGGCGTGTTATGAACTTACCTCGGAAAACTGAGAACGAGAATGATGGATCGGGGCGTGAAGACATTAACAATTTGGGAAAGATGAAGTTATCTAAAACCGATGAAATTGGAACCTTTGATACAGACCCGTCTGCTAAAGTTGCCATCTTGTTTTCTGGGGGCATTGATTCAACCGTTCTTGCAGCTTTGGCTGACAGGTGGGCACATAATTTTAATACAAGTATTTATATTAATGTTCTGTCTTGAGTAAAACCTAATTTCATTTCATGTCAAATTACGACACATAAAACAGTGGCAGATCCATTAGGAAGTTCAGTGGTGTTCGACCCCTTTTTTTTAAATTTTGCATATAAATTTTACTCCCAAGGTGAACCCTGCCCTTTTCAATAAGTCACTCACTCATCAAGTTATAAATGAAATATTAACACTTTGATTTAAAGTCGAATATTTTTACGAATCTGATGATATTCTGCTTGAGTATACTTTTTATGTCTGTCTAAAGTGGGAAATTGTTTTCCACGTTCAGATGTGTTCCAGAGGGGGAAGCCATCGATCTGATCAACGTTGCATTTGAACAGCAGCCTAAACAACATCAGAAGGTGGGGAAGAAAGACAAAAATAAGTAAGTGACATTGAGCTTCTAAAAATATCTAACATTATTTTACATCTTCATTTGCAAGTATTGATGCCAAACTATTATAAGTGGACAACTTACAGGAATGATAACTCAGCTGAAATATTGAATGTATTCCTTGTTACGACTCATTCTTGCATGTTTCTCTTATGAAAGGGATGGGACAGCATAGTGTTGAGCCTGTTCGGATGAAGAGGTTCGGAGTTCAGAAACTTAATCTGCTGTAGAGAACTGTTCTACATGCAGTAAGGTTTGGGTGCAATGCTACACTGAATTTCAGCATAGTACCACCCATGGTTTTCTAGTTCCTGCCGAGGCTTACAGGTTAATTACTGTCCATATCCAAAATGGTGTTGCAGGATTTCTCCCTGCAATAATACTAGCAGCTTTGATATGAGTGAAATACTCTTAAAAGTGGCGTTAAACCCCAAATCACCTCACGAGAAAATCAATTTGTCAGATTTATAAACAGGAAACGAATGTATTTCAGGACCAGTAACTCTGTTGATCTTCCCGCACCTCCTGTGAACAAGTTTGATGTTCCGGATCGACTCACTGGGTACATCGCTCTGTCGGAGCTTAACCCAAACAGGAAGTGGAATTTTGTAGAGGTGAACAGTTCATGTTATAATTGATGTTAAATACTGACAAATGTAAAATGTTATCTGACAGCAGTGGTTTATCAAATATACCTTCTTCTCTATCGTCCATTTTAAGAAGACCAACCAGACAACTAGTAGATTGTCTGCAGTCCATATACATTTCACTACTATTTGCACCCGCTCTGTCAACAGGTTCGTCTGGTGGTGCCAATTTTTGGTAGAATTGGAACTTTTTCTGAAAACATTTTTGTTGAATGGTCATAAGGTTGTTTAAAAAATAATTTAACATTAAAGTTCATCAATATTTAATATACCTTTATGTTTTTACAGGTGAATGTTACAGAAGAAGAACTGAAGGACTTCAGGTATAGATAGTTTATTTCAAATTGTTTCTGTATTAAATTTAAAATGGTAAGTGGTAATGTTATGATTATTGCTGCCATGGCAACACATTCAAGGTGAATGACCCTCCATTATGTATCCAGGACCAGACACATCAGTCAGCTGATCTACCCACTAGTCTCCGTGCTTGACGACAGTATCGGTTGTGCGGTCTGGTTTGCTGCCAGAGGAAGAGGAATTCTGGGTAATGGTCCTCACAAAGGTCAAGGTTATGAGTCAACTGCAAAGGTAAGACATCAGAAGCAATGTCTGTGTCAGTTGGATCAATGCTTTATGAATAAAGTAAAGTGAAAATGATTTTATCTGAACTATATATTTTCAGACACATCCTGTTCCATCGTTTTCGTATCCACTACCCAACTATTTTCCCTGAATCCCTGAGCATATGGCTATAAATAACCAGCCAATAAAAGAATGCAATATAGGCAGTACCTGGATGTTAGAGTCAAAGTCACAATTACATGTGATGAGTAACAAATCCACAGGAAACGAGAGATAATTGAGTCAGGGTATCGTAGTCGGGTTGCGGATACAAATACACTGAGGGAGGAAAAGGTTTCAGTCTGATTGAATAGAATAAGTATTTATAAAGTATAATCATCTTGAAACAGTTTGAGTTAAACCTAGTCTAAAATGGAGATATCTAAAAAGTATTGATGTTCACTTAAAAAATGATTAATCTAAATTCTAATTAACATTACAAGTAATGGTTTTGCCCTGGTTGTGTTTATGAACCCCTGTTTCCCACTAGAAATCAGTTAAAGCTATAAGGCGGCGATCCAACTACAGGATAGGTATGTGAGCTGTGTTACCATTTGGTTCGTTTTTCCACAGGTCATCTTGTGTGGTATGGGGGCTGATGAACAACTTGTTGGGTATTCAAGACACATGGTTCGATTCAGGTACTTGTTTAGGGTGTCATTGTGCATTCACCATTTTGCAATGTTATTCTGAAGAGTGTTTAGCCCTTATCTCATTAAAATCAGATCGACCTTGCTCTAGATCTGAGTAATGCTCGGTAGGGGTCATGATTTGCGACTTACTTACTTAAACTTTCCGCTTTCATAAATTCAACCAATCACATTTCTGCTCATATTTCGAATCGGTCCAAAGACTTCCTTGCCTTGTCACTGATTGGCTGGAGTGAACGATCACATGAGCAGTACTTAGATCAAGAACAAGGTGTCCGTGGAATGTTCGTTCTGATTTTAATGAGATTGTTCACGTAATGGTTCTTCTTAGAGATAATATTTAATTTCGTCTGTGTTCATTGTTTCTAATTATACTTCACTCTCATTGTAGTGAAATCAACTCTACGTATCTTTACAGGGAATCTGGCTGGCCAGGTGTCATCAAGGAAATCGATATGGAAATGAGAAGAATTTCAGCTCGTAATCTTGGTCGAGATGACAGGTAGCAATATTTTCAATCAAATATTTCTTCCTTAGCTGAGCACACAACTTTTCTATCTTTTCCCAAATTGTTTTTCTTTTAAATATTGACTCTTCAATCCACCTTTCCAGGATTATTGGTGATCATGGTCGAGAATCTAGAATTCCGTTCTTGGATGAAGATGTGGTGGCTTATCTTGCTCAGTTGCCTGTATATGTAAAGGTAAATCACATGTTTCTTCTGATGGTCAATCCATTTTCTATTGATTTTAAGAACTTAGATTACATTGTAACTTAAAAATCATTGTTTAATGACATTTTGTGCTGACTCTTTGAAAAGACAATGTGTCTATTTCCCTATGGTAAATAAAATAAAAGATTTGTTAATTATCAACTTATTTGAAAATTTTGAAAATATTTCCAAAAGGTGAATACCCACTTGAAATTTGAAATACCCACCATATTTTTGAACATATAGGTATCGAAAACTTATCTGGAACTCTGGCTCATTGTGTATCAATGAAAATAACAGCACTTGCACACTTTCCATCTTTTGGAAATTTTGTACGAGATAAAAATATCTCTTTCTTGTATTTTGCAGGCCAATCTGACACTACCCCGTGGACTGGGCGAGAAGTTGATTCTAAGACTGTTGGCTGTTCAGTTAGGTCTACATCGCACAGCTACTCAACCTAAGAGAGCCATTCAGTTCGGTTCCAGAATTGCCAAGTTGGAGAACCGGAAGGAGAAAGCTTCAGATGTCTGTACGAGACTGCAGGATTCAGCTCAAAGTGGAGCTGTGTGATGAACAGTCCCATTTCTCATTACTGCCTAGAAATATTCATCCTGACCGTGAGATTATTTGATTAATGAAAAGTCTTGAAATGTTTCTCAGCTTTCAACACTTAAAGATGACTGCACAAGATAATTTCTTTCAAGATGCCAACACCATTGAAACTGTGATACCATGAAATGTTGATGTTGGGAAATAAATCTTTTAGTTGTTATTGGTCGTGTTTCTGTGAATAAATTCAGCATCATATTTCTCTCGGAGTCTCCCGGCTTTAGTGCAAAATCAAGACAATCGCCTGAATTCTTTTCTATTGATGGCATTGGTATAAATTTCTTCATGAAATTCTCTTGAGAAGGCCCTCCTCCAAAACTGCCACGGGAAATATCTCCTAGAAGATATCATTTGACAGTAGATTTTGCACAATGCTTGACCACCCTTAACTGAATGACATCACAGTAATTTTGCATCACCAAGTAATGACATCACCATTATATTGGAAGTTAAATGGCGCTGCTGTACTCATAATACAATTTCCATTGAAATTTAATGAAGAATGAATTTGGATGATAAATAGAATCTCACCCTCATGTCTTCTGATATCAAAATATCAACACTTGTTGATAAAAGCAAGCCTAGGATATTTTAAACTTTTATCAACCTGTGTTGATATATTTGTTATAAGAAGACACTTTTGTGAGATTCTCTATCCGCCACAGGTATGTAGACTGAAAACACAGAATCTGATATGTTTGATGGATATTTTATTGACAATGATGTAAAAATGTGTACAGTAATTACAGATATATTCATATACATACACACGCCCCTAGTGTTGTGACTAGACAGATCTCAAATCTCAGTAGCACTATATCACTAGGATGGCAAAGGTTTCTGCTTCAAGTTTTCCTCAAGATCACAAAAAAAGCACATTCATGCATGCCCCTTTGACTTACTTTGTTCCCAAGATATAGGTCTGTTACCATGGTTATGAATACCCCATAATAGATTGGTCTGTTACCATGGTAGTGGCAACATTTCCAAATTTTACACACATTGTACCATGGTATTCACTAAAGTTCTACTTCAACTAAAAGGCATTGTTATAGTATGGAGATACATGGGGGATGTGGTTTTGCATCCAGCTCTTAAAATTAAACTATGTTATACCATATTTACTTATTTTATGAAATAGTCGGTTTCCATGGTTAAACCTTATGCATGCACTATGAATTGGTATGTTACCATGGGTATGCATGCTCTATGAATTGGTATGTTACCATGGTTATGCATGCTCTATGAATTGGTATGTTACCATGGGTATGCATGCTCTGAATAAGTATGTTACCATGATTATGCATGCTCTATGAATTGGTATGTTACCATGGTCATGTGTGCTCTATGAATTGGTATGTTACCATGGTTATGTGTGCTCTATGAATTGGTGTTACCATGGTTATGCATGCTCTATGAATTGGTATGTTACCATGATTATGTAAGCTCTATGAATGTGTATGTTACCATGGTTATGTGTGCTCTATGAATTGGTATGTTACCATGGTTATGCATGCTGTATGAATTGGTATGTTACTATGGTTATGCATGCTCTATGAATAAGTATGTTACCATGGTTATGTATGCTCTATGAATTTGTATGTTACCATGGTTATGCATGCTATATGACTTGGTATGTTACCATGGCTCTATGATTGGTATGTTACCAGAGTTATGCATGCAGGCGGTGTTTGGTCAACCATTGAAACAGCTGGAGTGGGAATGTAGTTAATACTATCCATTATAAAACACTCACTGAAATAATGTTTTAAAAGAAATATATCACATTCAGGACAGTTATTACCAAAAGTTAATAAATGATAAAACATTATTAATGAAAATTCATGTTCCAAGTCAAACATTTTTTTCAAAGATATCGTTTGATCAACTTTTAAATGAAATATAAATATTAAGTATATTGATGACAATGCAAAAATTAAAATGAAACAGATTACAATGGTAAAATTACTCATGAAGTAATAATTTTGATTTTGTTGTAATTTTGTCTCCAAAAAGTTACAAGTTCCCTTCCTTCAGTTGACAAAATCAAGATCATCAAGCCGGATGGAAATTAAAAATTGTTTCCATTGTTCTGGCTAGTAATAAAAACCACAAGAATAAAGAAACAAACCAACACCACTATTCAGTTTCTTTGAAAAGCCACTCAAACATTGATATTATTATTAGTATTAAATATAACAACTGCAGTATTTAAATACTTGCTGCATCAAGCAGTGAAGAAATATCTTTGAAACAAACTGAGGCCTCTTTGAAAATACACAAAATAGTTATTTGCATTAATTATTTTGAGAACAGGAAGATTTTTTGGATAACAACTTTTTTAATGTGAAAATACACAACGTTTCGGTATATATGCTTACTCTATCCTCAGGTGAAAATGATTTGATGACAAACACTTGATAATATATCAGTACCTGCACAAAAATATAAAGGTCTTTTAACCAACTGTAGCAATTAACAAGTTTAAATCTTAAGCCCGAACTGTTTTCACGTACATATATATATATATATATATGTTTATATATATGTGCAAATAACATAAATTAAGTGCATATATTCATAAAGTGATAAAATATACCGTTAAACTGACCATCACATAGTCAAACTTTATCAAAATGAATGAATATCACTTCTATGATTGCAATGGAAACCCTGGATTACCAGTAAATGCAAATGATTCTTGCAAGAAAATACCTGTGGAGGAATACTTATTGCTTATTGACATACAAAATGTTACAGTCGTCGTACGTATAAATATGTGTAAGCCATGACTACAGATTACGTTGACCTTGGTTTTAATGATAACTTGACATCGTCCATGCACATGGGTTAACCTCGTTTCTGCAGCAGGCGTCTTGAGTTGCCCAAACAGCAGAAGGCTGATGATTAAGATTTGGTGATAACTGTGGAGTCAATATATCAGATACATGATCTCAAGGTTATAAAACAACAAAATAAACTCAGAAGTGAGGTGATTTTGAATTTAAATTAACGTTCAAGACTTGTATAGTTAAATGAAGAAAGCCTGCATCACCTACTATTCATTACATTTAAACCTGCAAGCTCTGCTGGAACTAGTGAACCATGAATGGATCTATCTCAGTTTCCTACTGCATATAAAAGTACCGAGGTCACAGAAAAGTTAACGAAATGCAGCAAGTCTTAATTAGCCAGTGAATGGAGACTGGCACACATTATGACATGCAGAGGAAGTTGTAGTAGGGTTTAAACCTGTGTCGTCTGGATCCAAAGATGAATGTGTTAATTACTGCCAAATATTCCCATTCCAGATTATAGATCCAAAAAGTTTGTATATATTCACGCTGTATCTGGTGCCATCCATTCAACAGGTAGAGAGAATATCATCTAAGGTATTGTAACTTATTGCAGCTAATTTATAACAAGAAGGGCTAATGTTAGCTGCAATATAAGTGCTGTAGTGCTTGACAAAAAATCCAGATAAGTTAAAAACTACCAGGAAAAAAAAAGTTTCAAAGACATTTTTAGTTCAACATCTATGATTAAAATGTTAATATAAGAGTAGATAGGAGAATGTCAATGAATATATTTATTTCTAAATACTTTATATTGTGTATAAGTGCATTCATGAAAATAATCTTCCTTTCAAGGGAGTTTCAAACAATGTCAAGCTTTGTTAACTTAACTGATGACCTTTGACCTGAAATCCTGCCAACAAGGTGCCCTTGTTTCAAGGTCAGTCAAGTCCTACAGAACTGTACAGCAAGGGGGCTAGACCCTAAATATACATTTAAGTATATAATGTGGGTAATATAGCCATCTTTATAAGATATAAAGAAGATACAATCTGCAATCTTTGATCCTCAAGTTGCTAAATTTCATATTACCCCTTTTAGCCCATGTGGTAGTATATTCTGACCCCCTACCAGTCCAGTGTGTTTTGCTTCAGGTACTTATTGGCATTGCCAGCCAAATTTCCCAGACAGCGAATCCGGTACCGTCTAAACTGACCGGGAGTTGCTGGCTGGTATCTCAATGGTAATGATCGGCTGTGAGAAAAACTAAGGTCTGCTTCCGGGTATCGTCTGTGGGGATATAGAGTTCACTGTTTATATCCCGGTACAATCAAATTAAGGGTAGTTTCTGCATTGGGACTGGAACTGAGGATTTCGTCTCTGAATGTCACAATTGAGAAATTCAAGATGGCCGATTGTCTCCTCTTATCTTTTATCATAAAGATGGGTATATTACCTCATTATGTAGGGTCTGGGCCTCGGACATTGTAGCTGGGATAACGACAACTATCAACATATCACATGAACAGCACTAGGCACTTTACACAAAATCACACCAGAAAGTCAACTAGCGCAATCTACGATGGAAGGACATGATTTACTCTGAGCTAGATGTACTCTCAACAATCATAAAACTTGCTTCAATGGACTCTTGAATCACCATGCATTAGGAGCTGGCCACTGTACCACAACTGCCTTCATACATAACGAACTGAAGCTCATACTGCCACAAGACTTCATCTAGTTCCAGAGGTTAACCCTAATGTGCCACAACGACTGTCATCAGCAAATAATAATGTACCTTCTCACTGCTGTAATTAGTGTTTTTATGATTTTCACTTTCATTAATATTAATATAAATGGTTCTGTTTTTTTCCATTATACTGTCGAACTTGTTTTTGTAAATATTATTGATATATATTTAGAATTGCTTTTGTCTTAAACATATTTCAAAACACTCAAGATTAAATAAATCTCCAATTTGAGTAGACCCTTTCGGATTTGAATCAATGTATGAACTTTACCTCTAAATTAAGTCAAGCAGGAGAACATTACGAACTAATAGTGAGTGATTGATTGTTGACTGCTGCATGTTTCGACCATCACAGCATGAAGCTACCAAGACATGACCTCCTCTCTCCTATGGGTAATGGCAGAGTCCACAGAAGCAACATGCATGATTTGCTGGGGTACCACCCACAGTTGATTGGCACAACACCTACATAATAAATAGTGGTCATATAACAGGTGACACATACATACATTGTTATGAACAAGATTTACATGGATATGTACACGCAACTCCACAGGACACTGCAGTGTAATGCTGACTAGAGGTTTGGGCCTGTTTTCTCAAAGCTCTCTTAGTTTCAGTAGGTAACCATGCATTAACATTGGTATCTTAGCTCTAAGAGAGCTTTGAAAATCTAGATCATGGTCTTAACACTGGTTTGTAGAAAGTACAAAATTGAAGAATATTTTCTTAACATTTTTTAACTAATATCTAATTTAAAAACATAGAAAGTGTGGTTTGAAGCCACTCTAGTTTATTCATAATTATATCAGAATAAATTTTGTAAACTTTCAGATTGTTCACTCCCAACATTGTCCCCTTTGGTATTTTGTCATATTTATTGCATATTGTTTCACCCATTTTAATCTTAAAGCTAAAATAGCCAAGAAATAATAAACCACACAAGAAAATGAATCACCATCGAATCATTATCAGGTTTTGTTAATCATTTTAGTTCCAAAGATAAAGAAACAGAAATGTTCAAATACTGATCACCTTTTAGCAATCAACTAAAACAATCAAGAATCAAAAGCAAATAAAAGGACAAAAGAATAAAATTCAAATTCTGAATTGAAAAAAAAGGTTTTGTTTCAAATCTTATTCTTCTGTATGGACACAGTTGTGACAATTCTTTTTTGATCTTCCATTTGTAAAGAGGAATTTGATTTAGCAAAATCATTCAAACCGGGCTGCTTCAAAATAGAAAATTATGCTCTTTTCATTCAAAAACTGAAAATATCTTAAATGAGATGATGACTGACAATGTTAGACTGACAGACACACAATATCACATGTTCTTGACCAACTTCGCTATGCAAGGCTTAACTCATGCCATTCTCCATCACTGGCCAATTTAAGCCTTGCAGCATTTCTTCACTTTTCTGCACTTACATAGCAGAGCACTGAACCTGAAATGCATAGTGGGCTCTGGTGTGCTAGCAAAGACACATTAAAGAAATGAGGAAGGATAGCACAGAAAAGTTAACAAAATGCAGCAAGGTTTAAATTAGCTGGTGATGGATACAGGAGAGGGTTATGCCTTGAGCAAATTGGTTCTAGACTTGACAAATCTACATAAAATCGGAATCTTTGAGCAGGTTTCATATATCAAAGAAAAGCCATAACCAAACTGATGTACCTAAAAATTTGAAAAATGCTATAAACTTGGCCACTCTGGGTTCTGGTGACCTCTAAATCTACAAATTAGTTTAAAAACCTCCTGGTAACGTCTACAAACATGTTAAGAGATTCTGTGTACTAAAACATTCTGGTTTGTCCAGCAAAATGAAAGGCCAACATCATGTCCAGGATCCGTACTGTGCGCTGATATCGTTTCTTTGAGGTGATTATTTGATTTTAATTGATCACCCGCATACAATCATATCCAGAGATATCATATACTTTACTTTTTTCATCACTCTCAGTATCCTTCAATAACCAAAATACTTCTTTCTTTTAGGTGACCATGCATAGTGTTATCTTTGCCTGCATACAATGTTTTCCACAAAGAGATCTTACACTCATCACTCAATATTTCCAGATATTGAACCTCCATAATGCCCAAGAAGCGTTGACCTGTAAGTGAAATCCCCATGCTTCATGGGAGTAGCACGTGAAATCTTTTCATCCTTTTTCATCATAAAGGTAAATATCTTCATTCTCTTTTAATGTCTTTTGTTTAACATTTGATGGTTCAACCAGTCATCTTCATCAACAATCCCCTTGCCTTGGAACATGCATCTGTTGTTTTTATCATAAATGTCGTTCCTTTCATTGTCGGTCATCACTGGTCATCACCATTAGTCAACAATCAGGTTCTGAGGTCATCAGGGAAATGAAGGACACATTCAGTTTCTAATATAACCAAATAGTCTTCCATCTTTGCCTTACACTTAAGATTACGTAGTTCGATTTCCTATCCCTGACTTCTCCTCCTACAACAAAGCTCTGTATCTCTCGCATATGTATACGATTATGGTTTGCTTTTCTTCAGTCTTTTAACAAATTCATGCACCAACAAAACCATGCCATTTAGACAGTGAGTCTGGAGATAAGCTGGACTACAGATTATGCACCTTCATGTGGACCAATCACTGGCTGCCATCTCTGTAATAACGTCCTGATTGGACATCCCTTGCTGATAGTCACCAAGTATTATAACACAGTACATAGTCCATCACAAAGTATCCAAATATCTCCACAGTCCTGACTGCCATGTGCATTTCAAAACAGGTCATCCTTGGCTTAAAAGCCAGTTACTTAACATGCATGCTGCTCAGTACCTCATATCTTCATCCTCATCTCTGCTCCACTCTGCAATGCACAGTACGTTAGACAGTTATTGCAACCTAGCACACATGCTCATTTCAACTTTTTGCAATGCACAGTACAAAGTCCTTGTTTCACTCTGCAATGCACACAGTACATTAGATGAGGAGAGTCATCTCGTCACTACAGTTACCAAGGTTCGTCATGGGGAGGTCAATCCCGACGTATCTCTCGACCTCCCTCTCCCCTTCCTTCCTGAGGTGGGGGCGCATGCAACAGTCACGGTCATTGTCCTGAAAGAGGTAGGGCGATAGTTCTCGTACACTGGTCAGTATATGGACGATGTTGGCCTCAAGGTAGAGTCATAAGTCGGGGAAGCGGTTCGGGTCTTCGCGGAAATCTGGCGGAATTACAAAGAGATCTTCTGTGAGGTCCTCTCTCCATTCAAACATTGTAAATGTTACTTTGGCTGTGACTGTAGGGAATACTGGTATTTCTGTAATAAAGAATGATACATTTCAACTCTAGTGTGGAATAGTGTACTATACAACAAGTTCTATGAAATGATTTTGAAATTTGTAACGAATTTAATCTGACATTTTTTTAGTACTAGCAATTAATTACTAAAAAATTTTAAATTTCAGGAAAGTTCAGAAGGAAGAATTAACTGACTTCTAAGTAAAAAGAAAAGCCTACTTTTCTTTTATAGTATGTTCTTTAAGCTGAAGTTGGTATGATAAAGATTGATGACAATATGCAGAATAAAGTTGTATATCCATAAAATTGTCTACCATTTATATTGAGTTGTTCATCATGGGTATCGATAATTCAATATTTTTTTTTACATTTTCACGTTTTAAAGAAAAGAAATATGTAAATTTAGGGGAAAATCAATTAGGTTCAATCAAGGTTCAACACAACTTGTTTAGTTACCTATTTTCACTGGGAATCCTGGCGGGAGTTTAGTCGTCATAAACTCTCGTAACTTCTGAAATTGCTTAAATGGAGCTACAACTTCTAGTACATCAAGTAAACTGGAAAGAGATTGAAAGTATATGAGAAATTATTTTCAAAAAGAGATAGCAATTCAAGTTAAAAAGAGATCATGTTCAGTAAGTCGGTCGTCTGATTAACAACATTATCAAAGCTTTGGAAGGTGGAGACCTCAAAAGAAGGTTTGAATATTTTCCAGGGATATAAACTATTTAACTGATTTATGGGACTGAAGTTCACTGAAAATTGTTACTTTTATGTTATGAAGTGATTTACATGATTATACTCACATTTCCACACTCATAGGAAAATCTTGGCTCTGAAAGATATTGATACAAAATAAAGATAACAGAGACGATTTAAAAAAACAAAATTTTCAAAGAACACATAACATGTAAACATCATAGTTTGTATTATTCCTTACATTTTATGACTGTTTCATCTCATTCATTCTTACATCTAATGTTTCCATATATTTTATGAAGGCTTCAACTACAATAATTCTCACATTTAAAGTTTCCTTATATTTCATGAATGATTCAAACCAATAATTCTCACATTTTAAGTTTCCTTATATTTTATGAATGCTTCAACTACATCAATTCTCACATTTAATGTTTTCATATATTTTATGGATGCTTCATCCACTTTAATCTATGATGAATGACTACAACATTATCCTCACCATTGCTACAGTTGCCTTGAAACTTTTACTGCTCTCCTTGGATATAAGAGATCGTCCTAGACACGGCGGTCGGCCAGGAAGTGCGTTGATATACTCCGACCAACTTACGTCAATGTTGTCAGGGGGTACTAAGGACGGACGTCTTTCAAACTGAAATGTATGAGATTGTTTTAGAGAACATTTAAGCAGGTTGTTATTAGCTTATCTCACCAACTGATGATCACTTAAGTGATATCAATTTATTAACGTCATGATTAATAACATGGTTCATACAGCCATGGACCCATGAAATTCGCGCACTTTTCAAGCACTTTTCAAGGACATCATCTTAGTTTTCAAGCACTAATGTTTCTTAAGTCACTGGTGTTAAACCAACATTCTTCAATTCCTGATTGATTACAACAATAAAAATAATTTAATAAGACATTTTCTAAACTCTTGTCTTTAATTACAACTTTTAATTTCAAATAATATTCAGGCACTTTTTGTGTTTTCAAAAACAGCAGGCACAAAACTAAAATCAGATTTACATTGACAGTCTTGGTCCAAACTTAGAAACAAATAACATACATTTCAAATTAAAAA
The DNA here is from genome assembly GCA_936450465.1 of Gibbula magus. Taxonomy (NCBI): domain Eukaryota; kingdom Metazoa; phylum Mollusca; class Gastropoda; order Trochida; family Trochidae; genus Gibbula; species Gibbula magus. Next base: position 50,930,980 of record OW388292.1, read on the forward strand.
TTGTAAAGTTTAAAACAAGTAAAAATTGCTGGAATCAATTTGCAGTCAAGTCCTTTTTTCAGGATATTCACATTACTTTCTTACTTTGTTTCATTGAATGTTAACTTCAAAATACAACACAGTCTTGTAAGGTGTTAACAAACACACAACTTCTCACTTATCCAGGCATATTTTCTTTTCCACGTTCTATTAAACACACACTTCCCAATTACGAAGAAATTTTGAATCAGAAAAACTATGGTACCGATATGCCATGACAGGCACCTGACCTACTTTCAATATGAAAACGAGGCTCCTAACTGGTGTCCAACAAACGTATAGTTTGCGCCTGCGTTCACTACAAATGCGCAATAGACGGTACCAAGCCTGAATTTATCGATCGGAAGTGCGCTACAAATTGGAATTTTACTGATAATGATAATGTTTTCTAAATCTAGTTAAGTTTACGGTTTAAATTACTTATATTAGGAAAAGTATTCTGTATTCCAGCACTTTTTAAGGACAAGCTATAACATTTCAGCACTTTTCAAGCACTTTGAGAAAATATTGCTATTTTCAAGGGCTTTTCATCGGACACGCTCAAATTCAAGCACTTTTCAAATCTGTGCGAACCTTGAATAAGTGCCATACTATCTTCAAAGTCCATTTTACAGAATCACAACTCATACATAAAGGTGAGATGAGTTGGGGTTTAACGCCGCTTTCAAAAGTATTTCACTTACATCACGGCTGCTAGTATTATTGCAGGGAGAAAGCCTGCAAAGCCATGGTAGCTATGTATTGTGGTGAAACCTGCGAGCATCGGCTGGAACTAGCGAACCATGGGTGTACACATAAAAGGCAAAAATCCAGGATTCTTTATTAAGGATTAGCTAAACTATTCTGGAATCCGCAGTGAAGGATTAAAAGCATGTTATACGGGACTTACTGCACAGTTATCCCAGGTGCCCTTGCTGAAGTTCTCCATGATAGCCTTGTTTTTCTGTACATCTTCAGGTGACAGGTGTTCTCTCCTGCAACAACCAAAACACAATTACTTTGGATTAAACATTGTCACTGATAAGTGGCACCAAATACTTCCTGTTGGCGGAATTACTTTTATCGATTTAAGTAATCTTATAAGAACAGCGAATAAGCATCAGATCTCCTATGGATATTACTGCACCATAAACACAAGGGTAAATGTAGGTGCCAGTCTCCATCACTGGCTAATTTGAGCCTTGCTACTTTTCATAAACTTTTCTCTGCTAACATAACACCACGCTGCATCAAAACTTTAGAGTTCATGCTGTAAACTAGCACAGAAAAGTTGACGATATGCAGCATTGATTTATTAGAGAAGTTATTTAATTTCTTAATCAGTAAGATTTACAAAGCATTAATATAACAAGGACATAATTATATACTCACCTTTTCCTAGAGTCTAATGATAAGTTATTTACACAATAAAAATCTGCACGGAACTCCCCGACCATTTCCTGAAAATATACGAGAAGATACAATTAGATGTTTTAAACTGTATCAAAATCTCTTTACTTCATATATTCTACTTGATATCAAAACAGATATAATTCATGATGAAAATTTGACCATCAAAATAAATCAAGGGAAAGGAACATAGCATTTCTGATGAGATGAAACAGGAGTTGACAATTCTTGTAGGGAATGTATAGAGGTTTTCATTGTACATAGTCTCATAGCTTTGTCTGGAAGTCATCCCAATATTTAAAGTTGATTGTTTTTAAAAGGAGGCAAGTTATGGACTTACTGGTGATTTTGGGGGCAATTCAGAATTTTGTCACTCAGACTTAAAGATTTTATAATATTTGTTGATGAAAATACCACTGTTTAAACCCCATTATTGCACTCACAGTTTTGTCCTCCCTGAATAGCCAGCCACTCTGTGCACGAGAGAAGGAGATGTTTTTGGTGGACATTTGGGCGGCCATGATGTCACTGCTCATGAGAATATCGACCTCGTCCTCTAGCTCCACCTCACTCTCCTGGCGAACAAACAAACCAGTAATCAGAATAACATTATATGTTAAAGGTACATCCATTGTGTTGTTTGGGGTCACATTTGCCAAACGTTATAAATTGTGTTATTTTATCGAGAAGTACTGACTGTTGCCGATATAAAGGTAAAAGTTTCCATTTCTGATTCAAAACCGGACAATGCACCGCGAGTGGCCTAGTCAATTAGTCAAACGTAATTTTTGAAACATATTTACAACAGACAAAAAGACGACTTTGGGTTGATAATGTTCATTAGGTCTTATAACTACTGTACATATGAATGGGAGGTGTAGTTATGGTTTCTGCAGATGTATAACCCGTATTTGGAGTCACAGGGTAACCAATCCTACAATTAAGAATCACCTTTGACCAAAGAGTCTCTACACAACATTCCACCTTTCTAGAGCTTTACATACTTGAGATAAAGATGAAAATAGGTTTTGGGTCATGACCCGTGACCTCGATTGGGGTCACAGGGTCACGAGATCTACAATTTAGAATCCCCATTGGCCAAGGAGTCTGCACACAATTTTTCAGTTCTCTAGACCTTTTGGAACTGGAGAAGAAGATGAAAATAGGTTTTTAAGGATTTGACTCCTGTGACCCCATTTGGGGTCACGGGGTCACCAAATCTACAATTTAGAATCCCCATTAGCCAAGGAGTCTGCACACAACTATTTTCAGCTCTTTAGACCTTTTTGAACTAGAGAAGAAGATCAAAATAGGTTTTTAACGATTTGACCCCTGTGACCCCATTTGGGGTCACAGGGTCACAAAATCTACAATTTAGAATCCCCATTGGCCAAGGAGTCTGCACACAATTGTTCAGCTCTCTAGACCTTTTGGACCTGGAGAAGAAGATGAAAATAGGTTTTTAACAATGTGACCCCTGTGACCCCATTTGGGGTCATGGGGTCACGAAATCTACAATTTAGAATCCCCATTGGCCAAGGAGTCTGCACATAAAATTTCAGCTCTGTGGAGTCATTGGTTCTGGAGAAGAAGTAAAAAAAAAGCGAAAAGTTTACGGACGGACAGATGGATGGAAGGATGCCGGACACCATGCCATGCCATAAGCCCATCGGGCCTTTCAGGCCTGATGAGCTAAAAATTAAAGCTACGAGTCACCTTGACTCAAAGGGATTTTATCTAGTATTTGCTTACTCATTGAGGGACTCATTTATAATCTGCTGGGACTCACGATAGCTTGTGGTAGCGAGTCCCTGAAAACAAACAGTCACGTGACACAAATCAATATCTCAGGTCAGTGACAGAAACTTCTGTCACAAACTGACTTTGTCACTGGTAGAGGGGGTCAGTGTACAAATATATTTTTCGATCATGTGGTGTGCACTGGAATGGAAATTCTTACAAGTTTAATAGAGGTATAACAAGTCATAAGTGACAATTTATCTGACACTCACCTCATATCTGATCCTCTGGAACACCTTGATCTTGTTGTCGAGGACCGTGAGAGACTGCTGAGGTCCGGCATCTCCGTTGAAGATGAAGGAGATGTCACCACGCTCCCAGTGCATGTCGTTGAAGTCCACTAGCGTTGTGTCAAGCCGGATACACGCCCCCTTCTTGTGGATCTTGCATATATCAGAGGGCAGGATTCGGGACACTAGCGGCACTGAAGAGGAAGAACAATTTCACGAAATGAAAATTGATAAATGGAAAACATTTCTTATCAAGTTTGTCAAATACATACGACTTGCTCTGCCTGTGATAAAAGATACAATTACCAGATATAAAAGGTACAAGGCAAATGGTTAGTAGACAATCATGGAATTTTTAAGTGCCTTAAAAACACCCTGATGGAGCAGATGTAACCATTTTCCTCAGGCTTTATTTGTTCAAACGATGTTCATTTTGGTTTCAAACAAATAACCAGTATAAAATGATTTATCTAATTTATCAATTTTAGTCAACATACATAAGATGTGCTAATGACAAACATTTAACCCGACATGAAATAAGAATTAGGTGAGGTGAGGTGAGTTCGGGTTTTAAAGCTGCTTTCAAAAGTATTTCACTAACATCGCAGCTGCTAGTATCATGGCAGGGAGAAAGCTTGCAATGACATGTGGCTATGCATTGCGGTGAAAACTGCGAGCATCGGCTAGAACTAGAGAACCATTTGTGGTACTAAGCTGAAATTCAGTGTAACATTGCACCCAAACCTTACTGCGTGTAGAACAGTTCTCTACTGCATACAAAGTTGCTGTATCCCTGGCGGGATTCAAAGAAAAATAAGAATAAGACCAGTTAAGTTGTTTTCCCGTCAAACATTTGAGTTTTGTTTTGAACACAAAGATACTGCTCACCCCAACTCTGAAAGTCCCATTTGAGTTCGAGGTAGAAGTCGTCGATATCTTTCAATGCCTGAATAAGTGCTGGTCGTCTTTCTTCTAATACTTCTCGCGATTGCATCTTCAGCTTCCGCAGTAAACATACAACTGAAATTCAGAAGGATGAGCATCATATAAAAACTGACTTTAAACAAAGTTTAACAGGACCACATAAGAGTGAGAAGCATTTTGTATGTTTGTCAGTATGCTTAAACCATATGGAGACAATTAACAGAATGGCTTGCAGATTACACAGAAGGAATTATCGATTTGAATGAGGAGAAAATACTTTTTGGGTTTAGAGGTAAGAATAATAACCAATTGAATGCAATTATTCTCATAACAAAATTGTTTCTTTACAAATGCAATATTAAAAAAAAATCAACCAAATTTCAAACCTTTACAACTAGAATTAACGAGATATTACCAAATAACAAGAACTATGGCTTTCTCAAATTGTACATATGCAAGCTTCTATAAGTTCTGGTCTTCTCCCCATATGATTTTCAAAGATCCTGCAAAAACTCCATGATAAGACATTGAATGTATGTACCTATGCATATGTATGGATACTTTATTTGATATGAATGGAAATGTACTGAAAAAATGGAAATAAAATTTATTTTTTTAAAAAAAGAGTGAGAAGCAGTTGCGGATCTGGGGGAAACTCCCCCCCCCCCCCTTAATAAATCCTGGATCTGCATATAAAAAGATTCCACTAACTCGTCTGTCTGTCTCCATAGCTGATCGCTTCTGCTAGCGGCGTCCATCCTTGTAGATTCTTCACCTTCACTGGGGCACCGTGCGCTAGTAGCAGATGCACACACTCTGTTGACAAAAAGAAAAATATTTATATTTACTTCTTTTTCTGAACATTTGAATCCTTTTCAGGGGTAAATGATAATGGCCATACTGAGATATTGCATTTTTATTAGTGGTATGTATGTACGTACTAAGATGGCAATAATAATAGATAATCAGTAATCATAGCACATAATGATAATATTTGTAGATATCTTAACACTAAATTTACTGTCATTGTAGAGTCATACTGATTTGCGGTTAGGTAAATTACTGGAATTTACTATTCAATCTTGATTAACAATCAGACAGTCTTACTAAGCATGAAACATTTTGGATAGAAATAAGAGTACAATTAAGCTATAATTGATTGAATACTTGTATATTTATGAGTGTTGAAATGCCCAAGATAAGCATAAATATTTAATAAGACCAATTTAGTGACTTGGTTCATCCTCTCAATGTTACTTGACTGAAAAACTTTAATCTTTAACTTAACACAATATTTTGTCATTACTTCTGTTTAAAATATAAACTATTATTTAATTTCATCATTTAATGACTGCAGGATCATATTATCTCACCTTTGTGTCCCAATATCACAGCTAAATGGAGAGCTGTATTTCCTGAAATTATCAAAACATATACAAAATTAAATTTGCATTGAAAGCACAACACACTTCTGTTGATACGATAAATTTGGTAAAAGGTAAATTTTATAAATCACCCAAGGTCAAAGTTTTTTTCTTTCATAAAAGAGCAAATCCTGAATTTTGCCAAGTGGCATGTTTTTCAGGCAGTAGGTGAATTCGTACCCCAGATGGGTTCGTAGACATATATTTCCTGTGGATTCGTAGACGGATTGGCGGTGGATTTGTAGACGTAGACTTTTAATAAAGCAATCAGCCCTACACTCGATGTTGTTATTTTTTGTTGGAGAATGTTTGTGTTTGAAAGAAATAAAGAAATATGGTAAGTATAATCTATAATCCATTTTAGAATACCCATATACAGCATCAATAAACAACAAACGGGAGATTAGCAGATGTCGGGGAAGATGAAGTACGGTAATTCATTGACAATCAAAACACATCACAACATCCTGTTTTTATAAAATCATTAATCTACCGACAACCTAATTTACTAACATTAGATTACTTTCAAGTTATGAATTACACCGACTACAATCAAAGCAAATCACAACATATTGTATATTTAGTTGTTGTATGCTGAGAATTTCCACTTTCATAACATGCATGGTATATAAGCTACAAATTGGAACAGAAAGTGCAATTCATTCAGTCAGGCCACGGAAGCATGCTATCCAATGTGATCAATGTGATCTAAGGCATTATAAACAACAAATATTATAACCAACTAAAATTTAAAATGATACGATGATACAGATGTAAAGCTGTAATATTTAAGCTAATAGCATAATCATTTCATCATAAGTGGTTAAATAGTCTCGCATGGCATAGTTTCGTATTTCAAGTATTTCATAGTTATATACAGAATATACAAAATATACAGTGTCAAAAGTTGCAAAACATCTTACGGATATACTATATATATATACTACTTCTACGAATCCACCGGTTACTAATCCACCGTGTCTACGAATTCACCGCATCTACGAACCGGTCTGGTCTACATCCTGTTTCTCACAGGTCTGTATTTATAAATCATAAAGTATCCAACATTGTAATTATTCATTGAAAGTACTGGTATTGATCATTGTAATCATTGTCATAATGTCTAGAGTGCATATATTATAGGTTATAAAGAATTTTCTAAATTTCACAGAAATATTTATATACCAAGACTAGAAATTTGGATTGTTTGTTATCCTTCAACTTGAAATAAAACTCTTCAGCTGCAGTGTTAGTGACATTTATTTTTGTTGAAAACATTCTTTATCCCTGTATGGTCAAGGAAAGCCGATAAAGAGCATTCAAGATATTGTTGGACGTCATAAAAAATACTTTAAACATAAAAGAAATACCAACCAAAACCAAAACAACATCAAGCGATATTTATTGAAAATATCACGGGTTATTAATTATTTTCAACTGGTCTCTATTACGTGATAATAATATTTCATATTGATGCCTTAAATGGGGGAAAATAAAACTTACCATGAATATCTTTCTGTGTGAGGTCATATGTTCTAATAAGTTGAGAAACACGTCGTATATCATCATTAAAAACACTCTCATGTAGTGGAAAATCCGAGTCGGTCGCCATCTTTATTTACAAGCTGACGTTCAAGGGAGACTTCATTTCAATAGTAAAAATATATATTTAAACGAAAAACAACTTTGGTCGAAGTTAGAAAATATGGGAAACTAAATATTTGTCTTTCTCAAACACAAAAGCAATTAATGGAGCACATCTTGTGTAGAAAAGTATGAGGAAATATGGAATACTTCATAAAAATATGAAAACCGGATCACTAACCGGACCACATTCGGCAAATACCAAATTTTCTCTGTAGATGACAGAGAAACTTTTAGTCTCTGAAACATTAGTAGGCCTGCAAATTTAAATTTTAAAAAAGAGCGTCTGGAATCAATTAATTCAAGTCTTGTTATGAACTTACTTTGGATTTAATATCAAAATATTATTTAATACCCAAATATGATTTAATATTATCATATATAATATAATTAATTTAGGTCTTGATGGCAGAGCTGCTGGCCCTCAAACGTTATTAAGAATGAAAAGGAAATTCGGATTATTAAATAAATTTAGAATTACGGGAAATAAACTGATATTGACTGAATACTTTAAACTAAAAAATAGATACAGAAATTTATGTCGTAAAAAGAAACAACAACACCATGATGTACAGATAAATGAATTGACGGATGTAACCATCGATAACAGAGCGTTTTGGCAAAAAATCAAGAAGTTGTCAAGCAACAGAAAACTTACAACGAACATACGTCAGGAGGAGTGGACCGATTACTTCAAAGAAGTTCTGAATATCACAAACAACTCGATTGATCAACTACATCTCGACAAAGCAGCGGAAACTGTACGTGATCACTGCAGTTCGTCATGTGATGTGTGTCAAGACGACGACATTATGTACCTCCTCAATAGAGATATATCCATGCAGGAAGTCGAGGTGGCTATTAGGAAGTTAAAAGACGGTAAAGCAGCAGGCCCAGATGGCATTAAAACAGAAATGGTAAAATCTTGTGCTGATTTACTCTATCCATATCTAACCAACATTTTCAACAAGATACTAGTCACAGGAAACTATCCACTTGAATGGGCCAAAGGTATAATCGTACCTCTTCACAAGAAAGGTGACGTCAACGAAGTGAACAACTACAGAGGCATATCGCTCATGGATGTATTTGGAAGAATTTTTTGCTCTATTCTCAATGAACGTTTACAATGTTTTGCAAAATTTTATGACAAAATCCCAGAAGCTCAAGCAGGATTCAGGAAGAATTATATAGTACTACCGACAATGTATTCACTCTTCAAAGCTTGATACAGAAATATCTCTCAAAGCGAGGCGGTCGCTTCTACTGCATATTTGTGGACTTTAGAAAAGCCTTCGATTCAGTTAACAGACAACTACTCTGGTACACATTGATACGAAATGATGTCCACGGCAGAATCCTTGATGTGTTACGTAATATGTACTCCAAAATACAGTCAGCAGTGAGAACAAGTACCAACTCTATCTCCGACTACTTCCAATGCCTAAGTGGTGTGAGGCAACGATGCGTTCTAAGCCCTTTCTTATTTACATTATTCATGTCCGAATTTCAAGTTATGTTAGAAAACGCCAATCTAAGAGGAATCTCTGTTGGCCCTGAATTCATGGAACTTCTTTTGTTACTTTTTGCTCATGACTTATGTATCTTCGACGATTCCGTAATTGGACTTCAAAGGAAAATTGATATTCTACACACCTATTGTCTGACATGGGGTGTAGACATTAACATGGACAAAACAGAAATCCTTGTCTTTCGGAATGGTGGCTTTTTAAGGAATGGAGAAAAATGGTATTTACAAGGATCAAAGATAAAATGCTCAACGTATTACAGCTATCTCGGGATATTATTTTCAACTCGATTGTCATGGACTAAATGTACAGAAACCTTATCTACGAAAGCAACCAAGGCCTTATTTACTATCAAAAGGTTATCCTATAAATATCCAAATATGTCGGCATCTGTTCTCTTCAAACTATTTGATATAAAAATAAAGCCAATATTACTTTACGGTGCAGAAGTATGGGGATATCAAGATAGACGAGTAATTAATACATTTCATACTAATTTCTGTAAATTTGTTCTAGGTGTAGGTAAGCATGTGTCCAGTACCGCGGTGTTGGCGGAATGTGGTAGATATTGTATCAGTGTTGATTATCATGTTAAATGTATCAGGTATTGGTGTAAACTATTATATATGTCTAATGAAAGGTACCCTAAGCAATGTTATATTCATATGAGAAACCTTGATGATAGTGGTAGAGTTACTTGGGCATCTTACATTAGAATATTGTTAAATATGTATGGATTTGGTTTTGTTTGGTTAAATCATGAAATGGGTAATATCAATACTTTCATATATACCTTTAAACAAAGACTTATAGATACTGTAAAACAAAATATGTCAAGTAAAATTAATGATTCAGCTTATCTCTATTACTACAAATCATTAAAGTCACTATTAGATGTTGAATACTATATTTCCAATGTACATGTAAAGGAGTACCGCCGTTATTTAGGCTTACTACGTATCCAACAACTACCTCTCCGATGCAATGTAAGATGTAAGGATGACAGGGAATTAGCTAAAATATGTACAATGTGTAACCGTAACACTGTTGAAGATGAATTACATTTTTTATTTATTTGTGATGCTTATGAAAATTTAAGAACTTTATACCTTCCAGGTTTCAATTGTCCATCCGCTTTAAATAAATATAACAAGTTGTTAACATGTAAAGATAGGAATGTACTCATAAAAATATCGTTATTTATTAAACATGCATTATGTAAGAGGAACTCTACCAAATGTTAGCGAAACTATGTTTATATGTTTATATTCATGTAAATAGTCACTACCATATTGTCTGAAATATTCTCACTTTGTATTGTTTTGTACACGGGCCAATGGCCTCCTTACCGAAATAAAATTCATTCATACGGTAAGAATGAAATATACTGGGAATTACCGTATTTAGGCCCACGCGAATTTTAGCCCTTGGACTTAAATACGGAAATTCGGGAATAATGTTCATGGGCTTGAATTTGGATTTAATTGTTGGTCATGTATTTTCCAATCGCATAGTGAACCTCGACGTTTTCAACGTTAGAACTACATACCTTTTCAAGGTTATCACTTTAATAAAACATGTTTGTCACACATTGAAGGGCAGTGATTGTCTGTTTTGCCAAAAGCCAATAATTTTTAACCTTATCTGAGGGTTTTTATTCATTTATATTATATGAGTATTTTGATTACATATTCTTGTTTCTCAGAATATTACATGCACTTAAACCAAAATTGCCTATAAGCTTTTTTTCTTCTGAATTAAAGGATGTTACCGATTTCTAATCCTCATTGTGCTTGAACGGGATTTATCTTGAACTTGAATAGAATCTGTTAATTGATACCTAGATATAGGTCTTCACAATGAAGGGCTTGTGAAATTTACAAAATTTTGTTTAATTCATTGTACCGCTCAAAATGATCACGGAAGTCACTTTTGTGCATCCACATCATATCATTAGTAGGATGCATGCGCATTGCGTTGCTTTGAATGATAGGAATAACATGATTGTGCTTAAGTTATAAGTAAGTATAACTCTTTATTTAGGAAGAAACTATACGACTGAAGAATAATTCTTTAAAACTAATTTTATTTGTACCTTTAATTTCTTTAGAAAAAAAAAAATCCTCTACTGTTTTATCAACCTTTTTTATATACTATATTTTGAATTCTCTTATGTATATTCGTCTCAACTCTTGATATATTTTAATATGCCTTATCATGTGTTAAACAGAACTAGGAAATCGTTTGTACCTTGTAGTATTTCAATTCTGAACAAAACCTCTGAGGAATCAAATCTGTAAAATTGTTGAAACCTTTGTAAATACGTGTCCACAAATAATGTATTATATAAATTGTATTGTCATGCTCTGTTTGATGTAAAATGAATTAACTTTTGGGTAATAAAGTGTTATCTTATTATCTCAAAAATTGGCGTTTATCAAGCTGCAGTAAAAATAACTTATATTTATGTGTTGTAAGTTCGATCAAGGAAATACATGAATCATGTTGAGTTAATAATGTTAACACGAGCCTCGGTCTGGGCTGTCCTAGTTGTAAAGACAGCTTTTAGCTCAGCATAACAGTGCTTCTCAGTAGGAACCGGCTTGCCCTTGTTATTTTCACCAAATTTAGTTCTATGACGTTAGAGTAACAAATAAAGTAAACAAAGTGTAAAGTGCTGCAAAGACATGTATATTTCTTGCTATGAAAATACACACTATTTACAGTTCTATATTGATTTGCAAGTGCATATGCCAAGAAAATACATTAATTATCCTCATTATAAAAATCAAAGAGAAATTCTATGAAAATACATTGTCGTCATTGTTGAATTAATGTAATTTGTTCTTCAGTTATTCTGTCTTTGTTGGAAGAGTTCATTATTTTCTTTACGGATCAGGATGCCAGTGTGATGTGCACTCATCCATAAATATATTTTGATAGTGGTGTAGGCAATATGGGGTGTAGGCGATACGAGGACAGGCCTAGGAACCGGTTCGTATCCAAGCACTCCACACAATCGAAATCCACGGGAGGGAAATATATTGAAAAAAACATCATGGAGTCCAAGCAGCGATTAAAGCGAGGCTAGATAAGCGTTTTCGTAGCTCGCACCTTGCTGTGTCCTGTCAAGTTTCTTCGACTAGATTCGACTCATTCGCTGAAATAAATATCCAACATATGCAAAATTTATGAAAATGCGAGGGAAAATGTGAAGATCCTAAATTTTTACCAAAAATAGTTTTTGTCCTAGAGGGAAAACTACTTTAAACTTTTGAATTGATTTATTGTAAACAACATTTTTGATACCAAGTTGACATTCACACACCAAAACATCTTTTATTATGCATGATAAGAAGGTAGACATTAAACTTCCAGTCGCCTTTTTAACGATAATTGAGAAAATGCCTACAACCAAATGATCTGTGCATGAATTTGAGATTATTTGAATTCAATGTGTTTATTAAACACGTCTTCTCGCTGTAGACAAGCCAATACCGTAAATAGTAGTAGCACCCTAAAATCTTTAAATCTTTATAACATGTAGACTTAAGTTGGTTCGATATCATTGGTCCAAATCTTCCCTCAAATATGGGCGTGGCATTGTGTTAAACTCAAACCATTAACTTCACTCCAAACACTTGTAATGCTAGGACGCTCAAATTCTGAGAATAACATCTTTGTATGATGGAGACCAATACCTGTACTTTTCATTCTTATATTGAGAAAAATAAATAGAAAGGCTAAGAGAGGAAGGACGGGTTGTCAGTGTGATGTCATGGTATCAAGGAACCCAAAACACAATTATATGTAATGATTTTCTTCAAAGCTTGGACTGTTTTGTATCATGTATCATGATACGGGGAATGTAATTGAATTGTATAGTTTGCATTGAGATATAGATCAGGAATATCAGTGTTTAGACAAGCATGTGATCCAGTAATGTTGGTCTCTTGCACTGACACTGATCAGTTTTAGACGTTTTTGTTTTAAATTCATGACTATGAATTCTGTTTAATATGAATTATTTATTTATGTCTACAACATAAGTCACTATAAAGCAGATTAGCTACATAGCCCATGGTTCTATTTTTACTACTTTAAAAATGCATCCATTGTGTTTTATAAACTTATATTGGCCTTTGATATGTGCCAACATACGATATGTGATGATTTCAGTTCAAACAAGAAAAGCCTTTAAAAAGGCATGGTTGGAGGCATCTTGTTAAGGCTAAAATATATTATAAAAAGGATATATATGTCATATGTACATATAACAAAATGAAGCCTGCATTATGGTCATTTTGGGGGATAAAAGCTTTGATTACTAATCACACAATTAGTTATTCAATTCAAAAGTCGCAAATAAAAGAATTTTACCTCGATCATTTAAGTTGTGTATATGCTTTTCAATTTACATACATTATTTATTCATAAATAAATTATATTATATATTATATTATATAGAATCTATCATTTGAAAATGAAAGTGAACATTCAACTTCCCCGATTTATTTTAAAGCGCAACTCCCGGGTGCTTTTGCTCCAATTTTGAAGTAGTCCTATATTATGAATTTGATCAAAACGTTGAGAGTTGTGTCATTGTTAGAGTCCAGCAATAAGAATATGTAGGCCTATTTTCCCTGAAACAAGCAGTCAACCATTTGTTAAACATTTGCAAATTTTAAGTGTACCAATTCGATTGATTATGAAGCATATTCTGTTTATCTGTGGAAGGAAGGCATATGTACCTTTTTTTTAAATACAAGGATAATGGTATCCTCTTGATTGGTGCTATCAGTTTGGACATAAATATGGTTCTATCCAATATGTGCTTATACATGTACAAGCTTCACTATCATTAATTCAGTAACAGTACATTGAGTACCATTATGCAAGTCTGATTGGCATTGAAAATATTGATAAGTGAGTGGAAGGTTGGTGTGTTGATTGACAACCACTATTATCGTTTAGTATATGCTTGCTCCGCGCGTATAACATTAGCTTGTAAAGTTTCTTGGATTTTCCGAAACTGCAGTGCGAAATTATGCACTTGAATTGGTACATGTCTGCTCATGGAGGTGTAAAATGGCTTTGAATTGAAAAATCTTATGTTTACTAACATTCAGACTCAGAATAACACAACGGTCGTTTTTATTTAAGATGTTTAGACAAAATCTCTTTTCGCAGTAAAAGGGGATAATTATTTCGGATAACCCACATGGTCACGTGGTTACAAATTTGTTACAGCCGTGTTCGTTGGTCATATGCTTTTTCCAAAGTATGAAGAGGCCAAGCATGATTGGTCGAAAGTTTATTTTGAATATTCCAACAGTAATATAGCGTGAAATCCAACTGCGTATCAGGTTGGAGGCGGTTTGCGCCTCCAACCAATAAATTCACTCAACTTGAATATTCATCTCCAATCGTCAAATAAGCCATACACTTAGCTAGTACCGGTAGCTTCGAGTAACATAATAAAACATGTGCAGAAACCGAAACTACAAGTCCCATTTACATGCACATTTGTTTAAAGACCAATTAAACATTATCAATTCAAATTTGTCTTTTTGTCTGTTGAAAATAAGTTTCCAAAATTACATTTGACTTATTGTCCGGTTTTCGATCAGAATTCGATTCTTTTACCCTAATATCGACGATATACAGAGTCGCTTATCATCTAAATGGTAACTGTTGGTAACAGTAAGTACACTTCTCGATAAAATAACACCATTTATAACGTTGGCATATGTGACCCCAACAACACTATGGATGTACTTTTAAATGACAAAGAAAGCACTAGAATGCTGAAATCTTGTGTAGACATATCTTTGGAAGCAGTTATAGTTACATAATATACATCTCTTTATCGGATTTAAAGCAGTTGTTAAACAATTCACGCACTATAAGTCGTCAATATTAAATAATGCAATTTCTGATGAGCTACAGAACCCATGGCTCTTTTGTGACTCGAATCACACAGATTCCAGAATTTCAATGGACTGTCAATAAGAGCTGTTTGAGAGGCATTCTAGAAGTTGGTGTGATGAAGAAGACAAATATTTTATGGATGATCAACTATGCTTGATAACGGTATAAGGATCTATACCGAAACGTCGCTATTGTTAGAAAGACGTTGATTTGTCTTCTTTGTCAATAAAGGATAAAACATGTTTGTTGAAAATTGACACCCGACTAGGAGTGAACAGCCTAAGGGGCGAAGTCCTAATCTTATATAGGCCTACAAAGCATAACTGCCGATATTAATGACTTTTATTCAACCCACTTTCTGTATAGAACCATATCTTACTAAAGTTAAATTGCAAGAATCACGACGAAGAATAACTTTAGTTAGGATGAAGAGAAGGAATACCTAAAGATGTTGTAGATTTTATAAGCTTTATAAAGCTAATGTTATTGAAAATGAACTGCACTTTAAATTCAAATGTCCAATGTTTAAGGAATTAATAAGGAAATATATCCCGGATTTACCTGATCATGTTGATATATTTTACCTGCATACGTTTTACTTTATTATATAAAACTTTTTTTTATCCTATTCATGTTTCATAAAAACCAATTAACTATAAACACTACTCAACCAAAAGTATTACAATCAAAAATGTATTTGGACAAACGGACATACAGTGAGACAGACAGTTGTTTTATTCAGAAGAGATATATTAGGCCCATAATACAGACAAATAACATGAGTAGAACAGTGTGCGCAGTAAGACATTTCGGACAAGCACGATGTCAACAAACACACGTGAAAAAATGTCATTAGATGCAACATTAATTTCCTAGATCACCAAGGAATAATAAAATCCATTAAATACTAATGTAAATAAAAAAACGGCCATATTGAAAAGAAAATCCAACACGCCAAATAATAATGAAGGTTCTAGAAATATATCTACGATATACTCAAAAACAGAACAAACACTATAACTATAACATAAAGAGAAACATGGCAAATTGATGATACAACATGTAAATATGTACAGTATATATTGCATAAGTTCCTTCCTACAAATGTTTTACTAACAAAAATGAACACAAGTATATATTATTACGTTTTTCAAGACCAAGAAGAATCAATATTGCATCTGTTATATGATTGTAAATTCGTTTAAAACTAATCGAAGCATGGCTTTTTAGAAAAACTAGAACTGAAAACAATTTCTCAAGAAAAAAAACATTATTCTAGGATTTTGCGAAAAGCGAAATCACATCCTCACATCCTTTTGCTATAGGGGGCAATCTCATCGATAACTCTCAATGTCAACTTTTCTCATAATATCAACTTTTCTTATGATATCAACTTTTCTCATATTGTCAACTTTTCTCATAATATCAACTTTTCTCATATTGTCAAATTTTCTCATAATATCAACTTTTCTCATATTGTCAAATGTTCTCATAATGTCAACTTTTCTCATATTGTCAACTTTTCTCATAATATAAACTTTTCTCAAAATATCAACTTTTCTCATAGTGTCTACTAAGTAGATTTATCGAAGCGTACAATCTGGATTATCGAGAATGCATTGTTCACATAATCAAGTCATAACATCAGCACCGCTTCTTCTGGGAACCGACTGCTATAAGTGCTTGACAATTCTTTGATTGTTCACATCATCCATTTCCTCATCACCACCGACTCCTCTGGGAAGCGACTGCTATAAGCGTTGGACACTTCTCTGATGATACGATTCAACTTCCCCTTCTTCTCCCTTGAGTAGAAAAATTGGTAAGGCAAGCTTTTAGAATGATTTCGTTTCACGATTCCTGTTGAGTTATATAAAGCACATTGCACATTTCCCGTGATCTGTGTTGAGTTTTGAAGAAAGGCGAGCGTTCTGTGAAGTTCCCGAGACAGATCCGTCTTAAGACCGCTGTAGAGGACAAGGTGGACGTTCTTGTGTTTCAACCAGGACATGTGGAAAGACTTGTAATACCCGCACATTTGTTCAAAATAGTCATTCCAAACTGTTGAAAAAAAGTGTTAATTATTGTTATTGTTTTCTATAAATAAGTAACTCAACAGGATTTACATGATGTATTATTTATGGTTAAAAATCTAAAACAATGATTTCCGAAATAATATTTTGTTATAATTATAATAATACTTTTCTAGAATATCCTAAATAACATTAAAATGGCAAGGGATGTGACTCAAACAAGCAAACTATATAATTTGTCTCTTCCCGAACCCATGCAGCGGTCCCCTCCACACTGTAACACAGCACTTCTAACTTTATCCCACACAAGCATTCTCCCCTCCCCACTGTAACACAGCACTTCTTACTTTATCCCACACAAGCATTCTCCCTTCCACACTGTAACACAGCACTTCTTACTTTATCCCACACAAGCATTCTCCCCTCCCCACTGTAACACAGCACTTCTAACTTTATCCCACACAAGCATTCTCCCCTCCCCAATGTAACACAGCACTTCTTATTTTATCCCACACAAGCATTCTACCCTCCCCACTGTAACACAGCACTTCTTACATTATCCAACACAAGCATTCTCCCCTCCCCACTGTAACACAACAGTTCTAACTTTACCCCCACACAAGCATTCTCTCCTCCTCACTGTAACACAGCACTTCTAACTTTATCCCACAAAAGCATTCTA
Source organism: Gibbula magus (assembly GCA_936450465.1). Taxonomy (NCBI): domain Eukaryota; kingdom Metazoa; phylum Mollusca; class Gastropoda; order Trochida; family Trochidae; genus Gibbula; species Gibbula magus. The sequence goes on from OW388292.1 coordinate 50,948,605, forward strand.
CCCTCCCCACTGTAACACAGCACTTCTTACATTATCCCACACAAGCATTCTCCCCTCCCCACTGTAACACAACAGTTTTAACTTTACCCCCACACAAGCATTCTCTCCTCCTCACTGTAACACGGCACTTCTAACTTTATCCCACACAAGCATTCTCCCCTCCACACTGTAACACAGCACTCCTACCTTTATCCCACACAAGCATTTTCCCCTCCCTCACAGTAACACAGCACTTCTTACTTCATCCCACACAAGCATTCTAAGATCCCAACTGTAACACAGCCCTTCTAACTTTATCCCACACACGCATTCTCCCCTCCACACTGTAACACAGCCCTTCTAACTTTATCCCACACACGCATTCTCCCCTCCCCACTGTAACACAGTACTTCTTACTTTATCCCACACTAGCATTATCCCCTCCACACTGTAACACAGCACTTTATCCCACACAAGCATTATCCCCTCCCCACTGTAACACAGCATTTCTAACTTTATCCCACACTAGCATTCTCCCCTCCCCACTGTAACACAATACTTCTAACTTTATCCCACACAAGCATTCTCTCCTCCTAACTGTTACACAGCACTTCTTACTTTATCCCACACAAGCATTCTCTCCTCCTAACTGTAACAAAGCACTTCTTACTTTATCCCACACAAGCATTCTCCCCTCCCCACTGTAACACAGCACTTCTTACTTTATCCAACACTAGCATTCTCCCCTCCCCACTGTAACACAGCACTTCTAACTTTATCCCACACAAGCATTCTCCCCTCTTCACTGTAACACAGCACTTCTTACTTTATCCCACACAAGCATTCTCCCCTCCCCACTGTAACACCGCACTTCTTACTTTATCCCACACAAGCATTCTCTCCTCCTAACTGTTACACAGCACTTCTTACTTTATCCCACACAAGCATTCTCTCCTCCTAACTGTAACAAAGCACTTCTTACTTTATCCCACACAAGCATTCTCCCCTCCCCACTGTAACACAGCACTTCTTACTTTATCCAACACTAGCATTCTCCCCTCCCCACTGTAACACAGCACTTCTAACTTTATCCCACACAAGCATTCTCCCCTCTTCACTGTAACACAGCACTTCTTACTTTATCCCACACAAGCATTCTCCCCTCCCCACTGTAACACCGCACTTCTTACTTTATCCCACACTAGCATTCTCCCCTCCACACTGTAACACAGCACGTTATCCCACACAAGCATTATCCCCTCCCCACTGTAACACAGCACTTTTAACTTTATCCCACACAAGCATTCTCCCCTTCCTCACTGTAACACAGCACTTCAAACTGTATCCCGCACTAGCATTCTCCCCTCCCCACTGTAACACAATACTTCTAACTTTATCCCACACAAGCATTCTCTCCTCCTAACTGTTACACAGCACTTCTTACTTTATCCCACACAAGCATTCTCTCCTCCTAACTGTAACAAAGCACTTCTTACTTTATCCCACACAAGCATTCTCCTCTCCCGACTGTAACACAGCACTTCTTACTTTATCCAACACTAGCATTCTCCCCTCCCCACTGTAACACAGCACTTCTAACTTTATCCCACACAAGCATTCTCCCCTCTTCACTGTACCACAGCACTTCTTACTTTATCCCACACAAGCATTCTCCCCTCCCCACTGTAACACCGCACTTCTTACTTTATCCCACACTAGCATTCTCCCCTCCACACTGTAACACAGCACTTTATCCCACACAAGCATTCTCAACTTCCTCACTGTAACACAGCACTTCAAACTGTATCCCGCACTAGCATTCTCTCCTCCTAACTGTTACACAGCACTTCTTACTTTATCCCACACAAGCATTCTCTCCTCCTAACTGTAACAAAGCACTTCTTACTTTATCCCACACAAGCATTCTCCCCTCCCCACTGTAACACAGCACTTCTTACTTTATCCAACACTAGCATTCTCCCCTCCCCACTGTAACACAGCGCTTCTAACTTTATCCCACACAAGCATTCTCCCCTCTTCACTGTAACACAGCACTTCTTACTTTATCCCACACAAGCATTCTCCCCTCCCCACTGTAACACCGCACTTCTTACTTTATCCCACACTAGCATTATCCCCTCCACACTGTAACACAGCACTTTATCCCACACAAGCATTCTCCCCTCCCCACTGTAACACAGCACTTTTAACTTTATCCCACACAAGCATTCCCCCCTTCCTCACTGTAACACAGCACTTCTAACTTTATCCCACACAAGCATTCTCCCCTCCACACTGTAACACAGCACTTCTTACTTCATCCCACACAAGCATTCTCCCCTCCCCACTGTAACACAGCACTTCTAACTTTATCCCACACAAGCATTCTCCCCTCCACACTGTAACACAGCACTTCAAACTGTATCCCGCACTAGCATTCTCCCCTCCCCATAGTAACACAGCACTTCTAACTTTATCCCACACAAGCATTCTCCCCTCCCCACTGTAACACAGCACTTCTTACTTTATCCCACACTAGCATTCTCCCCTCTTCACTGTAACACAGCACTTCTTACTTTATCCCACACAAGCATTCTCCCCTCCACACTGTAAAACAGCACTCCTAACTTTATCCCACACAAGCATTCTCCCCTTCCCACTGTAACACAGCACTTCTAACTGTATCCCACACAAGCATTCTACCCTCCTCACTGTAACACAGCACTTCTAACTTTATCCCACACTAGCATTCTCCTCTCCACACTGTAACACAGCACTTCTTACTTTATCCCACACTAGCATTCTCCTCTCCACACTGTAACACAGCACTTCTTACTTTATCCCACACAAGCATTCTCCCCTCCCCACTGTAACACAATACTTCTAACTTTATCCCACACAAGCATTCTCTCCTCCTAACTGTTACACAGCACTTCTTACTTTATCCCACACAGGCATTCTCTCCTCCTAACTGTAACACAGCACTTCTTACTTTATCCCACACAAGCATTCTCCCCTCCCCACTGTAACACAGCACTTCTTACTTTATCCAACACTAGCATTCTCCCCTCCCCACTGTAACACAGCACTTCTAACTTTATCCCACACAAGCATTCTCCCCTCTTCACTGTAACACAGCACTTCTTACTTTATCCCACACAAGCATTCTCCCCTCCCCACTGTAACACAGCACTTCTTACTTTATCCCACACTAGCATTCTCCTCTCCACACTTTAACACAGCACTTCTAACTTTATCCCACACAAGCATTCTCCCCTCCACACTGTAACACAGCACTTCTAACTTTATCCCACACAAGCATTCTCTCCTCCTCACTGTAACACAGCACTTCTTTCTTTATCCCACACAAGCATTCTCCCCTCCCCACTGTAACACAATACTTCTAACTTTATCCCACACAAGCATTCTCTCCTCCTCACTGTTACACAGCACTTCTTACTTTATCCCACACAAGCATTCTCCCCTCCCAACTGTAACACCGCACTTCTTACTTTATCCCACACTAGCATTCTCCCCTCCACACTGTACGCAGCACTTTATCCCACACAAGCATTATCCCCTCCCCACTGTAACACAGCACTTTTAACTTTATCCCACACAAGCATTCTCCCCTCCCTCACTGTAACACAGCACTTCTAACTTTATCCCACACAAGCATTCTCCCCTCCACACTGTAACACAGCACTTCTAACTTCATCCCACACAAGCATTCTCTCCTCCTCACTGTAACACAGCACTTCTAACTTCATCCCACACAAGCATTCTCCCCTCCCCACTGTAACACAATACTTCTAACTTTATCCCACACAAGCATTCTCTCCTCCTAACTGTTACACAGCACTTCTTACTTTATCCCACACAAGCATTCTCTCCTCCTAACTGTAACACAGCACTTCTTACTTTATCCCACACAAGCATTCTCCCCTCCCCACTGTAACACAGCACTTCTTACTTTATCCAACACTAGCATTCTCCCCTCCCCACTGTAACACAGCACTTCTAACTTTATCCCACACAAGCATTCTCCCCTCTTCACTGTAACACAGCACTTCTTACTTTATCCCACACAAGCATTCTCCCCTCCCCACTGTAACACAGCACTTCTTACTTTATCCCACACTAGCATTCTCCTCTCCACACTGTAACACAGCACTTCTAGCTATATCCCACACAAGCATTCTCCCCTCCACACTGTAACACAACATGTCTAACTTCATCCCACACTGGCCTTCTCCCCTCCAAACTGTAACACAGCACTTCTTACTTTATCCCACACTAGCATTCTCCCCTCCCCACAGTAACACAGCACTTCTAACTATATCCCACACAAGCATTCTCCTCTCCACACTTTAACACAGCACTTCTAACTTTATCCAACACAAGCATTCTCTCCTCCTCGCTGTAACACAGCACTTTTAGCCTTATCCCACACAAGCATTCTCTCCTCCTCACTGTAACACAGCACTTCTTTCTTTATCCCACACAAGCATTCTCCCCTCCCCACTGTAACACAATACTTCTAACTTTATCCCACACAAGCATTCTCTCCTCCTCACTGTTACACAGCACTTCTTACTTTATCCCACACAAGCATTCTCCCCTCCCCACTGTAACACCGCACTTCTTACTTTATCCCACACTAGCATTCTCCCCTCCACACTGTACGCAGCACTTTATCCCACACAAGCATTATCCCCTCCCCACTGTAACACAGCACTTTTAACTTTATCCCACACAAGCATTCTCCCCTCCCTCACTGTAACACAGCACTTCTAACTTTATCCCACACAAGCATTCTCCCCTCCACACTGTAACACAGCACTTCTAACTTCATCCCACACAAGCATTCTCTCCTCCTCACTGTAACACAGCACTTCTAACTTTATCCCACATAAGTATTATCCCCTCCTCACTGTAACACTTCTAACTTCATCCCACACAAGCATTCTCCCCTCCCCACTGTAACACAGCACGTCTAACTTTATCCCACATAAGCATTCTCCCCTCCCCACTGTAACACAGCACTTCTTTCTTTATCCCACACAAGCATTTCCCCTCCACACTGTAACAGAGCATTTCTAACTTTATTCCACACAAGCATTCTCCCCTCCCCACTCTAACAAAGCACTTCTAACTTTATCCCACACAAGCATTCTCCCCTCCTCACTGTAACACAGCACTTCTAACTTTATCCTACACAAGCATTCTCCCTCCCCACTGTAACATAGCACTTCTAACTTTATCCCACACAAGCATTCTCCCCTCCCCACTCTAACAAAGCACTTCTAACTTTATCCCACACAAGCGTTCTCCCCTCCTCACTGTAACACAGCACTTCTAACTTTATCCTACAGAAGCATTCTCCCTCCCCACTGTAACATAGCACTTCTAACTTTATCCCACACTAGCATTCTCCCCTCCCCACTGTAACACAGCACTTGTATCTTTATCCCACACAAGCATTTCCCCTCCCCACTGTAACAGAGCATTTCTAACTTTATTCCACACAAGCATTCTCCCCTCCCCACTCTAACAAAGCACTTCTAACTTTATCCCACACAAGCATTCTCCCCTCCCCACTGTAACACAATACTTCTAACTTTATCCCACACAAGCATTCTCTCCTCCTCACTGTAACACAGCACTTCTAACTTTATCCCACATAAGTATTATCCCCTCCTCACTGTAACACTTCTAACTTCATCCCACACAAGCATTCTCCCCTCCCCACTGTAACACAGCACGTCTAACTTTATCCCACATAAGCATTCTCCCCTCCCCACTGTAACACAGCACTTCTATCTTTATCCCACACAAGCATTTCCCCTCCCCACTGTAACAGAGCATTTCTAACTTTAATCCACACAAGCATTCTCCCCTCCCCACTCTAACAAAGCACTTCTAACTTTATCCCACACAAGCATTCTCCCCTCCTCACTGTAACACAGCACTTCTAACTTTATCCTACACAAGCATTCTCCCTCCCCACTGTAACATAGCACTTCTAACTTTATCCCACACTAGCATTCTCCCCTTCACACTGTAACACAGCACTTTATCCCACACAAGCATTCTCCCCTCCACACTGTAACACAGCACTTCTTACTATATCCCACACAAGCATTCTCCCCTCCCCACTGTAACACAGCACTTCTAACTTTATCCCACACAAGCATTCTCCCCTCCCCACTGTAACACAGCACTTCTAACTATATCCAACACAAGCATTCTCCCCTCCCCACTGTAACACAGCACTTCTAACTTTATCCCACACAAGCATTCTCTCCTCCTAACTGTTACACAGCACTTCTTACTATATCCCACACAAGCATTCTCCCCTCCACACTGTAACACAGCACTTCTAACTATATCCGACACAAGCATTCTCCCCTCCCCACTGTAACACAGCACTTCTAACTTTATCCTACACTAGCATTTTCCCCTCCACACTGTAACACAGCACTTCTAACTTTATCCCACACAAGCATTCTCCCCTCCTCACTGTAACACAGCACTTCTAACTTTATCCCACACAAGCATTCTCCCCTCCACACTGTAACACAGCACTTCTAACTATATCCCACACAAGCATTCTCCCCTCCACACTGTAACACAGCATTTTTCACTTTATCCCACACAAACAATCTCCCCTCCCCACTGTAACACAGCACTTCTAACTTTATCCCACACAAGAATTCTCCCCTCCTCACTGTAACAAAGCACTTCTAACTTTATCCCACACAATAATTGTCTCCTCCTCACTGTAACACAGCACTTCTAACTTTATCCCACACAAGCATTCTCCCCTCCCCACTGTAACACAGCACTTCCAACTTTTTCCCACACAAGCATTCTCCCCTCCTCACTGTAACACAGCACTTTATCCCACACAAGCATTCTCCCCTCCTCACTGTAACAAAGCACTTCTAACTTTATCCCACACAATAATTGTCTCCTCCTCACTGTAACACAGCACTTCTAACTTTATCCCACACAAGCATTCTCCCCTCCCCACTGTAACACAGCACTTCCAACTTTTTCCCACACAAGCATTCTCCCCTCCTCACTGTAACACAGCACTTTATCCCACACAAGCATTCTCCCCTCCTCACTGTAACACAGCACTATATCCCACACAAGCATTCTCCCCTCCTCACTGTAACACAACACTTCTAACTTTACCCCACACAAGCATTCTCCCCTCCCCACTGTAACACAGCACTTCTAACTTTATCCCACACAAGCATTCTCCCCTCCCCACTGTAACACAGCACTTCTAACTTTATCCCACACAAGCATTCTCCCCTCCACACTGTAACACAGCACTTCTAACTTTATCCCACACATGCATTCTCCCCTCCCTACAGAGGTTTTACTCCCTTGAAACTTCCTATCCTAACCTCTGTTCTAGAAGGCCTGAATGCTATGGAAGAAATGGGGTGTCCTGATTGATTGCAATTAAATCTAGTTGTTCAATCATCGACGCTTTTGTAAAAGTTACATTTGCCAAATGACACGTCATAATAATAAAATAAACTTAAGATACCGTTTTCTCGTTTAATGTGTTTTCCTCGAAATATGCTATTCAATTTTGTGAAAAGAATTGATCATAAATATGCTGATAAATAAAGTAGACCAAATCAGAGACAAATACCCCCAATAGTTCATTTGTGTTATTTACATCAGACATTTTCAAAGGACATACGCTGATCAGCAAGACCCGTATGAGTCAAATGACTAGATTTTTAAAGTTATTCGGTCTACATGGCCACTGAAAGATGAGATGTCATTGGTTAAGAAGTTGGGATATTGTTTGAAGTTCCCCTTTCCCCGCTAGGGGATTTTGCTTGAGCCATGAAATTCGAGCCATGTAGAACAGAGGTTAGGATCGGAAATCTGAAGGGAGGAACCTCTGTGAGAAGAGAATGCCATTGTCGGTGAAAATTTAAATTGTACAGACGACGCCCGACGGACGGATTGTGGACAACGGCCCATGTCATCCAATCCCATTTGCCCCGATGAGCTCAACGATATCTAATCTATGATTGTGAAGGTACGGACAGTTAAGGGGTAAGAGTTCATTTATAAGTACAATAACAATCCAAATTACCACTTTTTAAAATCATGTCACTTAAGCATTTTAGAAATGTTGTAAATGACATGTTTTCAGGTTGGGCAGGACATGTCTGCAATGTTCTTGAACACATTCGGGACATAACAGTTAGTCAGTGATTCCTTCTAATTTGTTTCTTAAGATTTAAATGTACATCCATTGTGTTATTTGTGGTCACATTTGCAAAACGTTATAAATTGTGTTATTTTATCGAGAAGTACTGACTGTTGCCGAAAATTGCCATTTTTGATTACAGTCCACGGAGTACACCAACGATATAAAGATAAAGGTAGTGATTTCTGATCGAAAAACGGACAATGTACCGCCTGTGGCGCGCGTCACTAAGTCAAACGTAATTTTGGAAACTTATTTACAAGAGACAAATTGGATTGATAATGTTTAACAAGTCTTATAAATACGGTGCATGTGTAAATGGGACGTGTAGTTTCGGTTTCTGTACATGTATAATGATGTTGATCAATTTCAATTGGAAACTAGCAATTATTATATATTTGGCGATTGGGGTTGAATATACAGGTTTAGTGAAATTATGTGAAGTGAAATCAGCACCTGTCGCATGTTGGCATGTATTAAAACCAATTACAATGTTTTGAAACACAATGGATGCATCGTTAATGTCTCTTAAAATTGAACCTTTGCTGATATTCAATATATGTTAGTCTAACGTTGACACAGGTTTCGGATCAGTTGTTGAAACATTATTATACTTACGTTTTATATATTCGTCCAGGTGTACAAAACCTGTTTGGTTGTGTTTTTGTGAGTAACGTCGGTTGAACTCGGCGATGAAGGCTTCAAAGGGGTTGCGTATCAGTAGAATACACCTGTCAAACACAGGTGTGAACGAAACGTGGGTCTTGATTGCCACCACCCGCCCGTCACGGACCCCCTCCCCCGGAAACCCGTGATGACGCAAGAAGTGATCATTGTACCTCGCCCCGGTAAGGATACCTGAAATAAATAAATTAAAAGTAGTTCAATTTTTAACAGGTTTATTTCAATAGTCATATGTGTTGTCTCACCAAGTATAAATTTGTATAATGTATCATCTCAAACAACACACTTGGGAAATCGAAAATGAATAGATATCAGGTTCATACATGTTCATACATCATATATAAATAAGATGAGTTGCTTCTCAGCGAAGTAAGGTTATATACAGAAACGAGTAAACATCGGATGGATGGTTTTGACTGGATCAATCAATGTATACATGTATATGCATTTTAAAGGGGTATTTTGTTTTTGTACCACATACTCCCAATACTCTCATTGCTGACTCGAATGGAAGTTTTGGAATCTAGACTGGTCCTCAAAGACGCTGTAGCACATTTTGCATAATATTCATTCTCAAATTTGTTATTTATTATTAAATTTATACCAAAATATTGTTATGTTAGATGTTGGAACATCCCGTATCCATAGACATCGGTTATCCGTATTTGAAGAAAATGGGGCAGTATATAAAGCGACACTTTTGTTGACTCTTCAGAGTGAGAGGCCCAGCACATAGATTGTAGAACTCTTGTATTTAGATTCAAATAAATACAATATAAACAATTTAGAGGAATGATAGACTGTGGATTTAACTGTGAACTGAAATAATCCAAGAACAACAGGGGCGTGTATCGCTTAGAAACAGCGTAGGTAGGGTTTAAAAAGATATATGTCTTCCAAACGCTGTTTCTAAGCGATACACGCACCTGTGCAAAGACGACCCTAAGCATAAAACTATTCGCCCCTGCACCCAAAAGAAAGACGGATTTGATGTGTTTATTAAGCATATGTCTACAATTTGGCTCGTATCATAGTTACTTTCATTGATCAGTTCGATCTTTGCTGATTTCATACAATGCAGAATGTGCATATCAAGTGATAGTCTTAACACCGCAGGACTGACAAAGACATATTTCTACTCTCAGCTTGGCTGCTAAGTTACTTCAATTGACACGAATCGACCTCATAAGTTCATATTCCTAACAAAAGTAAAGTTGTTATTATAAAGGCGTAGTGTTGAAATATAAATGTATTGCAAAACAGCAATGTAGAGTTTTCCCCTAAATGGGTATCTCAATGAAGAGCGAAGCGGGGAATATAGTATTCGGCTGCGTCCCTCTGTGCGTCTGTATGTCCGTCCGTCCGTTGTACAAGGGATAATTGTCGTTTATGCTAAATTTTACAGATAATGTATCCTAATGTACCAGGATGAGTACTGTATCGGGAGAATCTTCACCTGCTGTGAATTTGTTAAAGGGAGGTTACCATGTTGGTGAGGTCACATATATGTCCATTGTTATGATATTTGTGTTATTTAATTGAGAATTATTAACTTTATCCGAAAAGAGTCAATTTAAGGTCAATTATTTCAGTATAACGAAAATACAACAATTCAAAGTCGTGGTCATGATCGAAAAACGTATTAGTAGTTTTATGATTGATATGTTATTAGTATGCCAAGTAATATAAAAACATCAATATTCATGATTTTAAAATTTCAAAACAGCTTAATCATTTTATTTTCAAGTATATTCTGAAATTGCACAGCAATCAAGTACTGCATATCACGTTCACACGTTTTCCCTAGTGTAATCCAGACATATTCCAACTATTGACAGCACACGTAAATTGACCCACCTGTCATCTGCTGAAGAAGATGTCTCATCCAAGTGTTCCCACTACCAGGAAAACTAGCCAGAGCAGTCTTGGGCAAGAGTTGTTTTGAAAAATTAAGTCGAGGACACGAACTGTCCTGTGATAATATTCCAACAGAGGTAGCAAACTTGAAGGAGTTAGGCAGAAGCGTTGGTCTGGTTATAGCCCCAGACATCAGAATGACAATTATTACAACAGATAAAATCACCGTGATCTTCGCAGAACCAAATCCTCTGATCCCCCCCTGTAAATGAATTGGATTGAATTAAAAACTATCATTTCTTAAATGAATTTGAAAAAGTGATGATATCTAAATTAAAGACAAAATTAGATTTAATCAAAATGAATATTAAAAATGAATGAAGTATAGAAAATGATGACGAAAGAATATATATGGGAATTGTTTCTATACATGTAATACAATTTATGGTGACGATAAAGGGACACTGCGTCGAGGATAAAAATGAGATCACTTTTATCTTCCTATGCTGATTAACGTGTCTGCTAACGAGTTACGTTTCGCTTCACTGTCTACATGCAGTAGTTTTTATTACTTATAACTTCAGTTGTCTGAAATTTGAGGTCTGTGACTCGTTACCAGACTCGATAATCAGCATAGGTAGATAAATCTGATCTCATATCTATCCTCGACGAGGTGTACCTTTTAAAATGTATGCCTCCCTGAAGAAGTTGAAGCTAAGTCATTCCATTATCAGTGAAACTTTGGATATATGGACGGCTCGCTGAATGTTACGACTTTTGAACCCGGTTTCAAGTGGACAATACACACAACGCCACAGGAGAACTCATCTTCACAACTCTTCTCTCTAAAAACGGGAGGAGTTGGTCTCGATACGTTTTCACCATGCCGTGGGAAGATGAGGAGAGTCTAGCCTTGGTTGAGAATAGTCTTATGAGACCGAGCTGACATTAACGCGTTCTTACATTGCTGTCAGTAGGAGAACACATTGAACAGCCAAAGTAGAAGCTAGAATCCATTTTTCAAAGCTAATGTTGATAGTTTCGAGCAGTGATTGTTTACAATGGATAAACCTTGGATCAACAATCCAAACGTTGACGAAACAGTCGCAGTAGTGGAAGCAAATGAAACCACCGACCCCAAAGAAGGCAAAGACAATTCCTTCGTGGCAGGTCATTGTTTCAATAATCTTGAACACTAAGGCTGTTATTATGGTAGACTAGCTGTCTGGTTTTTTTTTGCCACTCTGATAAATTAACAATTATACCGGTAGTCACTTCGATACTGAAGATGACATCACTGCCGCTCTGTGCTGTTTTAGACATGAACTATTCTTATACATAAGTGACATTAAACATTCAAACACCGCAGAAGTACATCACAATACCGGGGGACAATGTTAATAACATTCAATCTGATTCCTTCTGAGCTCTCCGTGTGAGACTCACGGTTTTTAATCAACCCTTCGTATTAAGATATTCTCTTCTAACAGTCTCCTGATACCAAATTAATAAAACAATAGGTCATTCAGTAATTAAACAAATCGTAAGACTAAAGTAAATGCTACAAGTGGATATGCTAAAATACGTACCAACTGTCTCATTTTTTCTGTCACCATATGAAATGTAGAAGAAATATACATTAAAATATAATAATATATGTATATGGCTATTAAGGTCATGTATATTTTGGTTAAATCGTGGTTTAAGTAATGGAGACAAATCAATTTCGAGGACTTGCCAGAGATTGTGGACCCTGAGATGATGTAACCGACTCTCAGGGTCCACAATCTTTGGTAAGTCGTAGAAAGAGGGGTTTGTCCATCTTAAAACCGTTTTTAAGTTTAAAAGCCGCTTTGTTATCTCGTTATCGAAGACCCCGGGTTAAATATAAAGTCGTCTGTAAAATACTTGAATGGAGTCCAAGAAGGGCAATGATTTCTTTGTAAGGTTCTTCTTTACCGTTGTCTTCCATATGCCTCCGTGGCGCATCCGAGGGTATTATCAAGTATATATAAGGCCCTCCAAATACAATTCTTTGCAACCGATAAATTCTTAGTCCCATTAATCAATTCACAAAATTGCCAAGTTTAAAATTTTCATAGCAGATAATGCGGGATTCGAACCCGGAACCCTTCGCTTTGTAGCCCAATGTTCTACCACTAGACCACGAAGGATTGGTGACTGAGAAGGGTAGATTGTCGGTTAGTATTCTGCTGTCAGAAACCTTCCATGATATTTTATGCACGCTTTAGTTTACTTGGACCACCTGCAGTTAAACATTTAGACAACTGCACTCATGTTAGTTTGTTTGTTTTTGGTTTTTGTCGGTATATAAAATAGATAACACCCTCATCCTCGGGCGTTCTAGCAAAGAGAGGCCTTTGCCTCCGGGAAGACCCTTGGGCGCTCATGCGCCCTCGAGTCGTCCCTATGTGTTTTGACTAAAATGTTTGTCATTTAACTTAGAAATTCATAAAATGTACAAATTTACTTAAAGGCACAAGTGCACGCTTTTCGCACTCAACTAAGCTAAATTAGGTCATACGAGGGCATATGAACTCACTGTAATAGCTTCCTTTCAGTGCAATAACATACTTATTATTCATTATACTACAAATGACCTGCAGTCAATAATTAAACTTTTGAGACGGCCGAAGTCACTCAGGGATATCACAAATAGTAAGGGTCGCTGATGTGCTAAATGGGAAATATAGAATGTAGAAGACGGCTGAACTAAGATTTCATTCAGCTCTTGCATATACTTTAATCTCTTAACTGACAACAAAGATTGGATAGTCTTCATTAAGGAGTATATATAACTTCGCCGATTTGTAATACGCAGTGTAAGCATTGTTGTTACATTAACCATGTCGGATTTGGTCTTCGGGTTGTGTGCATTTTTTTAATACTGCTGATATTGTAGTTCATGCGGATTTATTGCCACGTTGCATTAAATACTTCCGGCGTTTTAAAGTTAACTTTAAAACCTGAATACGTATATATTTTCCAGATAACAAATATAATACATTACCTGAGGACAGATCTTTTGTATAATATTGATAGATGTGTATTATCTGTGCATTGTTTATATTTTAAAGTGTGCTACAGTGCCTTTAAGAATAAGATTGTGTCAATACAAATAATTTTCGTGGACGCGTCTTTACCGTAAGACGTCATGAAACAAGCCAAAGAGCCATTTGCGACTCTCCTATCTGGTCTCGTTTCTCAGGAATATGTACAAATACTGTTTTGAAATTTCAAATTTAGTTTAGTTGGTTTATAAAGACATGGTTAATCTCTGGTGATGTTTCTTTTGTGGATGAGTGTCACCATTGGAAACTTAAATCAAATTTAGTCCAGCTTAACAAGTTTCCCACCACATCCATAAATTGAATATTTTATCAACCCATACATAACAATTGGTTATTTAGCGACTCATTCATTGAAATAAAAATCCACCATATGCAAAATTTATGAAAATGAGGGAAAATGTGATGGTACTGAATTTTTACCTAGAATAAATATTGTCCTAGAAGAGAAACTACACTTCTAATTTAGAAATGATTTATTGTAAACAAGTTTTCTGATACCACACGCCAACACACCATTTAGGCAAGTTTATTGAAATTGCCATTTTTTTATGATTTTGAGTTTGAAGTTGCATACTGTTAAATCACTTCAAATGACACTACATCACATTACAGTAACAAATATTGACTTTCATTTTCCACTATAAATACACTGTTAAGTAAAAACGTCCTGAGAATTAACTTAGTGTTATACTGGTTTACTCACAATACTAATCTAGCATCAAACTGGTTATTCCAAGTAAAAACATAGTCCAATACGTTTTGATTAGGACTGGTCCATTGTCACAATGGGTGAGCGCTTGAGCTTCCCCATCTCTTCTGTGTGAACTTGGTCGTCTGCTTATTGGGTCGTCTGTCTATTGGGGTATGACCTCTCTTTGCTAGAACGCCCTCGCATTCAGATGTTATCCATTACGTAAGTACCGATACAGATTACCGGTGCTAACCATATGATACGATCTTGAAAAGACTGTCTGAAATGAACGATTATACGGAGGTAGCTTGATAAAACGCTATATGTGAACGCACTGTTGCCAAGAAAATTGGAAAATTGCGAAACTTGAAAACTGTTACTGTTATTTTTCGTACTTCACGTGTGTTAGTATATACACTGCCGGCCAAAAGAAACGCCTACCAGACATCTTATCAGATTTCGTAAAAACTATAATGAACAGTTCGGCAATATTATAGCATTATGAAGTTGCACAATTTCTGCATAAAATATTTAAATCTCAGAAGTTGTCATGTCACAAAAGAACGGCGATTAATGAAATGAGTAAACAGAATTGTTCAGTTTTCGATCAGTGCTTGATCAAGAACACATATGAAACAGATTTTCATACGAGCGAGCGAGCAACAATACAGGCACACATTCGCATTATTAAAATGTTGTGATGACGCTACAGATGTACGTGGTACGGTGCGCAAGTGAAACAACCGGAATTAGCGCTCTTCCTGGTTGGCATGACATGCCTGGCATGGTTTTCATGAATGTTATTGACTCGAATCACAGTTTTCTTTTGGCCGACAGTGTAGTTCATTTCATTGCGCATTTTCTGTATCCTGCTTGTTCATTCATAGTACATTGAGAGGCATCCAAAAAGGAAAATTTGTGTGAATAGTTGCGGTCATTTGGAGGTGTCGCAGCCATTTTTGACGCCATATTGGTTATAATATTATATTAATCATAGACAAACATCATCACATTTGAGTTGATAGCAACAAAGTTATTAAAGATCCACAAACCCCGACCATATCACTTTTCTGTTTTTATTCAAGCATATTTCAAGATGACGAGGATTTCAGTTGATATTTGTCAGTTCAACCAATAAACACCTTTTATAACGCCTTTTTAGAACGCCGCTCAATTACGCCTCATAAAACTTTAGCCGAGAGCGAATTCCGCTTGCTTGGCCTTGTGACGTACTACACAGGAGTCGCTTGGCGTCTAATGACAGAATCCACTAGATTTAGCCTTACATAACTGCCTAAATAACATTTTTACCTTTGTCCTTATACAACAAAATTACATATATACACTAACGTGAAACGTAAAACGTACTACAAAAGGCAGCAGATGTCAACACTGTTCAGTACTGGATGTGACCATTGCGGGACCCGTAATTCTGCAATGTGTTTTGGAACAATCCTTATCGTTGCCGAATATGGCGGCGGCGCGCATGTCAGATGATGAAGATGTTCAAACGTCACAGAGATCTATTACACATTTCATACGGATTATAACGGTGTTAACACGCCTCATTCATGTTGAATAAAAAAAAATTCACATTCGTCCTTATGCAAAATAACAAAATATATTTCAGTATTTTTGTTTATCAATGTAGCGATATGTAATAAGTGATGTAGTTGCGTTATTGACACTCTAACTTAGATAAATATTAAATAAGAGGGGAAATCTAAACGACTGAACTATAGCCGGGGTAATATTTTTTTTAAATTGAGAACCAAACAACACATGTACACACGGCCATGGTAGGTTAATCACAGTTCTATAGTTCCAATACTTTCATTTGAAATTGGGAAAGATACATTTCCCATATTTTTATCCGAAGTGATTTAAACATTATTTTATTTCCACAAACATATGAATTGACCATCAAAAACTACATGTAATATAAAATGCAAGGCCTTTTATGTAACATGCTAGGAAATGGTAGTGGTATTACACTGAATCTAAGTAAATGTAAATGTACACGACTATAGATTTAAAGATAGCCCGAATATGTTCTTCTAAAAAGTGTAAACCAGTAACATTGATGAAAATTATAGGATTTTCTTAGTTGTAATGAAACTATTCTATGAGCAAAATAAAGTGACCATGAGAAATATTGACGCAGTAGATTTCAAGCTATAGACACTCTTCAAACACAAAATCAAACACATCAAAAAAATTAACTAATAATGGCGTTAATGATATTTAAAAAGTTGCATGATCTTTTTTATTTTTGAATTGTCAGTTATTCATTTCAAAACATATTATAGCTTATAAGATAACATAACACTCCACTCGATTGGGAAAAGAACAAATCTAAAATCAGCGGTTGAATATCGAAAAATGATCCTAAAACTCCGAAATTACTCCCTACGGACGCACAAATACCCATTCTATCTGAAACTTGTAATGTCAAAACGTTCTTATTATGTTTTAAACGAATTATCAACGAAAATCGACAAATCGCCTAAGGATTTCATTAAGCAACTCCTGTGTATGACGTCACATCGCTAACGAAGGTTATGCTACACTGAGGGGCCGCGGAAAACTGTTTCAAGAATGAGATAATGAGGAGGCAAAATTTACTCACTTTGAAGGGCTATATCTTGATAAGTAGGTGACGCTTCGAAATAATCGTTTGTGTTTTGCTTATTTGAAAGTATTGTCTATATGAATAAACGAATTAACATCGAAAAAACAAAGAGATGATATTATCTTTAAGAGATTTCGGCGGCCATCTTGAAAAAACCTCTTTTCCCGCAGTCCTACTTTGGTAAACTATGTTATAAAGTACTCTCAACAAACCCTACCAGAATCACTCGAGAAACCTTTCGTAGCATTTTCCGGGGGGTGGGGGTTAGGGTGGTATTTTCCATAAATAGACCTGACTAATTTTGGGAAATAATGTTTGGTATTTAAAAGGTGAGTTCTATCGGGGTATTTTTTGTGGAAACGAAATTCAATAGGATATTCCTGTTTACACATATATATGTTATAAATACATGATTAAAACACAGTGCAATTGAAAGATACTAATGAAGGTAACATTTTGATGACTTTATATTTCACAACTTGATAAACACAAGCGCACATTTGTTGGAAAATAACACAATGAGAACGGGAGCCATTCATCGGCGATGCGAGTTTGGGAAACTCCGCTACTGCATAACAGCAACTTGTTTATTAGTTTTATTACAGAGAGAGAGAGAGAGAGATAATTGTTTATTTAGGTGTCACCAGTTATACAATCATATAAAATCAAACAAGTAGCATACTAAAAGTATAACATACGGCCATTTTTGACCTATGGGACACTGTAAAACCGACATTCAAGGTAAATAAATAAATAAATAGACGTAATACATACCAAATTAACATATAAATACCATACATTTCACACATTCATACTTACTATCATACAGTAGGATACAAAATTAACATTTTCATACATATACAAACATACCAATATACACATAAACCGGCGTACATGTAGAGATAGAGACAGACAGACAGACAGAAAGATAGATAGATGCATGTTATTACATGTTATGTGTTACCATGCGAATGCTCTATCAGTGTATGTCTTTAGTTATCAAAAAGTTACAATACAGTGTGTTTTCATAATGCAAAATATCCAATATCGCGACAGAATCCTCCCTTTAAGGTAAAAGGAAATTATGTCAGTACAATCAATACATCAATCGACACATTCAGTAATAGGACGAGAATAGTCGAAGCGCCAGCGTGGGTTGCTATGGCGACTTTTGAAATTAACAAGACTGGATAACTCGGAAACGCTTGTTGCTATATGTAGTGCGTTTTATGCAATAAAGTGAATTTTGTTCAGTGATATGACGTCAGATAGATTGATTGTCATCGAATCCAAATTTCAACGGATTGTCGTGCTTTGATGTGTAGATAAAATAATTCTCTAACGATTGATATCAGAAGTAGGTTTTCATTAAATAAGTTTTTATTTGAAACACTAACATACTCGATGGCTCTTTGAAGTAATAACATGTGACTCTTATATGAATTAGTTGTATAATATATTTAATAAATTTTACAATATGATCAGGTGTTTACGAATAATACTGTAGAATGATATTATTACATACTTACATAGACAAACATAAAAATAATCTGACGTGTGACTTACATTTTTCGAAACGAATCCACACACAACACAGTAACCACATATATACACATTCAGACTGTATGGAATTCACTACTGTGCAACTCCCTCTAGTTACTTCATAATGAATACGCCTACTCCTTTGTACGGCCGTCCTTTATGCACTGGTGTTGGTGTCAGGGAAAGCATAGCATGTAGTGCGGCCAGGAGACCGTCAATCTGATCACTGCCATGAAAACATGGGATTATCGTAAATGAGTTAAACGCTCCTTGTTCCTTTATAGCAATTGAAAAAAGTATAGCCGAAATCATTGTCATTATAAGAGATACAACAGATGCGATATTTTAGTTTCTAAACATAGTCTTCACACTGCATATATCTATTTATTTCAAATGGTATAGATATCAACATAGTCTTGACACTGCATATATCTATTTATTTCAAATGGTATAGATATAAACATGGTCTTGACACTGCGTATATATATTTATTTCAAATGGTATAGATATAAACATAGTCTTGACACTGCATATATCTATTTATTTCAACTGGTATAGATATCAACATAGTCTTGACACTGCATATATCTATTTATTTCAAATGGTATAGATATAAACATAGTCTTGACACTGCATATATCTATTTATTTCAACTGGTATAGATATAAACATAGTCTTGACACTGCATATATCTATTTATTTCAAATGGTATAGATATAAACATAGTCTTGACACTGCATATATCTATTTATTTCAAATGGTATAGATATAAACATAGTCTTGACACTGCATATATCTATTTATTTCAAATGGTATAGATATAAACATAGTCTTGACACTGCATATATCTATTTATTTCAAATGGTATAGATATAAACATAGTCTTGACACTGCATATATCTATTTATTTCAAATGGTATAGATATAAACATAGTCTTGACACTGCATATATCTATTTATTTCAAATGGTATAGATATAAACATAGTCTTGACACTGCATATATCTATTTATTTCAACTGGTATAGATATAAACATAGTCTTGACACTGCATATATCTATTTATTTCAACTGGTATAGATATAAACATAGTCTTGACACTGCATATATCTATTTATTTCAAATGGTATAGATATAAACATAGTCTTGACACTGCATATATCTATTTATTTCAAATGGTATAGATATCAACATAGTCTTGACACTGCGTATATATATTTATTTCAAATGGTATAGATATAAACATAGTCTTGACACTGCATATATCTATTTATTTCAAATGGTATAGATATCAACATAGTCTTGACACTGCATATATCTATTTATTTCAAATGGTATAGATATAAACATAGTCTTGACACTGCATATATCTATTTATTTCAAATGGTATAGATATAAACATAGTCTTGACACTGCATATATCTATTTATTTCAACTGGTATAGATATCAACATAGTCTTGACACTGCATATATCTATTTATTTCAAATGGTATAGATATAAACATAGTCTTGACACTGCATATATCTATTTATTTCAAATGGTATAGATATAAACATAGTCTTGACACTGCATATATCTATTTATTTCAAATGGTATAGATATCAACATAGTCTTGACACTGCATATATCTATTTATTTCAAATGGTATAGATATAAACATGGTCTTGACACTGCGTATATCTATTTATTTCAAATGGTATAGATATAAACATAGTCTTGACACTGCATATATCTATTTATTTCAAATGGTATAGATATAAACATGGTCTTGACACTGCGTATATATATTTATTTCAAATGGTATAGATATAAACATGGTCTTGACACTGCATATATCTATTTATTTCAAATGGTATAGATATAAACATAGTCTTGACACTGCATATATCTATTTATTTCAAATGGTATAGATATAAACATAGTCTTGACACTGCATATATCTATTTATTTCAAATGGTATAGATATCAACATAGTCTTGACACTGCGTATATCTATTTATTTCAAATGGTATAGATATAAACATAGTCTTGACACTGCATATATCTATTTATTTCAAATGGTATAGATATAAACATAGTCTTGACACTGCGTATATCTATTTATTTCAAATGGTATAGATATCAACATAGTCTTGACACTGCATATATCTATTTATTTCAACTGGTATAGATATAAACATGGTCTTGACACTGCGTATATCTATTTATTTCAAATGGTATAGATATCAACATGGTCTTGACACTGCATATATCTATTTATTTCAAATGGTATAGATATAAACATAGTCTTGACACTGCATATATCTATTTATTTCAAATGGTATAGATATAAACATAGTCTTGACACTGCGTATATCTATTTATTTCAAATGGTATAGATATAAACATAGTCTTCACACTGCGTATATCTATTTATTTCAAATGGTATATATATAAACATAGTCTCGACACTGCATATATCTATTTATTTCAAATGGTATAGATATCAACATAGTCTTGACACTGCATATATCTATTTATTTCAAATGGTATAGATATAAACATAGTCTTGACACTGCATATATCTATTTATTTCAAATGGTATATATATAAACATAGTCTCGACACTGGGTATATCTATTTATTTCAAATGGTATAGATATCAACATAGTCTTGACACTGCGTATATCTATTTATTTCAAATGGTATAGATATAAACATAGTCTTGACACTGCGTATATCTATTTATTTCAAATGGTATATATATAAACATAGTCTTGACACTGCGTATATATCTATTTATTTCAAATGGTATAGATATAAACATAAAGTACAAATGCATAGGTTCTGGTTACTTTCATTGGGGCAGTCAGAAGTGGTCAAGATACGTTCTACGCCATTCTCTACACAGAGGTTACTCGCTTCAGATTTCCGATCCTAACCTCTCTTCTACATGGCCTAAATCCGAGGGCAGAAAGGGGCGAGTTGATTATTTCAATTATGGGACACCAAAATAAATTATTTTGCAAAGTTCTCAATACAGAAAGGTATCTATCTATCTTCGTCCTGTCTACACACTAGTCAGGTCAAAATACAGTTTAACCCCCAAAAATTGCTACAAAAGGTTTCTCAACTGATTCTGGTAGGGTTGAGCGTACTTCATAACATACTAAAAGTTTACCAAAGTTGGACCCCCGGAAAAGTGGGTTTTTTTCAAGATTGCGTCCAAGATGGCCGCCAAAACCTTTTAATTATCATAACTCTGTAAACATCAACTCGAATATGATGATCTTGGTGTCTATCCTTAGGTTTTGGGGGGGGGGGGGGGGGGGGGGGGGGGCAACGAACACATTAAGATCATAAAAAATGGCGCTGGTCTATAATACAACACAGAAATCCAATATGGCGTCAAAATGGCCGCTGACATCTCCAAATGACCGCAAGTTCATTACTATTCACTCAAATTTAATGATCTAGATGTCTATTTTAACGTTTTTGAGGGCAAGGAACACATTAGGACCATTAGAAATTAAATTAGGCAGTTATATTACAAGTAAATCTAACTTTGTCCAACATGGCACTACCATTTGACCTACGTTTCAATTTGATGATCTAGGTGGCCATCCCCAGTTTTAGGGGGCAAAGAACACATCAGACAACTATGAATATCACTGAGCTGTGTTATCATTATGAATCCATGACCTTCAGCAGTCCACTTTCACCTTATGCACAAC
Source organism: Gibbula magus (assembly GCA_936450465.1). Lineage (NCBI taxonomy): Eukaryota > Metazoa > Mollusca > Gastropoda > Trochida > Trochidae > Gibbula > Gibbula magus. Next base: position 50,971,043 of record OW388292.1, read on the forward strand.
CATCTTTGTCCATAGAGTTTCAAAGCGTTCAGTTGTGAGTGTCATCCTCCTGTTCCTGCTCCTTGACATACTAGATTTGTTCTGAAAAGGAAGTGTATATTACTCACCGAAATCATTTATTTACAACAATAACGTTATCGTCATAATATTATGTAGATATTGACGGTTTACTAGGCCACCCTCTTAAACACTTAATTTAAGATTCAGCTTATATAGGTCTGTGGCGCCTTACCCAGGATGATATTTTCCATTCAGACACAGACAGACAGATTTTATTCAGTATAAGGCCATTGGCCAAAAATACATAGTTATACATGAATGAGTATACATAGCATGCATTATATTTCATTTGTATGCAGTAAGGAGTGTAACTGGACAAGAAAATTACTTAAATTGTATAGGGTAGTTTTTTCGGTTGATTGTAATATAATGTTAAGACTATTCATCGTTGGATATTGTTGTAAGTGTGGTTTGAGGTAAGTTTTCCGTAGTTCTGTGTAGGATGGACATTTTAATAGGACGTGGAATTCATCTTCAACGACGGATATGTTACTTTTCTTGCATCTTTTACATACATTGTCTTTCTTCTTTAGGGGTACTATTGTGGCGGCCTAGTTCTATCTCTATTGGAAAATTAGAACATCTGAATTTAGAAATAATTCTTCGCAGTGAAATAGGTAAATCATGAGTCAGATAGGTTTTGACGTTTAGCATAGATTTAAAATGTCTGTAGGTAGAACATTTGCTGCTTGAGTAGAGAGAGGAGTGCCAGTCTTGAGTTAGTGTATCCTTAAGTCGTTGTTTAAAAGCTGATAAGAATATGGCAGTATTACCTATTTCCTGTTGAATCCAAACAGTTCCAAAACCTAGTTTATACAGTATTGTTTCTATGTCTGATGCCCATGTTTTTCTTCCTGCTTCTGACGCGGCTTTTAGCATAAGATAGACTTGGTGTGGCAGTCTGGATGGGGGGAGATGAATGGCACGGCACCAGTAAGATATAGCTCTAGTCATATATATGTTCTGGATATGGTTTTGCCCACACTCTCCGAGTACCATATTCGTAGGGGTTGTCTTGGATACACCAAGGAAATGCTTGAAAAGGATGTATGGACAATTTCTATGGTTTTGCTGTAAGATGTTCCCCACACCTCGGCACCGTAACATAGTATTGGAACCACCATGCTTTCATACAGCCTGATTATGTCAGAGTAAGCAAAATCTCCAAACTGTCTTTGGTATCGATAAAAAGCCAATATAGCCTTCCTTGCTTGTGCCGCCAGGGTAGTTTGAGCCTTGCTCCAAGATAACTTTTGGGAGAAGACAATGCCGAGGTATCTGTACTGATTTACTGTAGTTTTCAACTTTAAAATACCATTTATCGTAGTTTCTGAGAGGGCCACCGTTTGTAAAGACAATTATCTTGTTTTTTTTCAAGTTGAGCTTCATTCCAGTATTTTCACAGAATTTCTCTACAACAGTTATCTTTCGTTGTAATTGTGCCGCCGAATCGGCAACAGAAGACACCTCATCGGCAAAGAGCAAAGCACATACATCAGGTAGTTCTGTTGTGATGAAAATACCCCGTCCTCCTGTCTTGTTCATCATTGAAGCGAGTTCGTTTATGAAGATTATAAAAAGTTTGGGACTCAGCACACACCCCTGCCTGGTACCCATGTTGCAGCTGAAATATTTGGAAAGACCGCTTCCAGTTCTTACACACGCACTGAGATTTCTGTACATTGATGTTAAAGTGTTTACTATATTTCTTTTCATCCCGATCCTTCTTAACGCCGCAAGCAGAATATCATGGTTAATACAATCAAACGCTTTGCTAAAATCTTTAAATAAACAATAAAGGCGTCCGTTTCTTTTAGAGAAGTATTTTTGTGCCATTGTCTGGAGCGTAAAGATATGGGTCAAGGTCGCATAGCCGGGTCTGAATCCTGCTTGGGTTTCGTCAATAACCTTCTCTTCATCACACCAGTTTTGTAATCGTGTATTAATCACCGAAGTAAAGATCTTGCAAACTGTATTTATTAATGAAATACCTCTATAATTATTGACGTCATCTTTGATGCCAGATTTGAACATTGGGCATATAATGCTCCTACCCCATGCTGTAGGAAATGTTCCAGATAAAAACAGTTTGTTGAAGATTTTTGTTAAAATTCCTGTTACATAAGGTTCTGTTGATTTAAGAAATTCCCCTGTAATTCCGTCTTCCCCAGGGGATTTATTTACTTTAAGGCCTAACAATGATCTCCTAATCTAAGGTTTGTTAATGTCAAGATTATAACCACAGTCCTGTTCATTTGGAGTGTCGTGAGTGGGGTGCACATCTTGATGCAACAATTTCCTGAAATGTTCAAACCATTGATGAGATGATATGTTTTCCGAGGTGTATGAACCTTTCCTTTTATCCTTCACAGTGTTCCAAAACAGTTTCGGGTTAGTTCTAGAGTCAAGTTTTTTTCTTTGATATTCAAGATATTTTTCTTTTTTATTTGCAAAAATTTTTTTGAACAGTTTCCGGTAAAAACGATATTGATTTAAGTCTCTTCCAAACTCGCTGTGTGCTCTAAGAGCTCTGTATTTGTTTTGCTTGATTTCTTCCAGCTCGCGATCCCACCATGGGGGCTGTGACATCAATGTTGATCCTCTTCCTCTGTGTTCGTTTTTTCTGAAACAAGCGGCAGTTTGATAAATATTTGTCAGAATTCCGATCGCCTCTTCTACATGCGTTCCAATCAAACTATGTATTTCATCACACCTTGATAAGAATTCAGTTTGGAAATTACAAAGGAACGTTTTTGATTTGAACACATCCCATGAATATTTGACATATTTTACGAGAGCTTCCTCGGTTTCCTGAGTTGTATGATCAACTTCGTCAGAGTTATTTTTGGTATTTATTTGTATAGAGCAGTGCAGTGGAAAATGAATAGATTCATCTCTGTGTAATATACCGAAATCAGTAAAGTAATCAAAGAGTTCAGTACTGGCAAGTATGTAATCAACTACACTTGCCCCGTTGTCAAAGTCAAAGTCAAAGATGTTTATTGTATTCAAGGCCTCCGGCCCATATACAGAAGAGTTACAGTGGTATATTAACATTGTTGTATATTTACAGGGTATACAGTTGTTTTTATAATAATGTCTCTTTTGGCTAAAGCATGCTTTACATATAATGACAATTGAACAATAACATTTTCATTTTTAGTTTGTAACATAGATACGTAAGCATCCCTTGGTTGTTTTTCAAGAAAATGGGGTGGTATGTATTTTTGACGTAACTCGACATAACAAGGACATAACAATGTAAAATGAATTTCATTCTCTATACCGAGGTTACATAAAGGACAAATTCTTCTTTCTTTCTCTATAGATGATTTTCTCCCCTCATTAATCATTAAAGTTAATAAGCCTAAACGAAATCTAACGAACATTGTTCTTAAACTGTGTCGTAATGATTGATAAATATTTTTCTGGCTGAAGTAGCGTTTTAAAGGTCCTGTAATATTCATATCGAGAGCTTGAGTCTAGGGTCGATGACCATTCTTGACTAAACATATCTATTGATCTACGGCGAAACTCACTGATAAATCGGTTCATGTTACCAATTGTTTGAGACATCCATATGAAACCAAAACCATGAGAAAACAATAAATTCCTTATATCAGTTGTCCACGTATGTTTTCCTAAATTATCCAGATTTAAAAGCATATTGTAGGCTAATTTCGGAAGACGTTTTTCATGCATTTTTAGAATCTTAAACCAAAATCTCAAACATCTTAATTGGGAATTAATGTACAAAGGAAATCTTCCACAAGTAAATTTTCCCTTTTTATCATCGAATAGCCGTCCGTTCAACGTATGGATGTTGTATGAGCAGCATAACTCAGTAAGTTTCTTGCCATAATTATCAAAAACCTCGGAATCCATTGTTCAACGTGGCATATCAAACGTATCTCCAGGGTACGAACCATCGTCATCAACAATATAGTCAAGTGTGTCGTTAGGTAAATAGTCAAGAAACATTGCCATCCTGGCATTAAAATCTCCAGTAAGAAGTAATCTAACATCAGGATAAATACAAGTAATCTGCTCTAAGTAAGAATCTAGCAAAGAAACACCATCATTAGGTTTGTTCTCATACACAGGAGAGTTTTCTGGTGAGAGATAAACAAATAACAATATAATGTCTTTAGGCAATCCCATGTCCGATGATCTGATATTAAACACAACAATATCTTCAAAATGTTCGAACACACGAAATATGCGTTGCTCAATGATTTTCCATTCATTTAGCATACTAAAGCCTTACAAAAATGTCATGACTGTATATGTTAATGTATACATGTACCTTTTTCACTGGTCGAAATATACTAATAAGTTTGATACAGTCCACTAAAAACATGTTACTTCTGTTTTATAAAACAATGATGTACCTCGTCTAGTGTCATTTCAACGATAATACCATTGTCTCACCACATCAAAGCAGGTTCCAGAGCATGTACTACTTTTCAAGAGACAACACAGTAATGTGAAGACCAAGGAAAAGTAACAATTCATTAATCGCAAAGATGATGACAACCTATTCGCTCAAATATTCATTGCATGCCAATTCCGCCAAGCTGATTGGACACAATTTTCAATTTCGAAAATCACCCATGGCCAACAGCTTTGTAACAACATGGAAACTTCAAACATCCAACTTGGAAATCTGAACTTATGGATTGCGTGAAAATATCCAGGATACGCTTAAAGTAGTGGCTAAAGTGTTCGATGGAGCATCAATTGTCCATTCACTGCCAATAGGTAATGTGTCATCCTTTGGATAGTATAGTGATCGCACATTTCTAACCTGGGTAACAAGGCAACTTACTGACTGTTCAAGGATAGACAGTGTATGCGACCACAACAAGAAAGAAGTCTCAAGTCTGTAACCACAGACAAAAGAGACAAAGGATAAAGACGCAATGTGTCGAAACAAAACAATCTACAACATAATTTCAAAGACTCAAACAACAAACAAATACTAACAACATGACACACTATAAAGCACAGTTATAAGTATGTGAAATAAATATTCAAATTTCATACTACATATCTACTGATATGAATTGAACTGAACAGCAACAGAAAAGGGAGTTTAAATGATTATAGTTTCTGTTTGCATATCAGCCCATGGTTTGTCATATCACTAGTAAATGTCAGATAACATGTGGAGCTATGTAGAGTATAGATGGTTACCATTGTAAAGTCAAATAGTATCAGTTCGCGAAAATGCACGTCACATGTTGTCATAGTAACATGATCTGTCTGTTATCCGATACTTGCTTTGTGAAAAGGACCCAATCTTGTTTAAGAAGTCAATGCTTTGCTTTTCAGAAACTGGGATATTGGCCGACTGCATGCTGTACAGTTTGCAATGACTGTAAATGTGCTCGTGGAACACCTTGGTACCAACAAGGAAGTTTTATCAAACTGAGACCCATATAACCATTCTGAATGAAATTCAAAATGACGCAATAATGTCAAATCAACATCAGCAAAGACAGGGGTTTTGCATCAAACAACTTCATGGGAGTGTTTGCACAAGTTCCAATTGCATTTAAAAGCACAATTGGCCCCTTATCGTCTGAAAAGAAATATGGCTATTTTCCCAAATAATGACTATGGCACAAGATAATGCTATGCAGAAGTTCTACACTAGTGTTGACTTATCGTTATGTCTGCATGCTGTCCATCACGTTATTAATATCATGTCAACACAAATTGAATGCTCTGATGTTATACATTTGCTCAATACAGCGTTATCAGTAATTACGAAATTGTTTCAGTGGACTAGTGTTTATTTTGCTGTTCAGTAGATATATATAGTATGTATGTCACCTTGTTGAGATTACAATTCATCTACATAGTATAGCTTACACAAGAAACCAACATATTGACTTTCAAGGTGTAAACTCTACATAAATGCTCATAATAATGCAAATGTTGAGTGTACTTCAACCGTCTATATAATCTCGGAATATAGTGTCCAACTGTCTATATGTTAGGTTCATTGTACTTTATATACGTGTATCTCGAGTTGCTTAAGAATGACATGGCTTCTATAATTATTAACATAAAGTTAATGCATTGAGTTGGGCCTTATCAAAAGTTTGGCTACTCAAAAAGGTTGTCTGCTCGGGAAAGCCACACTAGAAAACTACAGATTGTCGCGAGGGCCACACGTCATTTAAACGCCTCGTTGCCGCGAAAGCCACGATTGATTGCGGGATGATTACCGTTTATCAAATTAGCGCCACCCATTGATAGATAATGAGCTTGTTTTAAAGTGAATACGGAGCGAATCTTGTTTGTTTAGTTTTAAATAAAGTGTCGTAAAAGTTTTTCTTTAGGTCTCGATTTAAAAAATCACGACTTTTCAACTTTATATTTCTCACCATTCTGAAGTGGTTAGCATTAAAATGATTATTCTCAGCAACGTCCAGTATTCGGTAAAATTACATCTGACTATACAACATACTCAACATGCATGACACCCATACGTGTATATTACATGAAATAAAATATGTTGTTATGGCCCAGTATGGGGGTGAAAACATCAATTTAATATGAAACTCGCCTGTCCTGTGCCTTCCTACAATATGGTAATACAAAGTAAAAAGACCGCAAAAAAATAATAGTTTATTAAACTAACGGGCAAAAGAAACGATACCAAACTTTGAAATTTAATATTTTGTTAGCAGAATGTTAAAATTTTAAATGCACGACATTGAAATGATTTCCCTATTTCAGTAGTCATATGTGTCACGAAAATTGTTGTGTTTTGGCGATCCGTTTCCGGCAAATTGTATTAAAGTGTGATTTTTTTGCATCAAAAGCACGTGCTGCACGTGCATTATTTGCGTATAAAAGATGTGTCGAATCACTCAACGACATACCACTACTTCAACTGCATCGAGAAACATGGCAAGATTATCACCTGAAGAAAGATGGAGAGCCGTCGGAATGGTGCAGATGGGTGCAACGCATGCACACGTGGCTACGACGCTGGGCTGTGCACGCATTACCATCACCAGACTGATGAGACGCTACAGGCAGACGGGGAGAACAGTGGACATGCCAAGGAGTGGAAGACCCCGTGTAACGACCGCCAACGAGGACCGCCATTTAAGAATTCTGCATTTGAGGAACCGGTTCCTGACAGTGACGGAATCAGCGACGACTGGGCTTGGACACGCTATCAGTCGAAGAACAGCGGCCAGACGTCTCAGACAGCATGGTATCCGCGCCTACAGACCCAACCGGGGCGTGCACCTGACGCGTCAACATCGACGTCAACGTCTCCAATGGGCACGTAACGTTCGGCAATGGCAGGCTCGGAACTGGCGAAGGGTAATCTTTTCGGATGAGAGTCGGTTCCAACTGTACAAGAATGATGGAAGAACGCGGGTGTATCGACGTCGGGGTGAACGTTTTCGACGTTGTTGTATTCAGACTGTTGTACCATTTGGCGGTGGCAGCGTCATGGTGTGGGGAGGAATTAGCGGACAAGGGAAGACTGATCTTGTTGTCGTGGATGGGAATCTCAACGCACAGAGGTACATTGATCAGATTCTCCGCCCAGTTCTCCTACCATTCCTGCAGCAGCACAACAACAGAACGCTCTTCCAGCAGGATAACGCCCGTCCCCATACAGCCCGTATAACCAGGGAGTTTCTCCAAAGAAACAACGTCAATGTGTTGCCATGGCCTGCCAGATCACCTGACCTTTCACCTATTGAACATTTATGGGACCATTTGGGACGTCAAATCCGCCAAAGAGCTGTGGTTCCAGGAAACCGACAAGAGCTCGCTCGAGCCCTGAGAGAGGAATGGCAGAGAATACCAGACCGTGTTATCATCCGTCTCATATTCTCAGCACGACGTCGAGTTCATGCATGCATCGAGGCCCGTGGTGGCCATACGCGATACTGAGAACTTGTTGGGGCATGCACCGAGGCCCGTTGTGGCCATGCAAGATACTGAGGACGTGTTGGTGTGGATTCTGTTTTCGAAGGTGCTGATCGAATTCAGGACAATTTCATGTCTGTACTTTAACAAGCTGTACTTGTTAACACATTGATCGGAAAGACATAAGTATTTGATTGTTTGATAAACTATTCAGTTGTTTACAGATGAGAAATGAAATAAAATTTGTATCATTTTGTATTTGTCATTTATTGGTCAATTATACGTGGTATCGTTTCTTTTGCCCGTTAGTTTATATACCGTAATTTAACATTGACCAACAATTCCGACTATTGACGGGAGAGCCACAATACTACGATCACAAAACATTCTCATTGCCGGGAACGCTAAGTTGTATTTAACCATATTTTCTTACATGTGGCTCTCCCGGATTGCAATCCGTATAAAGGTGTGCATTTGAAAACCAAGTGAAAACCAATAGAAACCACGGTCGTTATCCAATGTTATACTAAGATTCGTATGTTTATTGCAAAATAGTTTTACACACCATGCAGCATTTGACAACAGTTGTGAAGCACATTTTCCTTCTCTGTGTTACTAAATTCCTTGTTACCGTTATCTATTAACTGCATAGATATTAGTTCCTTCTATCGTATATTTTATGAGTGTTAGAACGATTACTTTTGGGCAATTGAGTAATGACGCCGCCATAAGATTTTAATTAAGCATTATTCCAAAATAAAATATAATAGAATATTAATAGTTGGGTCCTATAGGCGAACATATATGTAAAAGGTTGCCATCAATATCATCAAAAGTTGATAACAGCATTAAACTACTCTACACGTGTGCTTGTTTCATTAACTATATGGAAAATATTGCTAATGATAAAATGAACATCATCACTTCATCAATAACAACAACGTTTTTTTTAAACTGTCCTAAATGTCACATTCTCAACATCTAAACTCAAACTAAATCATATTATATACCACCACGAAGTTTGAAGAATTATAAAGGAAAGAGTGTTCTCTCCCACTCTCTTACTTTGATTCCGAAAAGTAACTATAATAAAACAAGCAGATCGAGTTGGCCTAAAATTTACAAATTAAAGTTGTAAATCCTTTGAAACAGGGCAAAACATCATGGACGGGACGATACAGACATACGAACACACAGGAAAACGAACGGACGGACGGACGGAGCTCATTTCTATATTCCCCAACTTCGTTTGGCGGGGATGAAAATAAGTAACAACTTATCTCAATGAAATATGGTATGGCTATGATGGCAGTGGAGAGCTCCAGAAATGTTCTTATCTTCATTTAAAGAAGAAGGAAATACTCCAGAACTTGAAACTCTTTTAATATGTCTTACTCAAATGTGGTCTACACATATATGAAGCAAAGGATGCCTATTGATATGTAAAACAGTTAAAATAAATGGTTGTTTTATTTATGCTGAAATTTATCAGAAAACTGTAAAACATAACCCTTGTCGAGCAATTTCGTCCTGAACTACATGTAGTGTTGTTGCTGAAAATTAAAATTTAAAAGTTTATCGATTCATTAGCGTAACAATGTAATTATGTAACGGTAAAAGTAGTGACAATGCACTGCGATTGACGTCCATCATTCAGTCACATGTCATTTTGGAAACTTGTTTACAACAGACGATAGGACAAATTTTGGTTCAGAATGATTACTGGGTCATCTGTGCATGTAAATGAGACGTGAAAATTCGGTTTCGGATGTTGCCGACTTTCATTTGAAACTAGTAATCATATATACTGGGCGATAGGGGCTGAATTGCAAGTTAAGTGAATTATTTGAACTGAAATCAGCATATATCGCATTCAGCACGTATTTACACCAAATAAAGTATCTTGAAGCACAATGGGTGCCTCGTCATACATATAGTGTACATATTATCAGAACGAGTAAACTTACAGTTTCATTAATGTTAGCAGAATGGAGTAATTTAAGTGGTTTAGAAAATATTTCTTAATCTCAAATTACTTAACCGATTGTAGCCTACGTACACTGAAGGCGCACATCTGGTACTAATGGTACTCATGCTATTTTAAGGGCGTTAGAAGAACTTTTTCTAAGCGAAATAATTATTTACTACAGACAAAGAACTATGCCGCCATTGGAAATGAATCATTAATATGTTTTTGTTGACACAATGGTAAAACAAGGTCTGATACATCTAAAGTATGTCTATGGAAGGATCTATGTGATAATATTTGCAAATTTCTCTTGTAAGTGACATGGATTTGTAGCTCATCAGGGCTGGAAGGCCAGATGGGCTTATGGCATGGCCCGTTGTGCGGCCGCGTCCGTCCCTCAGTCGTCCGACCATAAACTTTTCATACTTTCGACTTTTCCTCCTGAACCGCAACACCCCCAAAGCTGAAGTTTTGTGGGGAGGTACCTTGCACATAGGGGATCAAAGTTTGTTCATTTGAACTTAACCACCCATCAAATATGGGCGTGGCAGGCATTATTAAGGGAACCTTTAAACGACTTTCTTCTCCGGAACCAGTTGACATAGGAAGATGACATTTTCGAATTAAAAGTTTTATTACATATACAATTTTATTTGTTCTTTTGTTCCTGACCCCATGTCGAATATGGATGTGACAGGGGGTCCACCCTAAAATCTTTAAAATACTTCTTCTTCAAAACGATTTGATACAGAGAGCTAAACTTTTCACATTTTAACAAGCTGGGTCTAATCATGCTGCTCTCATATCTAAACATGTATATTTTAGCAAATTTGCTATGCGTTGTCGTGATTGTTTTAGCAGAGTGTGTAAAAACCAAAATGCAGAAAGGTAAATGCTAATTCTTTTGCTGTGTTATTCCCTCAATCAGTTCCTATCATTCACCATGATGACATATAATGATGATTGAACAAATGTTGACAGTAAGTGAATCCTATCGAATGAAAATGGGGAACGCATAATCTCAAATCATGAGACAAACATTGAAAAAATACATTTATAACTAAACTGTAAACAAAGTAAACATTCCTTCCTCTTTCGCCCTCAAAGCCAGACAAAATTGAAATGTAGGTGATACCACCATTAAAAAGCACATCTACATGATATGGAATGACAGTATACCAAATTTGGTGAGGATTTGTTAAGTAGTTTTGGAGTTATGCTCAGACGCCAACGCCAACGCCAACGCCAACGCCAACGCCAACGCCAATGCCAACACCAACGGAAACTCAAACAAAACCATTAATTCTTTAAAGGGGTTTGAAAAAATTGCCCACGCACATCTCCAATTGTCAGATTTTCGCTCGCAGGAGTTAATAGCTTAGGTAAATTTTTCATCAACAGTGTGTTATGAGAAACATTAAAAATCAAATTACTTTTGAATACTAATATAGAAAAGTAGTGGTATTATGGTTGTGTGAAATAGTTTAGGTTTTATGGCAAAAAAAGTATTTTCTCTACAACCTTATATACATGAATTATGTCATGAAAATTTAAATTTTCCAGTGAAGAGTTATCTCCCTTTGCCATTAATTTTCATGTGTTGTGAGAAACCTTACAAATCAAATTACCTTTGGATACTAATAAAGAAAGGTAATGGTATTATGGTTGTGTGACATAGTTTATATTTTATGGTAAAAGATTATCTGCTCTACAACCTTATATAAATGAATTATGTAATAAAAAAATTCAATTTTCCATTTAAGAGTTATCTCCCTTAGCCAATATTTTTCATAAATATTCAACTTCAGCATCAAATAACTCAGAAAATAGGTCCGTGACATATATTTTTTATTTTCTATTATTTTTCAGCAGTAAGTTTCCAAAAAGTTTTATCATGTTTGAATTATTTTTCATTTATTTTTATTCTTGAACAGGACTTTTGAAGTTATTTCTGCAGAATCCATTGTTGACATTGTATATTATCATATAAGGTTAATGAAGAAAAAGCAACATACAAATTGCAGAAATCACTTCTCTATTCTAATAACATTCAATTTATGAAAGAAAACAACAATATAGCTCTGAATGATTATCATTATTTTTGAAAAAGTGACTTTAACAAAATAAAACAAGTTTGTCATTTTTTTTAGACATTACCACAAGAAAACATCATTTTGCAGAAAAAAGGTCCGTGACACGCACTTTTTCTTTTTGAATCTTGAATAATACATATTCAGCTTGCCAATTTACAGCAATTTTTCATTGATTTTGATTTTGATTTTGATTATTGTTGGGAACCTCTTTAAAGGCATAACATGTTTCAATGAAGCATCTGTTTATTAATATACAATGCATCCTGTCCACTATACCACACACCCAAACATTTAGGCCTTAAGAGCTAAAAATCGGAATATGTTTATTAATTATCATCAGTGTTAAATTAATCTACAAACATTATTTTTCAAATTTAATAAATATTAGCAAAATCATTCAAGCATTAAAGGAAAGATTGTGTAAGCTCCATTAACTTATTCGAATGTAAGCTAAGCTCCATACACTGAGGGCGCCTATCCTATTACCATCATACTACTGATTCATGACGATACACAGAGTTCACACTATATTAGTAAATTTTCCCCAAAACCTGTTTTTTCCCTTAAGAACTATTTCCGTGGCACTTTTTATAATACTCCATAGTACTGTGATATAGCTATATAGTATACTCTTCGCACACTGCTTCAATTTGATGTATACAATATAACCCAGTAAAAAGTATTTTAATTATGATTTTATTCTTTCTTTTAGGATTTTAATTTGTTATTGAATGGCTAAATAATATACCAGTGTTGATACCATAAAGCTTTCCGAACCTGTGTCTTAATTATGTTGATGAATATATATCATAGGTAATCAGAGTGGGCCGATTTATATAAACTTTGCTTTGCTCAATCAAATCTATTATACTCAGTCACATAAAGTATGTCTAAGGAAGTATTTACGTACAGGTTTAGACAAACCAAATCAACGTTTAGAATTAATATATTATACCCCCACCCCTCCGCCCCTGGCTAGTGCTGAAGTTGTTGTTCACCTACTTATTGAGTGTACATTTTGAACAAGTCACAAAGTTAGTTTCTTAAATATATGTTAGCTGAATGAACCATTCAAGTGTTAAGAAGACGAATTTCTAACCTCCAATACTTATCCGAATGTAAACTAAGCTCCATGCACTGAAGACGTTCATTCTGTTATCATCATATTAGTCATGACCATGCAAAGAGTTCGCAGTTTTATGTCTTAGTGAAATTAACCCAAATATTGTACCAAGGGATGAACGTTGATATTGTTAATATAGAAATGAACAATACGTTAATATAATTCGATAGTGGATACGATTATTATACTGTAGAATTTTGCTTATGCTTATAAACTAACGGGCAAAAGAAACGATACCAAACTTTGAAATTTAATATTTTGTTAGCAGAATGTTAAAATTTTAAATGCACGACATTGAAATGATTTCCCTATTTCAGTAGTCATATGTGTCACGAAAATTGTTGTGTTTTGGCGATCCGTTTCCGGCAAATTGTATTAAAGTGTGATTTTTTTGCATCAAAAGCACGTGCTGCACGTGCATTATTTGCGTATAAAAGATGTGTCGAATCACTCAACGACATACCACTACTTCAACTGCATCGAGAAACATGGCAAGATTATCACCTGAAGAAAGATGGAGAGCCGTCGGAATGGTGCAGATGGGTGCAACGCATGCACACGTGGCTACGACGCTGGGCTGTGCACGCATTACCATCACCAGACTGATGAGACGCTACAGGCAGACGGGGAGAACAGTGGACATGCCAAGGAGTGGAAGACCCCGTGTAACGACCGCCAACGAGGACCGCCATTTAAGAATTCTGCATTTGAGGAACCGGTTCCTGACAGTGACGGAATCAGCGACGACTGGGCTTGGACACGCTATCAGTCGAAGAACAGCGGCCAGACGTCTCAGACAGCATGGTATCCGCGCCTACAGACCCAACCGGGGCGTGCACCTGACGCGTCAACATCGACGTCAACGTCTCCAATGGGCACGTAACGTTCGGCAATGGCAGGCTCGGAACTGGCGAAGGGTAATCTTTTCGGATGAGAGTCGGTTCCAACTGTACAAGAATGATGGAAGAACGCGGGTGTATCGACGTCGGGGTGAACGTTTTCGACGTTGTTGTATTCAGACTGTTGTACCATTTGGCGGTGGCAGCGTCATGGTGTGGGGAGGAATTAGCGGACAAGGGAAGACTGATCTTGTTGTCGTGGATGGGAATCTCAACGCACAGAGGTACATTGATCAGATTCTCCGCCCAGTTCTCCTACCATTCCTGCAGCAGCACAACAACAGAACGCTCTTCCAGCAGGATAACGCCCGTCCCCATACAGCCCGTATAACCAGGGAGTTTCTCCAAAGAAACAACGTCAATGTGTTGCCATGGCCTGCCAGATCACCTGACCTTTCACCTATTGAACATTTATGGGACCATTTGGGACGTCAAATCCGCCAAAGAGCTGTGGTTCCAGGAAACCGACAAGAGCTCGCTCGAGCCCTGAGAGAGGAATGGCAGAGAATACCAGACCGTGTTATCATCCGTCTCATATTCTCAGCACGACGTCGAGTTCATGCATGCATCGAGGCCCGTGGTGGCCATACGCGATACTGAGAACTTGTTGGGGCATGCACCGAGGCCCGTTGTGGCCATGCAAGATACTGAGGACGTGTTGGTGTGGATTCTGTTTTCGAAGGTGCTGATCGAATTCAGGACAATTTCATGTCTGTACTTTAACAAGCTGTACTTGTTAACACATTGATCGGAAAGACATAAGTATTTGATTGTTTGATAAACTATTCAGTTGTTTACAGATGAGAAATGAAATAAAATTTGTATCATTTTGTATTTGTCATTTATTGGTCAATTATACGTGGTATCGTTTCTTTTGCCCGTTAGTTTAGTTTACAATAGAGATTAGCAGAAAAAAGGTATTCAATCTTAGGCTCTAAATGATTCAATTGGAAAGAGACGATTTGGTAACTTCCAATACGTATTCGAATGTACACTGAGCTTCATACACTGAAGACGTACATCTTATATTACAATCAAACTAATGATTCATTGCGATGCAAGGAGTTCACACTTTTAATAAATTTGCCCAAAACGTTTTTTTTTCATGAATCGAACCTTTAGAATTATTTCTGTGGCATATTTAAATACACGATGTCACACAAATATTCTACTGTGATATAGCCTAATAGTATCTGTATATAGTATCGTGCTTCAATTTGATGTGCACAATGTAACCCAGTAAAACAAAATAATATATTTTATTTTGATTATGATAGATTATTTAATTCTTTCCATTGATGTGTTAGTGAATGGCTAAATAATATACCAGTGTTGTTACAATAGATTTGCAAACTTGTATCTTACATTATGTTGATGACTATATACCAGAAATTATCAGAGTGAGCCGATTTAAATTTATATAAACTTTGTTTTGCTCAATCAAATCTGTTATACTCAGTCACACAAAGTATATCTAAGGAAGTATTTTTGTTCAGGTTTAGACACACCATGTCATTTATCAAAATCATTCTTATGTTATGTGACTCCAAAAGCCCAGTCAAATGAAAAACAACATTGAATGAAACCAGGGCCGTATTCAAGACAGGTTTCAAAAGTAATCGCTCAATTAGCGATTACTTTTAAACCTCTCTTGAACGCGATTGCTCAATGTAGCGTTTCGTAGCAAGGCGAGCAAACTTCGAGGAATTTGCACCGTGTCGTTCAAGAGCGAATGAGCGCTACATGAGCGCTATATTGAGCAATCAATGAGCGTTTATAAGCGCTCGCTGTTATGGAACGGAGTCCAGTATTGACTGTTACGACAGATAAAGGTCGACATGTGGCATGTGATTTTCGTCTTCGATTCAACATGCGCACTTAATGTATAGAGTTATCACTTTTATCGATTTATCGCTCTTCCACTTTATACGATGATGTAGCGTGGTGGAGCATGGTTCAAAAGTTTGCAAGAAAGTATGTGATTAAAATTGGAGCCAATCAGTTTCTCTTTATAATGATGAAAACAAGTTGAAAACCGTAATATATGAAGTACGAAATGAAGGTGGTTAAAATACTTGCCTCTAAATTATCCTTTTATGTAATATCTTTCAAAATAATTAGTTACTTTCATTTCACAAGGTAATTTCCACCTGTTGTATTTTCTTATAATATTTCTTCCTAAAATAAGGTAGTTTTAATCATTTTATGAGTGCTTCCCTGACTTTCAAGCTCTACAGCAGTGCGTGTAGCATTTTAATTTTAGCTCATCATTGCTAGGGTCAGTGCAAGGAGTCTAGTTATCTAACTCCTTTTTTTCCTTAGGGTTTATTGCAGTTTTTCTTATAGTACAGCGATGCCTGGAGCTTCTGTATTTAGCAGACGTCAACATCAGTGAGGCGGGAATATAAACAAAGATGGCCTAAAATTTTCAGCGACAAATTATGGGCGTTTTAGCTTTTTCTAGGGCCAGGGAGGGTCCACCCTCAGGTATAGTGATGTTTTTAATGCTTTACTCTTATCTTCAGCCCATGTAATATGTTTTATAAGCAAACTACTGACATATTTTCATTTGATGTGTAAAATGAGCAGAGATGTAATTGTGCTCAACTTTCCTGTAGTAAATATTCCTGATGTTTATCACAAGTTTATTAGTTATATTTCAATGTTTTCCTTGCAAGAAGCATTTGTTCAAGTAATATTCATGTTTGCTACTTATATTTTTCCATTTAAATTGAATTACATGTATCATGATATTATTCATAATATATTGAGTAGATCATTTCAGAGTAAGTAATTCAGAGAACCAAGTGTAAAATAACTTTACTATGCAACTATATATTACTGAGAGTTAACTTATATTCAGAGATAGTTTGCTAGTAGTGTTTATACTGTAATAATGATTATTTGTAACTGCATGATATGGAATGTTTTTAGAACAGAGCTGTTAGTTACAAGTGTTGTTTCTGTTTGTTACAGAACGTGGCTGTATTTACAATACAAGTTTACGAGAAACCCTCCCTGCGTTGTTCCTTCCTTTATGGATTTCATCCAGAAGGTGTGGGACCGTTATAATCTGCTGACTTGGTGCATACAAAGCTCGGGACCGAACAAACCTCTGGCATATTTTTACAATGACGTGAACACTTATATTGATATATAATAAGCTAAAATCACACAGCTGAATTAAAACACAATGTGCAAAATTATATTGTTTATTTTATATGTCTGTACATACCATACATTTGAAGATATAAAATAAACCAAAATAACATTTGAGTTATATCGGAACCATAAAATAAAATCAAAGTAACTTTACTTTTATATCATTTTCAAATCATTTTTAAAAGATTACACCCTTTCTTTGCCTATAATTCTATATTTGATGACTTATGCAGGATGAAAGGGTTTTCACCGCGGTGAGAAGGGTTTTCACCGCGATGGAAAGGGTTCTCACCGCGGTGGAAAGGGTTTTCTCTGCGGTGAGAAGGGTTTGCACCGTGGTGGACTGGCAAGTCGAAACTTTTTTACATCAACTTTTGAAAGATAACTTTCAAGACATATTTCATATTTCCACTGTCTATAATATAGACATTTAGTTGATAGTGACATGGATTCTAACCAGGATTGCAAGTATATATCCTTCATTCTTTGTGTAAATGAACTAATAAACTGTGGTTGTAAATCTACACTTTGGCTGTGCCAAATATGCCCATGCATATCCTGTTTTGTTGAGTATCTCTCTAATATCGGTCACCCAATTACTTTTACCATTATTATCATACAGTTTCATCATATCATAACATTTCTTGGGATATCTGTGGCAGGGCATATTCAATAACCTTATCCAATATTTAATAGCTCTAATAAACGAATAAATGAACAATGGAAATTTGCCTAATTCTCCGTAGACCATCGTGTTACATGTGCTTTTTACATGCATATAAATTTATCTTTTCAATGTTATCATACTGTTTTAATCCTCATATTTCAGATCCATACAAAAGTATTGGGCTTATCTTCATATCAAATATTTTGAAAAAAGGTGTTAAATAATCACCTAGAGATCGTACGGTGGCCCATAGGGGACATAAAGTATTTTTTATAGTTTATTGTATTTCTCTCGTCGAAACCACAGAAAACTGTACTGAAAATACGGAAAACCTAGAATCAAACACGATAAACTCAAATTGAAACACGAAAAACTCCAAATGAAACTAGAAAAACTCCAAATGAAACACGAAATACTAAAAATGAAAAGTAAAAATCTGGTTCATGAAAATATAAGAAACTACCTTCTCTGCCCAAAGGGACATCATAATAAATTTTAAAAGACTTCTTTACAAATGGTATTTTCTCGAAAGTGCAAATGACAAAAAACTAGCTGGGGTGAAAACCCTCAGGGCTTAGCTCGTTTTCGTTGTTCATCCCATGAATTGTTTGTTGAAACTGGCAGATATGCATGCATTGCAAGAAATGTCAAGTTTGTAATTTAAATGCTGTCGAAGATGAGCTACATTTCTTGTTAATCTTCCCAATCTATAAAAGTCTTCGGATGAAATACATTAAATCATACTATTACATGTCCCCTAGTGTAACAAAACTATTGTCACTGTTAGCAAATACTAATACTCGGGTACTACAGAACCTTGCAATGTTTATTTATTATGCAATGTTATATAGGAAAACCATTGAACCAGAACAAAATCTGTAATGTGATCTACTCTTGAATGTACTACAAGCCTGTGGCCTTATAAGTACCGAAATAAAGATTGATTGACTGCTATAAGCGTTGGACACTTCTCTGATTGTTCACATCATCCATTTCTTCATCAGCACCGACTCCTCTGGGAAGCGACTGCTATAAGCGTTGGACACTTCTCTGATGATCTGATTCAACTTCCGCTTCTTCTCCCTTGAGTAGAAAAACTGGTAAGGCAAGCTTTTAGAATGATTTCGTTTCAAGATTCCTGTTGAATTATATAAAGCACATTGCACATTTCCCGTGATCTGTGTTGAGTTTTGAAGAAAGGCGAGCATTATGTGAAGTTCCCGAGACAGATCCTTCTTAAGACCGCTGTAGAGGACAAGGTGGACGTTCCTGTGTTTCAACCAGGACATGTGGAAAGACTTGTAATACCGGCACATTTGTCCAAAATAGTCATTCCAAACTGTTGAATAAAAGTGTTAATAAGTGTTATTGTTTTCTATAAATATGTAACTCACCGGGATTTACATGATGTATTATTTATGGTTAAATATCTAAAACAATGATTTCTGAAATAATACTTTGTAATAATTATAATAATACTTTTCTCAAACACCCTAAATAACATTAAAATGGCAAGGGATGTGACTCAAACAAGCAAAATATAATATTTGTCTCTTCCCAAACCCATGCAGTGGTCCCCTCCCCACTGTTAAACAGCACTTTATCCCACACAAGCATTCTCCCCTCCCCATTGTAACACAGCACTTCTAACTTTATCCCGTACAAGCATTCTCCCCTCCCCACTGTAAATCAGCACTTTATCCCACACAAGCATTCTCCCCCTCCCCACTGTAACACAGCACTTCTAACTTTATCCCACACAAGCATTCTCCCCTCCCCACTGTAAATCAGCACTTTATCCCACACAAGCATTCTTCCCTCCTCACTGCAACACAGCACTTTATCCCACACAAGCATTCTCCCCTCTTCACTGTAACACAGCCCTTCTAACTTTATCCCACACAAGCATTCTCCCCTCTTCACTGTAACACAGCCCTTCTAACTTTATCCCACACAAGCATTCTCCCCTCTTCACTGTAACACAACACTTCTAACTTTATCCCACACAAGCATTCTCCCCTCTTCACTGTTACACAGCACTTCTAACTTTATCCCGTACAAGCATTCTCCCCTCCCCACTGTAACACAGCACTTTATCCCACACAAGCATTCTCCCCTCCCCACTGTAACACAGCACTTCTAACTTTATCCCACACAAGCATTCCCCCCTACCCACTGTAACACAGCACTTCTAACTTTATCCCACACAAGCATTCTCCCCTCCTCACTGCAACACAGCACTTTATCCCACACAAGCATTCTCCCCTCTTCACTGTAACACAGCCCTTCTAACTTTATCCCACACAAGCATTCTCCCCTCTTCACTGTAACACAGCCCTTCTAACTTTATCCCACACAAGCATTCTCCCCTCTTCACTGTAACACAGCCCTTCTAACTTTATCCCACACAAGCATTCTCCCCTCTTCACTGTAACACAGCCCTTCTAACTTTATCCCACACAAGCATTCTCTCCTCTTCACTGTAACACAACACTTCTAACTTTATCCCACACAAGCATTCTCCCCTCTTCACTGTTACACAGCACTTCTAACTTTATCCCGTACAAGCATTCTCCCCTCCCCACTGTAACACAGCACTTTATCCCACACAAGCATTCTCCCCTCCCCACTGTAACACAGCACTTCTAACTTTATCCCACACAAGCATTCCCCCCTACCCACTGTAACACAGCACTTCTAACTTTATCCCACACAAGCATTCTCCCCTCCCCACTGTTACACAGCACTTCCAACTTTATCCCACACAAGCATTCTCCCCTCCCCACTGTAACACAGCACTTCTAACTTTATCCCACACAAGCATTCTCCCCTCCTCACTGTAACACAGCACTTCTAACTTTATCCCACACAAGCATTCTCCCCTCCCCACTGTAAAACAGCACTTTATCGAAAATTTAATTGTACAGACGGAGCCCGACGGACGGATTGTGGACAAAGGGCCCATGTCATGTAATCCCATTTGGCCCGATGAGCTCAATGATATCTAATCTACGATTGTGAAGGTATGGACAGTTAAGGGGTAAGATATCATTTATAAATACAATAAAAATCCAATTTACGACTTTTTAAAATCATGTCACTTACGTATTTTAGAAATTTTGTAAATGAAAGGTTTTCAGGTTGGGCAGGACATGTCTGCAATGTTCTTGAACACATCGGGGACATAACAGTTAGTCAGTGATTCCTTCTAATTTGTTTCTTATGATTTAAATGTTCATCCATTGTGTTATTTGTGGTCACATTTGCAAAACGTTATAAATTGTGTTATTTTATCGAGAAGTACTGACTGTTACCGAAAATTGCCATTTTGATTACAGTCGACAGGATACACCAACGATATAAAGATAAAGGTAGTGATTTCTGATCGAAAACCGGACAATGTACCGCCTGTGGCGCGCGTCAGTTAGTCAAACGTATTTTAGGAAACTTATTTACAAGAGACAAATTGGATTGATAATGTTTAACAAGTCTTATAAATACGGTGAATGTGTAAGGACTGACAAAGACATAATTCTACTCTCAGCTTGCAATTGACTGCACAGTTACTTCAATTGACACGAATCGACCTAATAAGTTCATATCCCTAACTAAAGTAACGTTGTTATTATAAAAGCGGAGTGTTGCCATATAAAGGTAGGATGGGGGGGGGGGGGGGGGGGGGGGGGGGGGGGGGGGGGGGGGGGGGGGGGGGGCTTTGGGGGCGCTTTGCCCCGTCTTCCTGATGAGGGTTGAAACGACGTTGAAGTTTTTTGAAACGGTAAACACGAATAAGGTCTTCACAGTTCATTATAAACTGTACAGAATACCATGCATGTATTGTTGATTATTGATTATTTTTAACGAATCCACTGCTCCGAATGGATTTTCTATTCCATCTTAAGCCGTGTATGACGTCACGAAAGATGCATATGTGATCATTTTACATTTGAAACAATAAATTTCAATTATGGGACACCAAAATAAATTATTTTGCAAAGTTCTCAATACAGAAAGGTATCCATCTATCTTCGTCCTGTCTACACACTAGTCAGGTCAAAATACAGTTTAACCCCCAAAAATTGCTACAAAAGGTTTCTCAACTGATTCTGGTAGGGTTGAGCGTACTTCATAACATACTAAAAGTTTACCAAAGTTGGACCCCCGGAAAAGTGTTTTTTTTTCAAGATTGCGCCCAAGATGGCCGCCAAAACCTTTTAATGATCATAACTCTGTAAACATCAACTCGAATATGATGATCTTGGTGTCTATCCTTAGGTTTTTTTTGGGGGGGGGGGGGGGGGGGGGGGGGGGGGGGGGGGGCTTTGCGGGCGCTTTGCCCCGTCTTCCTGATGAGGGTTGAAACGACGTTGAAGTTTTTTGAAACGGTAAACACGAATAAGGTCTTCACAGTTCATTATAAACTGTACAGAATACCATGCATGTATACTTTTAGTCAATTGCTTTTTAGTTCTACCCCAGAAACAGAACCAACTTTTGGATGAACGGGATTATAGGCCTATATGCCGAGAACAGAAAAAAAGGAAAGTTTATATAAAAAAAACTACTGACGTGCAAAAGAAACGTCCAGACATTTTAAAAAGAGCAGAAAATGAAATATTGAATATTGAATGCATTTGATAGACACATGTTTTGTAAAGTAGTACTCACAATTTCAACCTTCAGAGTATGATACTTTTATTTATTCAGACTGTTCAAATACACATGGGGTGTTAAAATCGCTTTTTCAAATTGTTTTTTGGCCAAAATATTTGCTTTTAAGTTTAAAAAATTAAAAAGTAGAAATTTAAGTAATAAAAGTTTATATAAGTATATAAAGTACTGCTGGGTTCTAAAGACTCTGTTTCAGTCGTATTTATCGCCCGTGGATTGAAATATATTGCATTTTGTATGGGGACGTTCTTTTGTACGTAAATATATTTCGTGACGTCTTATGTTCTAGTTGAACGGCGATCACACTTGTCAAAACGTAACAAAACAAAAAAGTAACAAATTAAACATTTGTAGGAAACACATTTCCAAGTGCAAACGTTTATATACCCTTCGAAGGTCTGATAAAACAAAGAATGACCTATCGTTACATCCATTGTGTTTGGGGGTCACATATTCAAAATGTTATAAATGGTGTTACTTTATCGAGAAGTACTGACTGTTACCGTAAACAACAATTTTGATGACAGTCGACCTAGTATATTGATGATATGAAGGTAAAAGTAGTCATTGAGCCATAAGCAAACGTAATTTTGGAATCTTATTTATAACAGACAAACTGATAAATTTGGGTTGAACATGTTTAATAGGTCATATAACTACTATGCATGTAAATGGGGCGTGCAGTTTCGGTTTCTGCACATGCATAATGATGTAACTCGATTTTAATTGGAAACTTATTGAATTTATTTGCACTGTAAACACCACATGTGGTGAGTCGGAACGTATTAAAGCCTAATAAAATTTTATGAAACACAATGGATGCACCTTTAAAGACGTTCCCAACAATTTGCCATGTCCAGAAACATTTAAAATCAAATCATCTTTCTATCCTAATAAAGAAAGGTAAATGTAGATTTGGCCGGGTATTCATTCCTCACGACAACAGACACGTTTCTTCAGTCCCATACTTTTATTCGACTGCCTCATACAAGCCATGCCGCTTCCGGTCACCCGGATGATACTACTCATGGTACAACTTATAATGACTCACACCAATACACTACATATTCCCTCTTTTCCTTAAGAATAAAAGAATATGTTGACATGTTATATATGTTTAAATGAGACTGAAACATTTTCATAAAAATATTCATAAATATTGAGTGTCCAAATTATTAAGACATCACTCTTTTCTCTTCCCTTTTTTTCTTTTAAAAAAACATTTTAAAAACTGTCTGTAGGATAATTCTGGACATCCTTCCGATATAAGACAACTGTTCCACTCACTAGTTCACCATACACTCATCACATAATCTCTATATATTGTCGGTTGAACACGGTTTCTCACTGGTCTGCTATTACACACATTCGGTGAATTAGGGGTATTCTCACCTGATTGAGACACATCCCTGGATGACACACTTCCACCACTTGGCACTACATGTATCTCAGCACTACTCACTTCCTGATCGTCTAGGATATTCTCACTAGATGATACATGCAACATCTCAGCACTTGTCACATTTTCATCACCACACACAGATTCAGTGACACCTGATTCCATGAACTTTTTCACATGACTTGAGTTCCTTCTATATTGCTTACCATTTTCTGCCTGAACTATTTCCAGTCTTTCTTAAAACTGCATATGGTTGATGTTCAAATCTTGTACTCATTTTATCCACTCGCCTCTGTTGCACCAACACCTTATCACCAGTTCACAGTGCAGTTTCACAAGCTCTCCGTGTTCTGTCAGCATACTGCTTTGCCTTCAGTTTCCGCTGTGCATCTGTGTCCCTAACTTCTTCATCCAGTAGGACCACATTCTGTAATTCTGGTAACTTTGTTCTAATTGCTCTGTTGAACATCAGTTGTGCAGGTGACTGACCAGTCGTGGAATGTGGTGTTGATCTGTAGGAAATCAAGTAAATCTGTATGGCTCTCTTCCAATCTTTCCCTTCAGCTTGAGCAATACGAATTCCTTTCATTAGAAACCTATTTTGTCTTTCAACCTCACCATAAGCACTAGGCCATAATAGATAGATATATCAAGGAATAAATGGCTACACATTTTCCGCTACCAATTACCAAAGTTTGAAAGTGTTCGAGGTTTACAGTTTACTAATTTCTACTGTAGACCTAATGAAGAAGAGTCGTGCCGTAATGATCATATTGATAAGTTGACTAAGCCAAGCATTGCTCGGACCTATTGTCCAAAGAGGAATAACCATTGTCAATATTTAAGCGCTTTCGATAGGAAGATAAAATTAGCTGAAGAGGATTTATGGAACCATTGGGATAATGTTAAGAATAGCGTTCATAAATTAATTCCAAAGATTGAACATATCAAGCACAAAGGTAATTCAAGATCAAAACGTGCTCCATTGGATTTTATTGGTACATTATCTAGATCATTGTTTTGTACCGCTACAGAAGAGGACGTCGACTGTATTAAGAATTATGTTAACCAATAAAGCCTCAAAACAAAAAATATTAGTAGAGAACTAATGGCACAGTCCAAATTGATGACGTCATACATGACGAAATCTAATCGTCGAATTTCATTGGCGATGAGTGGTATTTAACTGAATCATGATTATATTCAGAAGGTCGCCACTTCCCTACAGGATTTGGAAAAAAAGTTTATTTTTAAGTTTGACAGGTTTAATGGAACGTTTGTCACTACATTCTGTCATCTGTCAGGAGATAGATGAATTTTTAATGGGAATTCAAGAATTAATTCATGGTCGGTTAAGTCCCATATTGATACCATACTCTGAATTGGCTCTAACGTTAAAAGATATTGAAAGACAGATGCAGACAGTATATCCACTGTTTCACATCAGTCACACTGATGTTCGATTTTATTATACTGAAAAGACATTTTTCTTTTCTAGAACGGACAAAGAATTGTTAATAACTCTTGTAGTTCCAATTCAATCTTACCCTCAATTATTTGACGTTTATCGTATTCAGAGTTTTGGCATTCCTATAAATGGCTCAAGTACCCACACCACGGAAATAACAAAATTGCCTCACTATTTAGCAGTTTCAAAAAGGCAAGATCAATTTATAGAATTTTCGGCCATAGACTTTCAACTTTGTTTTGGTGATAAGGAAAAACATTGTCCAATATTCAAGGCGCCAATAGTAAGTCCAGGTAAATCCTGCAGCATGGCACTGTTTCTAAATGACATTGATATGGCTCGACAAGAGTGTGTTACAACATTTAGCACAAATAGTCTAAAATCTTATGCCATGGAGATGTCGCCAGGTGTTGTGTTGATAAGTGGTATTACTGAGATTATCTTGACATGTGAGGGTCGTATTATTAAACAGAAGGCCTGCGCGCTCCGATTGTATCAAATTCCATGTGGTTGTGCAGTACGAATGGGTAATTTGGCATTTGCTCAGATTATTCATAATTGTGTGAAGTCTTCTTCCGAATCTCAGTTGGAAATTCCAAATTTGTTACTTTTGTCACAATTTTTTAATAGTTCTTTTTTGGATAAATTTCGGTCTATGGAAGCTTGGGAACAGGCTCATCCTCTCAAAATTCCACATATTAAATTTGATCGTAAAATAATGAATAAATTAATTAATACTGACAAGCAGTACCAAACGAGGTTAAGTAAGATAGTTACTTAGATGAAACGAAATGAGGAAATTTCTTAATATGAATTAGATACATTTACAGATGGTAGTGAGATGCTTAGTTCACAATGGGATGATTTTGGTAGTATTTATCACGTGTTGGCATTAGTTGCCACGATTGGTTGCGCGTTACTTTCTATGCTCATGGTAATGGTGATACTCAAGATAAGGCGACTTCTGTTGATGTTGACATTATTAATACAACCGGAAGCGGTGCCGACGCAGGAATGGCAAGCTCCTAGTTCTACAATAAGCAGTCTTGCTGCAGTTCATACAACGGTAAATATGAGTGTCGGACTTCACGTATTTTTAATATTCGCACTGCTAATCCTTATAATTGCTCTGTTCTATCGAAGGTCGAGACGATGTCAGATTTATAGTACGGACTTATATTTACATGTGTCTTCACCGTTGTCCTGCGAGGATATCCGTCTTTGTATCTGCGCTGACTGTATGTCCGAGGGATATTACGTTGACCGCGGGTCAATGGTTCATAATTTATCGGTTAAGAGACGATGTTTCCAATATGTCTTATCTTATGATTGTATGAATTTAAAGGTAGCAGCGGCAGGTCGCGGGTTGACGATTCGGCAGGAATTACCTATTTCCTGGTTCGCTGTTAGGAAACACCGCTGTTTAATTAGCATGTCAGCGAAAGCATTTTTTCTCTTTAAACATAATGGTGTTGCTTATCCGATATATTTTGCATAATACTATACTTTTCGTGACGTGAGTTGTAACGTGAGTAATCTTGTGGTCAGCATAATACTGGTGGGTGTTGTTGAGTATATATATATATATCCGAACAAATGTAATATTCTTGGCGGTCTTACATCGAACGGGGACACGAATTTTTAATTAATTAATTTCTTCTCGGTAATTACACAGCCCCGTGTGGGTACCGGGGGGGATCAGAGACCGGGATCTCTGGTCTTGTTAGAATAGGCCCACGGGTGCTGGACGGACACAGGAATGGTTGTCCAGAGCCCAGTCGTAAGAGGCGACTGAGTCGTAATATAATTGTGAATAAAAAGGGACTTAATAAGAGTATTATATTATAAGTTTTGTATGAATATAAATAATTTTCACTTAGGTGACAAGGACAAAAATTGCCACAAGCTATCAATTTACTTGGTAAGAAGAGTAATCTTTCATCCAAAAGCTTTAGTAATTCTGATTATGTTCTAGTGCTTGTTGAGCATTCCAATGCGCATGCCCTTTCTGTCGGGTTTTTCTTCACATCTGCAAAAGCGACCGTGCATTGAAGGTGCACGTAATTGCTAATACACATAACATAATATTATGTTAAGGTCTTCCGTGTACTTTAGTATACTATATGCGAGAGGTACTCTTCTTTATTATAACTCTAGAAGAATAAAAGAACTACTACCCATAATATCCAATAGAAATAAAATATTGTTATCCACTTAGAAATATGAAACATAGATAGTTGTACTTATTAGGTATAGGATGTAAATGTTATGTTGGGCCTTAACGCGCCAACATATTAACAACAATCACCCTGGGGGCTACTTCATAGTTTCATGCTGAGGTGCTCTTTTATTCCATTAACAGACCCGACATGTTTCAATATTTTATTATAAAAATGCTTGACAATCGTAATTTATTAGATTGTTATTGTGTCGTCTTTCAAAACATGTTTGAGTTTGTTTCCCTTTCCACCTTGAGTTCATGCTATGATTTTGATAAGCATGAGTATTGATAATTTAATATTAACAGATTTATGGATTATTGATGGTAAAGTTAAGATGTGTTGTTATACATTAGGTATACATAATTTATATATTATATAATGGATAAAAAAAGGCTTACATATTTGGTGATATATATTTATATAATATACTTTTCAACATTAGTATTGTCAATAGACGTCTTCTTCATATTTGAATAAAAGAAAATGGTCTTTCGGGTGCTTTGTGGTATCTAATCTGTCTATTTACTGAGGGGGTTTTTCTCTTCTCTTTAAAAGTTTTGTAACTTAGTGTCTCTTACCATTTTGTCTGTCAAAAACCGATTAAGTTCTTCAAATGTTTGATGGCTCAAACTTTGGTACTTCAAATATTGTCAATATTGTTAATGTGTCCTGATGATTCGGAGGAATGTTTACACTATTGTGTCAACAGTGTTTTATGTGTGTCGTTGTACTATTTATTTGCACCAAAAAAATATATATACACATATCTTGTACAAGCGATGTATGTAATTTCCAGTATTTAGTTCTGATATATCCAAATGCAAACACAGAGTTAGTATATTTACTTATTTAGCATATGTCCTATTAAATACATTGGTGGTTTTATTTATGATGTATCTTATGATGGGTTATATTGAATCATTTTTAATGGGACTTTTACGTTTATCATCCTTAAAGACGGATGTTACCATGACAGTGTGTGGGGATTGTGGATGACCAGATGTCTATCTTCTTCGGTGTGGTACACCGTGTGTCCTAATTGTTCCGGATAAACAAAGGTTGTTACATACATACGTACATTACGATACGATATGAATTTATTGCATAGTTGAATATTTGATCCATCACATTCTTCTCTTATTGTCAGGGTGGACGATGATTTATTTCATGATACTGCCTCAGAGCTGAGATAATATGTGACTTATCTAGCTACCTGTGTCTTTGTGTTTTCATCTTGTTCGGGTTCTGACATACTTTTCTGAAGTGTTTTAGATTGGTCGGAGCTGACTGAGCTGTTATCACCTGCTGGCCGGTTGTCCCGAGAAGGCTATCCTGACCTACTTATCGATTGGTTTATCAGCGTCACGTGTGCAGCCAATCAACTGTTCACACTTTGGAAGCAGATGACTTCTGGACGTTCAAGCGGACCCGTCTTGCTGTGGTCCGTGGGTGTCAGGATGACAAGAGTGTTAACCCTGACTCGTTCTTACCTGAGGGTATACGTAGAACTTTGGAAATCCGGGTGACCAGAATGACTCGTTCATGCCGGTGAAACTCAGTGAACATTAGTGACTCAAACATGTGCAGAGATGTGTTACCCAATCGATGAACTTTAAGTAGTGACAAATAAGACTTTGAATGACCATGATCGTCTTCAACACTGCGAGTGAGATAGCCTTGCGATGTGTCCACATGTACAGAACAATATGAACAATGTTTTGGATAGTGGACTTACCGCGTTGACGCAGTGCTTTGTGTACGAATATTAACTTTGATGGGACAACTGGAATACTCGGGATGGCACTTTTGAACTTTAAATATTCGGTGCTTTGCAGCAACAGCTCACACCACGAGGTGTATATACATATGAACTCTAATGATGATGTTTCGTGTTGGACTTATTTATTATTATTGATGTTTTCATGTTTTTCTCTTTCAGGTGTAGGAATTGTTCTGTGTTTGCATTACCAGGCACTATTGGGTAACCAGATGTCTATTCCAAATTTTTATAGCCTTGCTTGGACTTGGCTGATTTCTTAAGCTTGGTAGAAGTGGACATTGTTCTACTTTGAGGTTACCTTGTATTGCTTGGAGGAGTTATCTTGTACAGCTCCGGTCCTTAGTTCGTCGAGGGCGACTCATATTTTAAGGGGGGAGGTGTTATGTGAGATATATTTGTATTTAGGATAACATATAGATATATGAGATTTATTGTAAGGAATTGTTACATGTGGAGTTTGAAATAAGTTTAGAAAGAGTTTAAGAGAATTCGGAGTTAGTCATAACATACAATATTCGCCATCATGTCTCAGCATTTTTAGAGGAGGCGTTCAGCAGCAAAACATCATGGATCGGAAACAATCTAGAAAGTGTTATCTAGCGTTGTATAATGGGTTTCCGATTCAAGTATTCATAGCACACATTTTGGAAGCTTGGTTGCACAGATAATGGTAGTTAAGTGTTAACACAGTGAAATGACACTTCCTGTGATGAGTGTACATACGTGCGAAAAAGAACACAATTCGAACATTATCAGATAAACGACAGATGCTTCCAGAAGTTATGAAGTTTTATCAGGGACTAAATGTGAAGTGGGCAGATTATGAAAGCGTGGGCCAATGACATTAGAACGACCGCAGAAACTGTGAACTGGTTACTGATTGGCTGAAGCAGAAAGTAGAGCCGTCTTGAATAATGATTACAAGGCGAGGTATTGTCTGGAAAAGTCAGTTGCTGAGAGTTGAGGGTATCAGTTCGAAGTTGACAGCAGGCGGTGAAGAGTCCGACTCAGGACAGATGGCTGGGGGGCCGAAGCGGGTCTCGTAGCCGGAATCATAGGATAGGATAGGTAATCATATACTGGGGTAGGACGGACTGGGGTAATGTATATTTTAGAATCTTGATATGTTTATATGTATGTGTATAGATACATGTATAAGCTTTAAGTATTTTTGTAATAAAAAGTATAAAAACGTATCTAATGTATTAATATAGGAATCCCCAGGTCAAATCCTCTCGCTATATTGGAGCGGATAGGCCCAATATAACACTTGCAATACACACATATCCTAGTATATCAAGGCTTGCATATTCTATTTAAAGCGCGACTTGGCTCCTCACAGGATGAGTGATGGCAATTAGATGCTACAATACTGTACTGTATAAACTGATACAACTTATAAATAATAAAGAATTGAATTGACTTGATTCACAAATTACATTTTACATTACAAGAGAGAGAGAGAGAGAAAGAGAGAGAGAGAGAGAGAGAGACGAGAGAGAGAGAGAGAGAGAGAGAGAGAGAGAGAGAGAGAGAGAGAGAGAGAGATAGAGAGAGAGAGAGAGAGAGAGTGAGAGAGAGAGGAGAGAGAGTGAAAGAGGGAGAGGAGGGATGGGAGGGAGGAGAAAAGAGAGAGAGAGAGAGAGAGAGAGAGAGAGAGAGAGAGAGAGAGAGAGAGAGAGAGAGAGAGAGAGAGAGAGAGAGAGAGAGAGAGAGAGAGAGAGAGAGAGAGAGAGAGAGAGAGAGAGAGAGTTTACCCATCAAATCTAGCACAATATATGCTGGTTCACTAATTCAAACAGAAAAACAATGTGAGAGGACTAATCGTGGGTGTTCATCTGCTCGTCGCACTATTGCTTCTCTCAAAGATATAGGTATGAAGGCGGGAGGTTTAAATCCTGTTGTGAGTGCTAAAATATGGCAACGTGTTATATTGGCAAGTACTTTATACTCGTGTGAGTTATGGGCAGACATGAGCAGAACTGAACTGCAACAACTTGAACGTTTACAACGATACTTTGCCAGAATTGTTCAAGGTTTTCACTGTCGTTCTTCCAAAACTGCTACAATACAAACACTAGGTCTGTGGACAATGGAGGCCACCATAGATAAGTGTAAACTTACATACCTGGGCAGACTGTGCAACGCTAAATCTACTCACATGGTAAAAAAGCTGTTCTATTTCCGATGTGGACAGTTCATTAATGGATACCAAAATAAGTCCTCTATTGTACATGATCTGCTATCTATATGTATCAAGTATGCCATGTTTTCATATGTGCAAACATTCATAGTGACTGGATACTTTCCACCAAAGCGAGTATGGAAAACCATAGTATACAAAACTGTATTGGAACGAGAGTCTAGCCAGTGGAACAGGCAAATAACCGGGTCTGTGAAGTTAGCATACAGTTCCTTATTCCTTATTACTTATTCAAAATGTGAAGTTAGCAAACAGTTACTTATTCCTTATTCCCTATTCAAAATGTGAAGTTGGCGAACAGTTACTTATTCCTTTTTCATTTTTTTTTGCAATTCACACTTGTCCGTAGCTTATTATTAACTATTTAAGAATGCAAACAACAATAACGTTCTCCTCTTGTGTGCCGGTAGTTTAAAACTGAACACAGAAAGCCCACAGCGTTGTGCATAGCTGAACCGAGCTCTCCACGAGCTATAAATAGCACGCAGTCGATTCAACATGGCATCGCTTCAATCTGTTGCTGTCCAAATCAAATCAAAGATAGCTTCCATGTCAGCACATAGCGATTTGAATACAATAAACAAATATTAAGTTTATCTCAAAAGTTCATGTGAGCTGTAACAATAGTTTATAAACGACGTGCTCCGCGAACATCGCAATAAATGTACATCTGAATCCGTTGCTGAGAGTGTGAAGTGAGTTACTTATTCGATATTGGACATTTCTGTCGCTGGCAACCGTTTCAGAATACATAGGTTTATATAAGTATCAGCATATGTTAGCTCCGTCTCAAGGGTACATTTTAGCTATAACAAAGTTTTAGTTACGGCCTTGAACCAGCGCTGTGGGCACGACATAGTCAATCTGAATCCGTTGCTGAGAGTGTGAAGTTAGTTACTTATTCGATATTGGACAATTCTGTCGCTGGCACCCGTTTCACAATACATAGGTTTATATAAGAATCAGCACATGTTATCCCGTCTCAAGGGTACATTTTAGCTATAACAAAGTTTTAGTTATGGCCTTGAACCAGCGCTGTGGGCTCGACATAGTCAATCTGAATCCGTTGCTGAAAGTGTGAAGTGGGTTACTTATTCGATATTGGACATTTCTGTAGCTGGTACCCGTTTCAGAATACATAGGTTTATATAAGTATCAGCACATGTTAGCTCCGTCTCAAGGGTATATTTTAGCTATAACAAAGTTTTAGTTACGGCCTTGAACTAGCGCTGTGGGCGCGACATAGTCAATCTGAATCCGTTGCTGAGAGTCTGAAGTTAGTTACTTATTCGATATTGGACAATTCTGTCGCTGGCACCCGTTTCACAATACATAGGTTTATATAAGAATCAGCACATGTTAGCTTCGTCTCAAGGATGCATTGTAGCTATAACAAAGTTTTAGTTACGGCCTTGAACCAGCGCTGTGGGCTCGTCATAGGTCAATCCGAATCCGTTGCTTAGAGTGTGAAGTGAGTTACTTATTCGATATTGGACATTTCTGTAGCTGGTACCCGTTTCAGAATACATAGGTTTATATAAGTATCAGCACATGTTAGCTCCGTCTCAAGGGTACATTTTAGCTATTACCAAGTTTTAGTTACGGCCTTGAACCAGCGCTGTGGGCGCGACATAGTCAATCTGAATCCGTTGCTGAGAGTCTGAAGTTAGTTACTTATTCGATATTGGACAATTCTGTCGCTGGCACCCGTTTCACAATACATAGGTTTATATAAGAATCAGCACATGTTAGCTTCGTCTCAAGGATGCATTTTAGCTATAACAAAGTTTTAGTTACGGTCTTGAACCAGCGCTGTGGGCCCGTCATAGGTCAATCCGAATCCGTTGCTTAGAGTGTGAAGTGAGTTACTTATTCGATATTGGACATTTCTGTAGCTGGTACCCGTTTCAGAATACATAGGTTTATATAAGTATCAGCATATGTTAGCTCCGTCTCAAGGGTACATTTTAGCTATAACAAAGTTTTAGTTACGGCCTTGAACCAGCGCTGTGGGCGCGACATAGTCAATCTGAATCCGTTGCTGAAAGTGTGAAGTGGGTTACTTATTCGATATTGGACATTTCTGTAGCTGGTACCCGTTTCAGAATACATAGGTTTATATAAGTATCAGCACATGTTAGCTCCGTCTCAAGGGTACATTTTAGCTATAACAAAGTTTTAGTTATGGCCTTGAACCAGCGCTGTGGGCTCGATATAGTCAATCTGAATCCGTTGCTGAAAGTGTGAAGTGAGTTACTTATTCGATATTGGACATTTCTGTAGCTGGTACACGTTTCAGAATACATAGGTTTATAAAGGTATCAGCACATGTTAGCTACGTCTCAAGGGTATATTTTAGCTATAACAAAGTTTTAGTTACGGCCTTGAACTAGCGCTGTGGGCTCGACATAGTCAATCTGAATCCGTTGCTGAGAGTGTGAAGTGAGTTACTTATTCGATTTTGGACATTTCTGTAGCTGGTACCCGTTTCAGAATACATAGGTTTATATAAGAATCAGCACATGTTATCCCGTCTCAAGGGTACATTTTAGCTATAACAAAGTTTTAGTTACGGCCTTGAACCAGCGCTGTGGGCTCGACATAGTCAATCTGAATCCGTTGCTGAAAGTGTGAAGTGGGTTACTTATTCGATATTGGACATTTCTGTAGCTGGTACCCGTTTCAGAATACATAGGTTTATATAAGTATCAGCACATGTTAGCTCCGTCTCAAGGGTACATTTTAGCTATTACCAAGTTTTAGTTACGGCCTTGAACCAGCGCTGTGGGCTCCATATAGTCAATCTGAATCCGTTGCTGAAAGTGTGAAGTGAGTTACTTATTCGATATTGGACATTTCTGTAGCTGGTACCCGTTTCAGAATACATAGGTTTATATAAGTACCAGCACATGTTAGCTCCGTCTCAAGGGTATATTTTAGCTATAACAAAGTTTTAGTTACGGCCTTGAACTAGCGCTGTGGGCGCGACATAGTCAATCTGAATCCGTTGCTGAGAGTCTGAAGTTAGTTACTTATTCGATATTGGACAATTCTGTCGCTGGCACCCGTTTCACAATACATAGGTTTATATAAGAATCAGCACATGTTAGCTTCGTCTCAAGGATGCATTTTAACTATAACAAAGTTTTAGTTACGGCCTTGAACCAGCGCTGTGGGCTCGTCATAGGTCAATCCGAATCCGTTGCTTAGAGTGTGAAGTGAGTTACTTATTCGATATTGGACATTTCTGTAGCTGGTACCCGTTTCAGAATACATAGGTTTATATAAGTATCAGCATATGTTAGCTCCGTCTCAAGGGTACATTTTAGCTATAACAAAGTTTTAGTTACGGCCTTGAACCAGCGCTGTGGGCTCGACATAGTCAATCTGAATCCGTTGCTGAAAGTGTGAAGTGGGTTACTTATTCGATATTGGACATTTCTGTAGCTGGTACCCGTTTCAGAATACATAGGTTTATATAAGTATCAGCACATGTTAGCTCCGTCTCAAGGGTACATTTTAGCTATTACCAAGTTTTAGTTACGCCCTTGAACCAGCGCTGTGGGCTCGATATAGTCAATCTGAATCCGTTGCTGAAAGTGTGAAGTGAGTTACTTATTCGATATTGGACATTTCTGTAGCTGGTACCCGTTTCAGAATACATAGGTTTATATAAGTACCAGCACATGTTAGCTCCGTCTCAAGGGTATATTTTAGCTATAACAAAGTTTTAGTTACGGCCTTGAACTAGCGCTGTGGGCGCGACATAGTCAATCTGAATCCGTTGCTGAGAGTCTGAAGTTAGTTACTTATTCGATATTGGACAATTCTGTCGCTGGCACCCGTTTCACAATACATAGGTTTATATAAGAATCAGCACATGTTAGCTTCGTCTCAAGGATGCATTTTAGCTATAACAAAGTTTTAGTTACGGCCTTGAACCAGCGCTGTGGGCTCGTCATAGGTCAATCCGAATCCGTTGCTTAGAGTGTGAAGTGAGTTACTTATTCGATATTGGACATTTCTGTAGCTGGTACCCGTTTCAGAATACATAGGTTTATATAAGTATCAGCACATGTTAGCTCCGTCTCAAGGGTACATTTTAGCTATTACCAAGTTTTAGTTACGGCCTTGAACCAGCGCTGTGGGCGAGACATAGTCAATCTGAATCCGTTGCTGAGAGTCTGAAGTTAGTTACTTATTCGATATTGGACAATTCTGTCGCTGGCACCCGTTTCACAATACATAGGTTTATATAAGAATCAGCACATGTTAGCTTCGTCTCAAGGATGCATTTTAGCTATAACAAAGTTTTAGTTATGGCCTTGAACCAGCGCTGTGGGCTCGTCATAGGTCAATCCGAATCCGTTGCTTAGAGTGTGAAGTGAGTTACTTATTCGATATTGGACATTTCTGTAGCTGGTACCCGTTTCAGAATACATAGGTTTATATAAGTATCAGCATATGTTAGCTCCGTCTCAAGGGTACATTTTAGCTATAACAAAGTTTTAGTTACGGCCTTGAACCAGCGCTGTGGGCGCGACATAGTCAATCTGAATCCGTTGCTGAAAGTGTGAAGTGGGTTACTTATTCGATATTGGACATTTCTGTAGCTGGTACCCGTTTCAGAATACATAGGTTTATATAAGTATCAGCACATGTTAGCTCCGTCTCAAGGGTACATTTTAGCTATAACAAAGTTTTAGTTACGGCCTTGAACCAGCGCTGTGGGCTCGATATAGTCAATCTGAATCCGTTGCTGAAAGTGTGAAGTGAGTTACTTATTCGATATTGGACATTTCTGTAGCTGGTACACGTTTCAGAATACATAGGTTTATAAAGGTATCAGCACATGTTAGCTACGTCTCAAGGGTATATTTTAGCTATAACAAAGTTTTAGTTACGGCCTTGAACTAGCGCTGTGGGCTCGACATAGTCAATCTGAATCCGTTGCTGAGAGTGTGAAGTGAGTTACTTATTCGATTTTGGACATTTCTGTAGCTGGTACCCGTTTCAGAATACATAGGTTTATATAAGAATCAGCACATGTTATCCCGTCTCAAGGGTACATTTTAGCTATAACAAAGTTTTAGTTACGGCCTTGAACCAGCGCTGTGGGCTCGACATAGTCAATCTGAATCCGTTGCTGAAAGTGTGAAGTGGGTTACTTATTCGATATTGGACATTTCTGTAGCTGGTACCCGTTTCAGAATACATAGGTTTATATAAGTATCAGCACATGTTAGCTCCGTCTCAAGGGTACATTTTAGCTATTACCAAGTTTTAGTTACGGCCTTGAACCAGCGCTGTGGGCTCCATATAGTCAATCTGAATCCGTTGCTGAAAGTGTGAAGTGAGTTACTTATTCGATATTGGACATTTCTGTAGCTGGTACCCGTTTCAGAATACATAGGTTTATATAAGTACCAGCACATGTTAGCTCCGTCTCAAGGGTATATTTTAGCTATAACAAAGTTTTAGTTACGGCCTTGAACTAGCGCTGTGGGCGCGACATAGTCAATCTGAATCCGTTGCTGAGAGTCTGAAGTTAGTTACTTATTCGATATTGGACAATTCTGTCGCTGGCACCCGTTTCACAATACATAGGTTTATATAAGAATCAGCACATGTTAGCTTCGTCTCAAGGATGCATTTTAACTATAACAAAGTTTTAGTTACGGCCTTGAACCAGCGCTGTGGGCTCGTCATAGGTCAATCCGAATCCGTTGCTTAGAGTGTGAAGTGAGTTACTTATTCGATATTGGACATTTCTGTAGCTGGTACCCGTTTCAGAATACATAGGTTTATATAAGTATCAGCATATGTTAGCTCCGTCTCAAGGGTACATTTTAGCTATAACAAAGTTTTAGTTACGGCCTTGAACCAGCGCTGTGGGCTCGACATAGTCAATCTGAATCCGTTGCTGAAAGTGTGAAGTGGGTTACTTATTCGATATTGGACATTTCTGTAGCTGGTACCCGTTTCAGAATACATACATGTAGG
Source organism: Gibbula magus (assembly GCA_936450465.1). Lineage (NCBI taxonomy): Eukaryota > Metazoa > Mollusca > Gastropoda > Trochida > Trochidae > Gibbula > Gibbula magus. The sequence continues at coordinate 51,008,670 of OW388292.1, forward strand.
TTTATATAAGTATCAGCACATGTTAGCTCCGTCTCAAGGGTACATTTTAGCTATTACCAAGTTTAAGTTACGCCCTTGAACCAGCGCTGTGGGCTCGATATAGTCAATCTGAATCCGTTGCTGAAAGTGTGAAGTGAGTTACTTATTCGATATTGGACATTTCTGTAGCTGGTACCCGTTTCAGAATACATAGGTTTATATAAGTACCAGCACATGTTAGCTCCGTCTCAAGGGTATATTTTAGCTATAACAAAGTTTTAGTTACGGCCTTGAACTAGCGCTGTGGGCGCGACATAGTCAATCTGAATCCGTTGCTGAGAGTCTGAAGTTAGTTACTTATTCGATATTGGACAATTGTGTCGCTGGCACCCGTTTCACAATACATAGGTTTATATAAGAATCAGCACATGTTAGCTTCGTCTCAAGGATGCATTTTAGCTATAACAAAGTTTTAGTTACGGCCTTGAACCAGCGCTGTGGGCTCGTCATAGATCAATCCGAATCCGTTGCTTAGAGTGTGAAGTGAGTTACTTATTCGATATTGGACATTTCTGTAGCTGGTACCCGTTTCAGAATACATAGGTTTATATAAGTATCAGCACATGTTAGCTCCGTCTCAAGGGTACATTTTAGCTATTACCAAGTTTTAGTTACGGCCTTGAACCAGCGCTGTGGGCGCGACATAGTCAATCTGAATCCGTTGCTGAGAGTCTGAAGTTAGTTACTTATTCGATATTGGACAATTCTGTCGCTGGCACCCGTTTCACAATACATAGGTTTATATAAGAATCAGCACATGTTAGCTTCGTCTCAAGGATGCATTTTAGCTATAACAAAGTTTTAGTTACGGCCTTGAACCAGCGCTGTGGGCTCGTCATAGGTCAATCCGAATCCGTTGCTTAGAGTGTGAAGTGAGTTACTTATTCGATATTGGACATTTCTGTAGCTGGTACCCGTTTCAGAATACATAGGTTTATATAAGTATCAGCATATGTTAGCTCCGTCTCAAGGGTACATTTTAGCTATAACAAAGTTTTAGTTACGGCCTTGAACCAGCGCTGTGGGCGCGACATAGTCAATCTGAATCCGTTGCTGAAAGTGTGAAGTGGGTTACTTATTCGATATTGGACATTTCTGTAGCTGGTACCCGTTTCAGAATACATAGGTTTATATAAGTATCAGCACATGTTAGCTCCGTCTCAAGGGTACATTTTAGCTATAACAAAGTTTTAGTTACGGCCTTGAACCAGCGCTGTGGGCTCGATATAGTCAATCTGAATCCGTTGCTGAAAGTGTGAAGTGAGTTACTTATTCGATATTGGACATTTCTGTAGCTGGTACCCGTTTCAGAATACATAAGTTTATATAAGTATCAGCACATGTTAGCTCGTTTCAAGGGTACATTTTAGCTATTACCAAGTTTTAGTTACGGCCTTGAACCAGCGCTGTGGGCGAGACATAGTCAATCTGAATCCGTTGCTGAGAGTCTGAAGTTAGTTACTTATTCGATATTGGACAATTCTGTCGCTGGCACCCGTTTCACAATACATAGGTTTATATAAGAATCAGCACATGTTAGCTTCGTCTCAAGGATGCATTTTAGCTATAACAAAGTTTTAGTTACGGCCTTGAACCAGCGCTGTGGGCTCGTCATAGGTCAATCCGAATCCGTTGCTTAGAGTGTGAAGTGAGTTACTTATTCGATATTGGACATTTCTGTAGCTGGTACCCGTTTCAGAATACATAGGTTTATATAAGTATCAGCATTTGTTAGCTCCGTCTCAAGGGTACATTTTAGCTATAACAAAGTTTTAGTTACGGCCTTGAACCAGCGCTGTGGGCGCGACATAGTCAATCTGAATCCGTTGCTGAAAGTGTGAAGTGGGTTACTTATTCGATTTTGGACATTTCTGTAGCTGGTACCCGTTTCAGAATACATAGGTTTATATAAGAATCAGCACATGTTATCCCGTCTCAAGGGTACATTTTAGCTATAACAAAGTTTTAGTTATGGCCTTGAACCAGCGCTGTGGGCTCGACATAGTCAATCTGAATCCGTTGCTGAAAGTGTGAAGTGGGTTACTTATTCGATATTGGACATTTCTGTAGCTGGTACCCGTTTCAGAATACATAGGCTTATATAAGTATCAGCACATGTTAGCTCCGTCTCAAGGGTACATTTTAGCTATTACCAAGTTTTAGTTACGGCCTTGAACCAGCGCTGTGGGCTCCATATAGTCAATCTGAATCCGTTGCTGAAAGTGTGAAGTGAGTTACTTATTCGATATTGGACATTTCTGTAGCTGGTACCCGTTTCAGAATACATAGGTTTATATAAGTATCAGCATTTGTTAGCTCCGTCTCAAGGGTACATTTTAGCTATAACAAAGTTTTAGTTACGGTCTTGAACCAGCGCTGTGGGCGCGACATAGTCAATCTGAATCCGTTGCTGAAAGTGTGAAGTGGGTTACTTATTCGATATTGGACATTTCTGTAGCTGGTACCCGTTTCAGAATACATAGGTTTATATAAGTATCAGCACATGTTAGCTCCGTCTCAAGGGTACATTTTAGCTATAACAAAGTTTTAGTTACGGCCTTGAACCAGCGCTGTGGGCTCGATATAGTCAATCTGAATCCGTTGCTGAAAGTGTGAAGTGAGTTACTTATTCGATATTGGACATTTCTGTAGCTGGTACCCGTTTCAGAATACATAGGCTTATATAAGTATCAGCACATGTTAGCTCCGTCTCAAGGGTACATTTTAGCTATTACCAAGTTTTAGTTACGGCCTTGAACCAGCGCTGTGGGCTCCATATAGTCAATCTGAATCCGTTGCTGAAAGTGTGAAGTGAGTTACTTATTCGATATTGGACATTTCTGTAGCTGGTACCCGTTTCAGAATACATAGGTTTATATAAGTATCAGCATTTGTTAGCTCCGTCTCAAGGGTACATTTTAGCTATAACAAAGTTTTAGTTACGGTCTTGAACCAGCGCTGTGGGCGCGACATAGTCAATCTGAATCCGTTGCTGAAAGTGTGAAGTGGGTTACTTATTCGATATTGGACATTTCTGTAGCTGGTACCCGTTTCAGAATACATAGGTTTATATAAGTATCAGCACATGTTAGCTCCGTCTCAAGGGTACATTTTAGCTATAACAAAGTTTTAGTTACGGCCTTGAACCAGCGCTGTGGGCTCGATATAGTCAATCTGAATCCGTTGCTGAAAGTGTGAAGTGAGTTACTTATTCGATATTGGACATTTCTGTAGCTGGTACACGTTTCAGAATACATAGGTTTATAAAGGTATCAGCACATGTTAGCTCCGTCTCAAGGGTACATTTTAGCTATAACAAAGTTTTAGTTACGGCCTTGAACCAGCGCTGTGGGCTCGATATAGTCAATCTGAATCCGTTGCTGAAAGTGTGAAGTGAGTTACTTATTCGATATTGGACATTTCTGTAGCTGGTACACGTTTCAGAATACATAGGTTTATAAAGGTATCAGCACATGTTAGCTACGTCTCAAGGGTATATTTTAGCTATAACAAAGTTTTAGTTACGGCCTTGAACTAGCGCTGTGGGCTCGACATAGTCAATCTGAATCCGTTGCTGAGAGTGTGAAGTTACTTACTTATTCGATTTTGGACATTTCTGTAGCTGGTACCCGTTTCAGAATACATAGGTTTATATAAGAATCAGCACATGTTATCCCGTCTCAAGGGTACATTTTAGCTATAACAACGTTTTAGTTATGGCCTTGAACCAGCGCTGTGGGCTCGACATAGTCAATCTGAATCCGTTGCTGAAAGTGTGAAGTGGGTTACTTATTCGATATTGGACATTTCTGTAGCTGGTACCCGTTTCAGAATACATAGGTTTATATAAGTATCAGCACATGTTAGCTCCGTCTCAAGGGTACATTTTAGCTATTACCAAGTTTTAGTTACGCCCTTGAACCAGCGCTGTGGGCTCGATATAGTCAATCTGAATCCGTTGCTGAAAGTGTGAAGTGAGTTACTTATTCGATATTGGACATTTCTGTAGCTGGTACCCGTTTCAGAATACATAGGTTTATATAAGTACCAGCACATGTTAGCTCCGTCTCAAGGGTATATTTTAGCTATAACAAAGTTTTAGTTACGGCCTTGAACTAGCGCTGTGGGCGCGACATAGTCAATCTGAATCCGTTGCTGAGAGTCTGAAGTTAGTTACTTATTCGATATTGGACAATTGTGTCGCTGGCACCCGTTTCACAATACATAGGTTTATATAAGAATCAGCACATGTTATCCCGTCTCAAGGGTACATTTTAGCTATAACAAAGTTTTAGTTATGGCCTTGAACCAGCGCTGTGGGCTCGACATAGTCAATCTGAATCCGTTGCTGAAAGTGTGAAGTGGGTTACTTATTCGATATTGGACATTTCTGTAGCTGGTACCCGTTTCAGAATACATAGGCTTATATAAGTATCAGCACATGTTAGCTCCGTCTCAAGGGTACATTTTAGCTATTACCAAGTTTTAGTTACGGCCTTGAACCAGCGCTGTGGGCTCCATATAGTCAATCTGAATCCGTTGCTGAGAGTGTGAAGTTACTTACTTATTCGATTTTGGACATTTCTGTAGCTGGTACCCGTTTCAGAATACATAGGTTTATATAAGAATCAGCACATGTTATCCCGTCTCAAGGGTACATTTTAGCTATAACAACGTTTTAGTTATGGCCTTGAACCAGCGCTGTGGGCTCGACATAGTCAATCTGAATCCGTTGCTGAAAGTGTGAAGTGGGTTACTTATTCGATATTGGACATTTCTGTAGCTGGTACCCGTTTCAGAATACATAGGTTTATATAAGTATCAGCACATGTTAGCTCCGTCTCAAGGGTACATTTTAGCTATTACCAAGTTTTAGTTACGCCCTTGAACCAGCGCTGTGGGCTCGATATAGTCAATCTGAATCCGTTGCTGAAAGTGTGAAGTGAGTTACTTATTCGATATTGGACATTTCTGTAGCTGGTACCCGTTTCAGAATACATAGGTTTATATAAGTACCAGCACATGTTAGCTCCGTCTCAAGGGTATATTTTAGCTATAACAAAGTTTTAGTTACGGCCTTGAACTAGCGCTGTGGGCGCGACATAGTCAATCTGAATCCGTTGCTGAGAGTCTGAAGTTAGTTACTTATTCGATATTGGACAATTCTGTCGCTGGCACCCGTTTCACAATACATAGGTTTATATAAGAATCAGCACATGTTAGCTTCGTCTCAAGGATGCATTTTAGCTATAACAAAGTTTTAGTTACGGCCTTGAACCAGCGCTGTAGGCTCGTCATAGGTCAATCCGAATCCGTTGCTTAGAGTGTGAAGTGAGTTACTTATTCGATATTGGACATTTCTGTAGCTGGTACCCGTTTCAGAATACATAGGTTTATATAAGTATCAGCACATGTTAGCTCCGTCTCAAGGGTACATTTTAGCTATAACAAAGTTTTAGTTACGGCCTTGAACCAGCGCTGTGGGCTCGATATAGTCAATCTGAATCCGTTGCTGAAAGTGTGAAGTGAGTTACTTATTCGATATTGGACATTTCTGTAGCTGGTACACGTTTCAGAATACATAGGTTTATATAAGTATCAGCACATGTTAGCTACGTCTCAAGGGTATATTTTAGCTATAACAAAGTTTTAGTTACGGCCTTGAACCAGCGCTGTGGGCTCGTCATAGGTCAATCCGAATCCGTTGCTTAGACGGTGAAGTGAGTTACTTATTCGATATTGGACATTTCTGTAGCTGGTACCCGTTTCAGAATACATAGGTTTATATAAGTATCAGCATATGTTAGCTCCGTCTCAAGGGTACATTTTAGCTATAACAAAGTTTTAGTTACGGCCTTGAACCAGCGCTGTGGGCTCGACATAGTCAATCTGAATCCGTTGCTGAAAGTGTGAAGTGGGTTACTTATTCGATATTGGACATTTCTGTAGCTGGTACCCGTTTCAGAATACATAGGTTTATATAAGTATCAGCATATGTTAGCTTCGTCTCAAGGGTACATTTTAGCTATAACAAAGTTTTAGTTACGGCCTTGAACCAGCGCTGTGGGCGCGACATAGTCAATCTGAATCCGTTGCTGAAAGTGTGAAGTGGGTTACTTATTCGATATTGGACATTTCTGTAGCTGGTACCCGTTTCAGAATACATAGGTTTATATAAGTATCAGCACATGTTAGCTCCGTCTCAATGGTACATTTTAGCTATAACAAAGTTTTAGTTACGGCCTTGAACCAGCGCTGTGGGCTCGATATAGTCAATCTGAATCCGTTGCTGAAAGTGTGAAGTGAGTTACTTATTCGATATTGGACATTTCTGTAGCTGGTACACGTTTCAGAATACATAGGTTTATATAAGTACCAGCACATGTTAGCTACGTCTCAAGGGTATATTTTAGCTATAACAAAGTTTTAGTTACGGCCTTGAACTAGCGCTGTGGGCTCGACATAGTCAATCTGAATCCGTTGCTGAGAGTGTGAAGTTAGTTACTTATTCGATATTGGACATTTCTGTAGCTGGTACCCGTTTCAGAATACATAGGTTTATATAAGTATCAGCACATGTTATCCCGTCTCAAGGGTACATTTTAGCTATAACAAAGTTTTAGTTACGGCCTTGAACCAGCGCTGTGGGCTCGACATAGTCAATCTGAATCCGTTGCTGAAAGTGTGAAGTGGGTTACTTATTCGATATTGGACATTTCTGTAGCTGGTACCCGTTTCAGAATACATAGGTTTATATAAGTACCAGCACATGTTAGCTCCGTCTCAAGGGTATATTTTAGCTATAACAAAGTTTTAGTTACGGCCTTGAACTAGCGGTGTGGGCGCGACATAGTCAATCTGAATCCGTTGCTGAGAGTCTGAAGTTAGTTACTTATTCGATATTGGACAATTCTGTCGCTGGCACCCGTTTCACAATACATAGGTTTATATAAGAATCAGCACATGTTAGCTTCGTCTCAGGGATGCATTTTAGCTATAACAAAGTTTTAGTTACGGCCTTGAACCAGCGCTGTGGGCTCGTCATAGGTCAATCCGAATCCGTTGCTTAGATTGTGAAGTGAGTAACTTATTCGATATTGGACATTTCTGTAGCTGGTACCCGTTTCAGAATACATAGGTTTATATAAGTATCAGCATATGTTAGCTCCGTCTCAAGGGTACATTTTAGCTATAACAAAGTTTTAGTTACGGCCTTGAACCAGCGCTGTGGGCTCGACATAGTCAATCTGAATCCGTTGCTGAAGGTGTGAAGTGGGTTACTTATTCGATATTGGACATTTCTGTAGCTGGTACCCGTTTCAGAATACATAGGTTTATATAAGTATCAGCACATGTTAGCTCCGTCTCAAGGGTACATTTTAGCTATTACCAAGTTTTAGTTACGGCCTTGAACCAGCGCTGTGGGCTCCATATAGTCAATCTGAATCCGTTGCTGAAAGTGTGAAGTGAGTTACTTATTCGATATTGGACATTTCTGTAACTGGTACCCGTTTCAGAATACATAGGTTTATATAAGTACCAGCACATGTTAGCTCCGTCTCAAGGGTATATTTTAGCTATAACAAAGTTTTAGTTACGGCCTTGAACTAGCGCTGTGGGCGCGACATAGTCAATCTGAATCCGTTGCTGAGAGTCTGAAGTTAGTTACTTATTCGATATTGGACATTTCTGTAGCTGGTACCCGTTTCAGAATACATAGGTTTATATAAGAATCAGCACATGTTAGCTTCGTCTCAAGGATGCATTTTAGCTATAACAAAGTTTTAGTTACGGCCTTGAACCAGCGCTGTGGGCTCGTCATAGGTCAATCCGAATCCGTTGCTTAGATTGTGAAGTGAGTAACTTATTCGATATTGGACATTTCTGTAGCTGGTACCCGTTTCAGAATACATAGGTTTATATAAGAATCAGCACATGTTAGCTTCGTCTCAAGGATGCATTTTAGCTATAACAAAGTTTTAGTTACGGCCTTGAACTAGCGCTGTGGGCGCGACATAGTCAATCTGAATCCGTTGCTGAGAGTGTGAAGTGAGTTACTTATTCGATATTGGACATTTCTGTAGCTGGTACCCGTTTCAGAATACATAGGTTTATATAAGTATCAGCACATGTTAGCTCCGTCTCAAGGGTATATTTTAGCTATAACAAAGTTTTAGTTACGGCCTTGAACTAGCGCTATGGGCTCGTCATAGGTCAAACTGAATCCGTTGCTGAGAGTGTGAAGTTAGTTACTTATTCGATATTGGACAATTCTGTCGCTGGCACCCGTTTCACAATACATAGGTTTATATAAGAATCAGCACATGTTAGCTTCGTCTCAAGGATGCATTTTAGCTATTACCAAGTTTTAGTTACGGCCTTGAACCAGCGCTGTGGGCTCGACATAGTCAATCTGAATCCGTTGCTGAGAGTGTGAAGTTAGTTATTTTTTTTACTTATTCGATATTGGACATTTCTGTCGCTGGTACCCGTTTCACAATACATAGGTTTATATAAAAATCAGCACATGTTAGCTTCGTCTCAAGGGTACATTTTAGCTATAACAAAGTTTTAGTTACGACCTTGAACCAGCGCTGTGGGGTCGTCATAAGTCAATCCGAATCCGTTGCTGAGAGTGTGAAGTTAGTTTCTTATTCGATATTGGACATTTCTGTCGCTTGCACCCGTTACACAATACATAGGTTTATATAAGAATCAGCACATGTTAGCTTCGTCTCAAGGATACATTTTAGCTATAACAAAGTTTTAGTTACGGCCTTGAACCAGCGCTGTGGGCTCGACATAGTCAATCTGAATCCGTTGCTGAAAGTGTGAAGTGAGTTACTTATTCGATATTGGACATTTCTGTAGCTGGTACCCGTTTCAGAATACATAGGTTTATATAAGTACCAGCACATGTTAGCTCCGTGTCAAGGGTATATTTTAGCTATTACCAAGTTTTAGTTACGCCCTTGAACCAGCGCTGTGGGCTCGATATAGTCAATCTGAATCCGTTGCTGAAAGTGTGAAGTGAGTTACTTATTCGATATTCGACATTTCTGTAGCTGGTACCCGTTTCAGAATACATAGGTTTATATAAGTATCAGCACATGTTAGCTCCGTCTCAAGGGTATATTTTAGCTATAACAAAGTTTTAGTTACGGCCTTGAACTAGCGCTATGGGCTCGTCATAGGTCAAACTGAATCCGTTGCTGAGAGTGTGAAGTTAGTTACTTATTCGATATTGGACAATTCTGTCGCTGGCACCCGTTTCACAATACATAGGTTTATATAAGAATCAGCACATGTTAGCTTCGTCTCAAGGATGCATTTTAGCTATAACAAAGTTTTAGTTACGGCCTTGAACCAGCGCTGTGGGCTCGACATAGTCAATCTGAATCCGTTGCTGAGAGTGTGAAGTTAGTTATTTTTTTTACTTATTCGATATTGGACATTTCTGTCGCTGGTACCCGTTTCACAATACATAGGTTTATATAAAAATCAGCACATGTTAGCTTCGTCTCAAGGGTACATTTTAGCTATAACAAAGTTTTAGTTACGACCTTGAACCAGCGCTGTGGGGTCGTCATAAGTCAATCCGAATCCGTTGCTGAGAGTGTGAAGTTAGTTTCTTATTCGATATTGGACATTTCTGTCGCCTGCACCCGTTACACAATACATAGGTTTATATAAGAATCAGCACATGTTAGCTTCGTCTCAAGGATACATTTTAGCTATAACAAAGTTTTAGTTACGGCCTTGAACCAGCGCTGTGGGCTCGACATAGTCAATCTGAATCCGTTGCTGAAAGTGTGAAGTGAGTTACTTATTCGATATTGGACATTTCTGTAGCTGGTACCCGTTTCAGAATACATAGGTTTATATAAGTACCAGCACATGTTAGCTCCGTGTCAAGGGTATATTTTAGCTATAACAAAGTTTTAGTTACGGCCTTGAACTAGCGCTATGGGCTCCACATAGTCAATCTGAATCCGTTGCTGAGAGTGTGAAGTTAGTTACTTATTCGATATTGGATAATTCTGTCGCTGGCACCCGTTTCACAATACATAGGTTTATATAAGAATCAGCACATGTTAGCTCCGTCTCAAGGGTATATTTTAGCTATAACAAAGTTTTAGTTACGGCCTTGAACTAGCGCTGTTGGCTCGTCATATGTCAATCTGAATCCGTTGCTGAGAGTGTGAAGTGAGTTACTTATTCGATATTGGACATTTCTGTAGCTGGTACCCGTTTCAGAATACATAGGTTTATATAAGTATCAGCACATGTTAGCTCCGTCTCAAGGGTATATTTTAGCTATAACAAAGTTTTAGTTACGGCCTTGAACTAGCGCTATGGGCTCGTCATAGGTCAAACTGAATCCGTTGCTGAGAGTGTGAAGTTAGTTACTTATTCGATATTGGACAATTCTGTCGCTGGCACCCGTTTCACAATACATAGGTTTATATAAGAATCAGCACATGTTAGCTTCGTCTCAAGGATGCATTTTAGCTATAACAAAGTTTTAGTTACGGCCTTGAACCAGCGCTGTGGGCTCGACATAGTCAATCTGAATCCGTTGCTGAGAGTGTGAAGTTAGTTATTTTTTTTACTTATTCGATATTGGACATTTCTGTCGCTGGTACCCGTTTCACAATACATAGGTTTATATAAAAATCAGCACATGTTAGCTTCGTCTCAAGGGTACATTTTAGCTATAACAAAGTTTTAGTTACGACCTTGAACCAGCGCTGTGGGGTCGTCATAAGTCAATCCGAATCCGTTGCTGAGAGTGTGAAGTTAGTTTCTTATTCGATATTGGACATTTCTGTCGCTTGCACCCGTTACACAATACATAGGTTTATATAAGAATCAGCACATGTTAGCTTCGTCTCAAGGATACATTTTAGCTATAACAAAGTTTTAGTTACGGCCTTGAACCAGCGCTGTGGGCTCGACATAGTCAATCTGAATCCGTTGCTGAAAGTGTGAAGTGAGTTACTTATTCGATATTGGACATTTCTGTAGCTGGTACCCGTTTCAGAATACATAGGTTTATATAAGTACCAGCACATGTTAGCTCCGTGTCAAGGGTATATTTTAGCTATTACCAAGTTTTAGTTACGCCCTTGAACCAGCGCTGTGGGCTCGATATAGTCAATCTGAATCCGTTGCTGAAAGTGTGAAGTGAGTTACTTATTCGATATTCGACATTTCTGTAGCTGGTACCCGTTTCAGAATACATAGGTTTATATAAGTATCAGCACATGTTAGCTCCGTCTCAAGGGTATATTTTAGCTATAACAAAGTTTTAGTTACGGCCTTGAACTAGCGCTATGGGCTCGTCATAGGTCAAACTGAATCCGTTGCTGAGAGTGTGAAGTTAGTTACTTATTCGATATTGGACAATTCTGTCGCTGGCACCCGTTTCACAATACATAGGTTTATATAAGAATCAGCACATGTTAGCTTCGTCTCAAGGATGCATTTTAGCTATAACAAAGTTTTAGTTACGGCCTTGAACCAGCGCTGTGGGCTCGACATAGTCAATCTGAATCCGTTGCTGAGAGTGTGAAGTTAGTTATTTTTTTTACTTATTCGATATTGGACATTTCTGTCGCTGGTACCCGTTTCACAATACATAGGTTTATATAAAAATCAGCACATGTTAGCTTCGTCTCAAGGGTACATTTTAGCTATAACAAAGTTTTAGTTACGACCTTGAACCAGCGCTGTGGGGTCGTCATAAGTCAATCCGAATCCGTTGCTGAGAGTGTGAAGTTAGTTTCTTATTCGATATTGGACATTTCTGTCGCCTGCACCCGTTACACAATACATAGGTTTATATAAGAATCAGCACATGTTAGCTTCGTCTCAAGGATACATTTTAGCTATAACAAAGTTTTAGTTACGGCCTTGAACCAGCGCTGTGGGCTCGACATAGTCAATCTGAATCCGTTGCTGAAAGTGTGAAGTGAGTTACTTATTCGATATTGGACATTTCTGTAGCTGGTACCCGTTTCAGAATACATAGGTTTATATAAGTACCAGCACATGTTAGCTCCGTGTCAAGGGTATATTTTAGCTATAACAAAGTTTTAGTTACGGCCTTGAACTAGCGCTATGGGCTCCACATAGTCAATCTGAATCCGTTGCTGAGAGTGTGAAGTTAGTTACTTATTCGATATTGGATAATTCTGTCGCTGGCACCCGTTTCACAATACATAGGTTTATATAAGAATCAGCACATGTTAGCTCCGTCTCAAGGGTATATTTTAGCTATAACAAAGTTTTAGTTACGGCCTTGAACTAGCGCTGTTGGCTCGTCATATGTCAATCTGAATCCGTTGCTGAGAGTGTGAAGTGAGTTACTTATTCGATATTGGACATTTCTGTAGCTGGTACCCGTTTCAGAATACATAGGTTTATATAAGTATCAGCATATGTTAGCTCCGTCTCAAGGGTACATTTTAGCTATAACAAAGTTTTAGTTACGGCCTTGAACCAGCGCTGTGGGCGAGACATAGTCAATCTGAATCCGTTGCTGAGAGTGTGAAGTTAGTTACTTATTCGATATTGGACATTTCTGTAGCTGGTACCCGTTTCACAATACATAAGTTTATATAAGACATTTGTTAAAAAATCGATTAGTTAAAACATCGCTGGCACCCGTTTCTTAGTATCCGTCAGAAAAGAGCATATTCCGAAGAAAAGTCTCCTTGTGATTGGAAACTAGACGACCTACATACTGAAATGAGGATGATGATCATGTCATCAGTTAATCTTTCCAATTAGAACTAAACTAATCTGACGAGCTTAAAGAACACAACATTGTATTTGTGTCAATTTGTTTATTCATGTTTCATCTCTATGACAGATTTATGACATTAAACTTTAAGGCAAGAAATCACTTTTACTTTGCAAAATATTAACATCATTATGTTTTTAAAAAATACAATTTTAAGTTGGTTGACATGTATCACTTATGAAAAAATCATACCAATGTCAGACAATGAGAACATCCAAGGGGAAAGCTAACAAGCAACTTCTTAAGACAGTTTGATATACCGACTAGGTAACCACTAAAAGCAATGTCCCTTGTATATATAATTTTATAAATATTTTCACCACTTATTGTTTTGTGAATTTGCTATAAACTGCTTCATTAAAAGAACTATCTTGATTAAATTTTAATAGATTGCTTTTCATGATCATCCTGCTCAATCAGGATAATTCAATCTTCAAGGCTCTTTCAATCTCCTGATTCTCTTACCACATTTGCCTTGTATTCTTATGAATTCAATAGAATGACTTTATATTGAGAAATATTTGCAGTGCCTAGATAAGGAGACTGACGAGATAACATCAAATTTCTAATCATAACATTCAATTGGCTGCCAAAATAATGCTACATAAAGAAAAGATTACTGAACCCTCAGCAATATGTTGCAAATAATGCAAAAGGCAATCAGGGCTATGAAGGAGTAATGTGAAAACATATACCCTCGCAGAGCAGTGTGTTCATAATAATTTCAAAGAATTGTTGTTTAAATGTTAAAAAGTAATTAATCTCTCAATCACTGTATACAGTCTTGACATATCTTGTTTTCTACTTTATTTACTACGAAGGCTTAACTCTCTTTACAAACAAACACAGACTGATAATAAGAAACTTTTGATGTCATAGAAAACTGTTGTCACTATAAAAAAAAATAGAGCCATTGGATCTTTAGTTCATCAGTTTTAATTAATAAAATAAAATAATGATAATTACTTATATGAAATATGATCAATGTAACAAAAAGATTCTTTTACAAAATAAATATTACCTAACATTTTTGTTGGACCCTCAATTGTTAGTATTCAACTTAAACATTTTGGATTACCTCCCTTAGTCTCTATACTGACTGAGGTGAAGAGCACATTATACACTTAATTACTCATGGTGAGGCATTATGTGAAATATAAGGACTCGAGACCTGACTCCCGAGTTAGTCTGACCTGACCCAGACCTCCGAGGGAGTCAGGTTATGACCCTGTGATCCATATTTGGGGTCACGGTTGCCACACCTACAATTTATAATCCACTTTGGCTAACAGGTCTGTACAGAACATTTCAGCTCTCTAGACCTTTTGGTAATGGAGACAAATAGGAAAAATAAAGCCTGTATCTCATCATGGTTTATATTGTTTCTTGTTGAAGACTGAAACAGTTTATTCTCTGGTTAAAGTACAATCCCTTCATATGAAAAATGAAAAATGTGTTCAGTGTCAGTGCACAAAGAAAACATGACTTGAAACTACATTTTGAAGAAATTGGCTGTTCAAGTGCAAAGATTCCTGAACAAGAGTCATCAGAAGATGACATATCCCACCGGTTCCACATACTTTGTAAAACACATCTTTGACAGATACTTGTGTATCTACTACCATACTTCAGATAGTGGGTATTACAGATGCTGAGTTTCAGGTATGTTAAGGGTTTTGGACTTCTGCTCCAAGCAGTCAAAATCAACAACAACCAACATGCCTCTCATGTTTCTATGGAAACAGAAAAAAAATAAAAAATTCAGAAAAAAATCTGAAAATATCAAAAGGCACCACTTCAGTTAGTGGGTAATACACATGCAAAGTTTCAGTAGGATATGATGAACGGTTTTGGAGCTGTGCTCCGGAAACGAACCTGTCTCTGATCAAAGTCCAAATTCAACAAGTTTCTATGGAAACGCCCAAAAATAAAATTTTCAGAAATCTGAAAATATCAAAAGGCACCACTTCAGTTGGTGGGTAAATAATACACATGCAAAGTTTCAGATAGATATGATGAACGGTTTTGTAGCTGTGCACCGGAAACGAACCTGTCTCTAAACAAAGTCCAACTTCAACATGCTTCTATGGAAACGAAAACAAATAAATTTTTCAGAAATCTGAAAATATATATCAAAAAGCACCACTTCAGTTGGTTGGTAATACACATGCAAAGTTTCAGGAAGATATGATGAACGGTTTTGGAGCTGTGCACCAAAACGAACTTATCTCTGAACAAAGTCCAATTTCAACATGTTTCTATGGAAACGACCAAAAATAAAATTTTCAGAAATCTGAAAATATCAAAAGGCACCACTTCAGTTGGTGGGTAAATACACATGGAAAGTTTCAGAAAGATATCATGAACGGTTTTCGAGTTCTGCTCCGGAAACGAAATGATTACGGACGGACGGACAGAAGGACGGGGTGATGACTATATCCCACGGTATTACATACCGGTGGGAGAAAAATCTTCTAGGTATTTTTGTTCCAGAGAAGATGAAAATAGGTTTTAGGTCAAGGCCTGGGAGTCCCTAATTTGGGGCCACAGGGTCACCAAATTAATCTACAATTTAGAATCCCCATTGGCTACAGAGTCTGTACACATTATTTCAGCCTTCTAGGTCTTTTTGTTCTGGGGAAGAAGATGAAAATAGGTTTTAAGGTTATGGCCTGTTAGGCCTTTATTTGCTACCACAGGGTCACCAAATCTACAAATAAGAATCCCAAATGGCCAAGGAGTCTGTATACAAAATTTCAGCTCCCCAGACCCAGCATTTCTGAGAAAGAATATGAAAAATGGAGCCATGGGCTCTGTAGCTCATCATAGTTTATTGTGTTTGATGATGACGACAGAAATATGTTGTCTCAATATAATGTACAATCCCTAACCCTGACAAATCTTAGTCTTGAAATTGAGAGAGAGCAGTCAGCAAGGTCAACACACAGGAGATTATGCAATATTCTGACCCCTTTGCTCTGGTTACAAGCCAGCTGTGTATTTTGTGTTTTACCGCCAAATTATGTAATAGACTCTTGCTTGCACTAAACACTGGCAGCACTGATCTAACTGTATAAGGCTTAAAGAGAACAGGCAATGTGATGAATCTCATGGTACATAGTACAATTTAGAATCACCTTGGCTGAACAATCTCTGCACAATTTTATCGGTTCTAAGCCTTGTCATCCAAACTAAACATTCTGAACGCAATATTCCTTCTAGTTTGTTCTGGATGAAAACAGGATTTTAGGTAATGGCCTGTGAGGCCCTTATTTGGGGCCATAGGGTCACCAAATCTACAATTTAGAATCTCCATTGGCTAAAGACTCTTTACACAACATGACAGCCTTCTAGGTCTTTTCATTCTGGAGAAGAAGATGAAAATAATCTTATCTTATCATTTCATAAACAGTCATATGCAGTTCACATATCTCATGTAAAATAAAATAATTCTTAACTCCTCTTCAATTTAGTCCTTTGTGGCTTGTCACAATTTTCAGTTCATAGGCTATTCAATAGTTCTCATTTCACATTGATTACATCAATTTGACAAACATGTCCACAATGTAGATTGTTATCTCAAGTCGACATACATTTCAAATAAAGTGATTGAAGTGTCATAAAATATCAGTTCAAAATTCATTTTCAAAGGTTTTTCAGGCTGTGGCCCATATTTGGGGTCAAAGGGTCACCAAATTTACAACTTAGAATCCCCATTGGCTAAAGAGTTTGCATACAATATTACATCATTCTAGGTCTTTTTGTTCCGGAGAAAAAGATGAAAACAGGATTTTAGGTAATGGCCTGTGAGGCCCTTATTTTGGGTCACAGGGTCACCAAATCTACAATTTAGAATCCCAATTGGCCAAGGAGTCTGTCCATATAATTTCTGCTCTCTGGAGTCATTGGTTCTGGAGAAGAAGATGAAAATAGCTTTTTAGGTTATGACCCCTGTGGCCCTTATTTGGGGTAGCAGGGTCACCAAATCTACAATATAGAATCCCCATTGGCCAAGGAGTCTGTACATAAAATTTCAGCTCTCTGGAGTCGTTTGTTCTGGAGAAGAAGATGAAAATAGCTTTTAAGGTTATGACCCCTGGGGCCCTTATTTGGGGTCACAGGGTCACCTAATCTACAATTTAGAATCCCAATTGGCCAAGGAGTCTGTAATTAAAATTTCAGCTCTCTAGAGTTATTGGTTCCCGGAGAAGAAATCGAAAAAGTGACGGACGGACGGATGGACGGACGGACGCCATCCCATGCCATAAGCCCATCGGGCCTTTCAGGCCTGATGAGCTAAAACGCGAAAGGTTTACAGACGGACGGATGGACAGATGGACGGACGAACACCGGATACCATGCCATTCCATAAGCCCATAGGACCTTTCAGGCCTGATGACTCAAAAAACCTAACCAACGTACAGACACAATGAAAATAGATAAATACATACATACATACATACATAAATACATACATACATACATACATACATACAGTAAACATAATCAAAAACGTATGTTAGACAAACTGCAGCAGCAGTTGAGGAATGGCTAGTAAATATCATCAAAACATATATTAGATAAACTGCAGCAGCAGTTGAGGAATGGCTAGTAAATATCATCAAAACATATGTTAGACCAACTGCAGCAGCAGTTGAGGAATGGCTAGTAAATAATATCAAAAACATATGTAGGACAAACTGCAGCAGCAGTTGAGGAACGGCTAGTAAATATCATCAAAAACAAATGTTAGACCAACTGCAGCAGCAGTTGAGGAATGACTAGTAAATATCATCAAAACATATGTTAGATAAACTGCAGGAGCACTTGAGGAATGGCTAGTAAATATCATCAAAAACATATGTTAGACTGACTGCAGCAGCAGTTGAGGAAAGGCGAGTTAATAACATCAAAACATATGTTAGACCAACTGCAGTAGCAGTTGAGGAATGGCTAGTAAATTACATAAAAAAATGTTAGATAAACTGCAGCAGCAGTTGAAGAATGGCTAGTAAATTACATCAAGACATATGTTAGATTAACTGCAGCAGCAGTTGAGAAATGGCTAGTAAATAACATCAAAACATATCTTAGACCAACTGCAGCAGCAGTTGAGGAATGGCTAGTAAATAGTATAAAAAAACAATAAGTAACTAACTTCACACTCTCAGCAACGGATTCAGATTGACCTATGACGAGCCCACAGCGCTAGGTCAAGCCGTAACTAAAAGTTTGTTATAGCTAAAATATACCCTTGAGACGGAGCTAACATGTGCTGATTCTTATATAAACCTATGTATTCTGAAACGGGTACCAGCTACAGAAATGTCCAATATCGAATAAGTAACTCACTTCACACTTTCAGCAACGGATTCAGATTGACCTATGACAAGCCCACAGCGCTGGTTCAAGGCCGAAGCTAAAACTTTGTTATAGCTAAAATGTATCCTTGAGACGAAGCTATCATGTGCTGATTCTTATATAAATCTATGTATTGTGAAACGGGTGCCAGCGACAGAATTGTCCAATATCGAATAAGTAACTCACTTCACACTCTCAGCAACGGATTCGGATTGACCTATGACGAGCCCACAGCGCTAGTTCAAGGCCGTAGCTAAAACTTTGTTATAGCTAAAATGTATCCTTGAGACGAAGCTAACATGTGCTGATTCTTATATCAACCTATGTATTGTGAAACGGGTGCCAGCGACAGAAATGTCCAATATCGAATAAGTAACTAACTTCACACTCTCAGCAACGGATTCAGATTGACTATGTCTCGCCCACACCGCTGGTTCAAGGCCGTAACTAAAACTTTGTTATAGCTAAAATATACCCTTGAGACGAAGCTAACATGTGCTGATACTTATATAAACCTATGTGTTCTGAAACGGGTACCAGCTACAGAAATGTCCAATATCGAATAAGTAACTAACTTCACACTCTCAGCAACGGATTCAGATTGACTATGTCGAGCCAACAGCGCTGGTTCAAGGCCGTAACTAAAACTTTGTTATAGCTAAAATGCATCCTTGAGACGAAGCTAACATGTGCTGATTCTTATATAAACCTATGTATTGTGAAACGGGTACCAGCGACAGAATTGTCCAATATCGAATAAGTAACTAACTTCACACTCTCAGCAACGGATTCAGATTGACTATGTCGCGCCCACAGCGCTGGTTCAAGGCCGTAACTAAAACTTTGTTATAGCTAAAATGTATCCTTGAGACGAAGCTAACATGTGCTGATTCTTATATAAACCTATGTATTCTGAAACGGGTGCCAGCGACAGAATTGTCCAATATCGAATAAGTAACTAACTTAACACTCTCAGCAACGGATTCAGATTGAATATGTCGAGCCAACAGCGCTGGTTCAAGGCCGTAACTAAAACTTTGTTATAGCTAAAATATACCCTTGAGACGGAGCTAACATGTGCTGATACTTATATAAACCTATGTATTCTGAAACGGGTACCAGCTACAGAAATGTCCAACATCGAATAAGTAACTCACTTTACACTCTCAGCAACGGATTCGGATTGACCTATGACGAGCCCACAGCGCTGGTTCAAGGCCGTAACTAAAACTGTGTTATAGCTAAAATGTACCCTTGAGACGAAGCTAACATGTGCTGATTCTTATATAAACCTATGTATTGTGAAACGGGTGCCAGCGACAGAAATGTCCAATATCGAATAAGTAAAAAAAATAACTAACTTCACACTCTCAGCAATGGATTCAGATTGACTATGTCTCGCCCACAGCGCTGGTTCAAGGCCGTAACTAAAACTTTGTTATAGCTAAATTATACCCTTGAAACGAAGCTTACATGTGCTGATACTTATATAAACCTATGTATTCTGAAACGGGTACCAGCTACAGAAATGTCCAATATCGAATAAGTAACTCACTTCACACTCTCAGCAACGGATTCGGATTGACCTATGACGAGCCCACAGCGCTGGTTCAAGGCCGTAACTAAAACTTTGTTATAGCTAAAATGCATCCTTGAGACGAAGCTAACATGTGCTGAATCTTATATAAACCTATGTATTGTGAAACGGGTACCAGCGACAGAATTGTCCAATATCGTATAAGTAACTAACTTCACACTCTCAGCAACGGATTCAGATTGACTATGTCGCGCCCACAGCGCTGGTTCAAGGCCGTAGCTAATACTTTGTTATAGCTAAAATGTACCCTTGAGACGGAGCTAACATATGCTGATACTTATATAAACCTATGTATTCTGAAACGGGTACCAGCTACAGAAATGTCCAATATCGAATAAGTAACTCACTTCACACTCTCAGCAACGGATTCAGATTGACCTATGACGAGCCCACAGCGCTGGTTCAAGGCCGTAACTAAAACTTTGTTATAGCTAAAATGCATCCTTGAGACGAAGCTAACATGTGCTGATTCTTATATAAACCTATGTATTGTGAAACGGGTGCCAGCGACAGAATTGTCCAATATCGAATAAGTAACTAACTTCACACTCTCAGCAACGGATTCAGATTGACTATGTCGAGCCCAAAGCGCTGGTTCAAGGCCGTAACTAAAACTTTGTTATAGCTAAAATGCATCCTTGAGACGAAGCTAACATGTGCTGATTCTTATATAAACCTATGTATTGTGAAACGGGCACCAGCGACAGAAATGTCCAATATCGAATAAGTAACTAACTTCACACTCTCAGCAACGGATTCAGATTGAATATGTCGAGCCAACAGCGCGGGTTCAAGGCCGTAACTTAAACTTTGTTATAGCTAAAATATACCCTTGAGACGGAGCTAACATGTGCTGATACTTATATGAACCTATTTATTCTGAAACGGGTACCAGCTACAGAAATGTCCAATATCGAATTAGTAACTCACTTCACACTCTCAGCAACGGATTCGGATTGACCTATGACGAGCCCACAGCGCTGGTTCAAGGCCGTAACTAAAATTTTGTTATAGCTAAAATGCATCCTTGAGACGAAGCTAACATGTGCTGATTCTTATATAAACCTATGTATTGTGAAACGGGTACCAGCGACAGAATTGTTCAATATCGAATAAGTAACTAACTTCACACTCTCAGCAACGGATTCAGATTGACAATGTCGCGCCCACAGCGCTGGTTCAAGGCCGTAACTAATACTTTGTTATAGCTAAAATGTACCCTTGAGACGGAGCTAACATGTGCTGATACTTATATAAACCTATGTATTCTGAAACGGGTACCAGCTACAGAAATGTCCAATATCGAATAAGTAACTCACTTCACACTCTCAGCAACGGATTCAGATTGACTATGTCGAGCCCACAGCGCTGGTTCAAGGCCGTAACTAAAACTTTGTTATAGCTAAAATGTACCCTTGAGACGGAGCTAACATATGCTGATACTTATATAAACCTATGTATTGTGAAACGGGTGAAACCTATGTGCTGATTCTTATATAAACCTATGTATTGTGAAACGGGTGCCAGCGACAGAATTGTCCAATAGCGAATAAGTAACTAACTTCACACTCTCAGCAACGGATTCAGATTGACTATGTCGAGCCCACAGCGCTGGTTCAAGGCCGTAACTAAAACTTTGTTATAGCTAAAATATACCCTTGAGACGGAGCTAACATGTGCTGATTCTTATATAAACCTATGTATTGTGAAACGGGTGCCAGCGACAGAATTGTCCAATATCGAATAAGTAACTAACTTCACACTCTCAGCAACGGATTCAGATTGACTATGTCGAGCCCACAGCGCTGGTTCAAGGCCGTAACTAAAACTTTGTTATAGCTAATATGTACCCTTGAGACGGAGCTAACATATGCTGATACTTATATAAACCTATGTATTCTGAAACGGGTACCAGCTACAGAAATGTCCAATACCGAATAAGTAACTCACTTCACACTCTCAGCAACGGATTCAGATTGACCTATGACGAGCCCACAGCGCTGGATCAAGGCCGTAACTAAAACTTTGTTATAGCTAAAATGCATCCTTGAGACGAAGCTAACATGTGCTGATTCTTATATAAACCTATGTATTGTGAAACGGGTGCCAGCTACAGAAATGTCCAATATCGAATAAGTAACTCACTTCACACTCTCAGCAACGGATTCGGATTGACCTATGTTATAGCTAAAATGCATCCTTGAGACGAAGCTAACATGTGCTGATTCTTATATAAACCTATGTATTCTGAAACGGGTACCAGCGACAGAATTGTCCAATATCGAATAAGTAACTCACTTCACACTCTCAGCAACGGATTCGGATTGACCTATGACGAGCCCACAGCGCTGGTTCAAGGCCGTAACTAAAACTTTGTTATAGCTAAAATGTATCCTTGAGACGAAGCTAACGTGTGCTGATTCTTATATAAACCTATGTATTGTGAAACGGGTGCCAGCGACAGAATTGTCCAATATCGAATAAGTAACTCACTTCACAATCTCAGCAACGGATTGATTTCGGATTGACCTATGACGAGCCCACAGCGCTGGTTCAAGGCCGTAACTAAAACTTTGTTATAGCTAAAATGTATCCTTGAGACGAAGCTAACGTGTGCTGATTCTTATATAAACCTATGTATTGTGAAACGGGTGCCAGCTACAGAATTGTCCAATATTGAATAAGTAACTAACTACACACTCTAAGCAACGGATTCAGATTGACTATGTCGAGCCCACAGCGCTGGTTCAAGGCCGTAACTAAAACTTTGTTATAGCTAAAATGTACCCTTGAGACGGAGCTAACATAGGCTGATACTTATATAAACCTATGTATTCTGAAACGGGTACCAGCTACAGAAATGTCCAATATCGAATAAGTAACTCACTTCACACTCTCAGCAACGGATTCAGATTGACTATGTCGAGCCCACAGCGCTGGTTCAAGGCCGTAACTAAAACTTTGTTATAGCTAAAATGTACCCTTGAGACGGAGCTAACATATGCTGATACTTATATAAACCTATGTATTGTGAAACGGGTGAAACCTATGTGCTGATTCTTATATAAACCTATGTATTGTGAAACGGGTGCCAGCGACAGAATTGTCCAATAGCGAATAAGTAACTAACTTCACACTCTCAGCAACGGATTCAGATTGACTATGTCGAGCCCACAGCGCTGGTTCAAGGCCGTAACTAAAACTTTGTTATAGCTAAAATATACCCTTGAGACGGAGCTAACATGTGCTGATTCTTATATAAACCTATGTATTGTGAAACGGGTGCCAGCGACAGAATTGTCCAATATCGAATAAGTAACTAACTTCACACTCTCAGCAACGGATTCAGATTGACTATGTCGAGCCCACAGCGCTGGTTCAAGGCCGTAACTAAAACTTTGTTATAGCTAATATGTACCCTTGAGACGGAGCTAACATATGCTGATACTTATATAAACCTATGTATTCTGAAACGGGTACCAGCTACAGAAATGTCCAATACCGAATAAGTAACTCACTTCACACTCTCAGCAACGGATTCAGATTGACCTATGACGAGCCCACAGCGCTGGATCAAGGCCGTAACTAAAACTTTGTTATAGCTAAAATGCATCCTTGAGACGAAGCTAACATGTGCTGATTCTTATATAAACCTATGTATTGTGAAACGGGTGCCAGCTACAGAAATGTCCAATATCGAATAAGTAACTCACTTCACACTCTCAGCAACGGATTCGGATTGACCTATGTTATAGCTAAAATGCATCCTTGAGACGAAGCTAACATGTGCTGATTCTTATATAAACCTATGTATTCTGAAACGGGTACCAGCGACAGAATTGTCCAATATCGAATAAGTAACTCACTTCACACTCTCAGCAACGGATTCGGATTGACCTATGACGAGCCCACAGCGCTGGTTCAAGGCCGTAACTAAAACTTTGTTATAGCTAAAATGTATCCTTGAGACGAAGCTAACGTGTGCTGATTCTTATATAAACCTATGTATTGTGAAACGGGTGCCAGCGACAGAATTGTCCAATATCGAATAAGTAACTCACTTCACAATCTCAGCAACGGATTGATTTCGGATTGACCTATGACGAGCCCACAGCGCTGGTTCAAGGCCGTAACTAAAACTTTGTTATAGCTAAAATGTATCCTTGAGACGAAGCTAACGTGTGCTGATTCTTATATAAACCTATGTATTGTGAAACGGGTGCCAGCTACAGAATTGTCCAATATTGAATAAGTAACTAACTACACACTCTCAGCAACGGATTCAGATTGACTATGTCGAGCCCACAGCGCTGGTTCAAGGCCGTAACTAAAACTTTGTTATAGCTAAAATGTACCCTTGAGACGGAGCTAACATAGGCTGATACTTATATAAACCTATGTATTCTGAAACGGGTACCAGCTACAGAAATGTCCAATATCGAATAAGTAACTCACTTCACACTCTCAGCAACGGATTCGGATTGACCTATGACGAGCCCACAGCGCTGGTTCAAGGCCGTAACTAAAACTGTGTTATAGCTAAAATGTACCCTTGAGACGAAGCTAACATGTGCTGATTCTTATATAAACCTATGTATTGTGAAACGGGTGCCAGCGACAGAAATGTCCTATATCGAATAAGTAAAAAAAATAACTAACTTCACACTCTCAGCAATGGATTCAGATTGACTATGTCTCGCCCACAGCGCTGGTTCAAGGCCGTAACTAAAACTTTGTTATAGCTAAAATATACCCTTGAAACGAAGCTTACATGTGCTGATACTTATATAAACCTATGTATTCTGAAACGGGTACCAGCTACAGAAATGTCCAATATCGAATAAGTAACTCACTTCACACTCTCAGCAACGGATTCGGATTGACCTATGACGAGCCCACAGCGCTGGTTCAAGGCCGTAACTAAAACTTTGTTATAGCTAACATGTACCCTTGAGACGAAGCTAACGTGTGCTGATTCTTATATAAACCTATGTATTGTGAAACGGGTGCCAGCGACAGAAATGTCCAATATCGAATAAGTAACTAACTTCACACTCTCAGCAACGGATTCAGATTGACTATGTCGAGCCCACAGCGCTGGTTCAAGGCCGTAACTAAAACTTTGTTATGGCTAAAATATACCCTTGAGACGAAGCTAACATGTGCTGATACTTATATAAACCTATGTATTCTGAAACGGGTACCAGCTACAGAAATGTCCAATATCGAATAAGTAACTCACTTCACACTCTAAGCAACGGATTCGGATTGACCTATGACGAGCCCACAGCGCTGGTTCAAGGCCGTCACTAAAACTTTGTTATAGCTAAAATGCATCCTTGAGACGAAGCTAACATGTGCTGATTCTTATATAAACCTATGTATTGTGAAACGGGTACCAGCGACAGAATTGTCCAATATCGAATAAGTAACTAACTTCACACTCTCAGCAGCGGATTCAGATTGACTATGTCTCGCCCACAGGGCTGGTTCAAGGCCGTAACTAAAACTTTGTTATAGCTAAAATATACCCTTGAAACGAAGCTTACATGTGCT
Source organism: Gibbula magus (assembly GCA_936450465.1). Classification (NCBI taxonomy): domain Eukaryota; kingdom Metazoa; phylum Mollusca; class Gastropoda; order Trochida; family Trochidae; genus Gibbula; species Gibbula magus. The sequence goes on from OW388292.1 coordinate 51,034,031, forward strand.
GATACTTATATAAACCTATGTATTCTGAAACGGGTACCAACTACAGAAATGTCCAATATCGAATAAGTAACTCACTTCACACTCTCAGCAACGGATTCGGATTGACCTATGACGAGCCCACAGCGCTGGTTCAAGGCCGTAACTAAAACTTTGTTATAGCTAAAATGCATCCTTGAGACGAAGCTAACATGTGCTGATTCTTACATAAACCTATGTATTGTGAAACGGGTACCAGCGACAGAATTGTCCAATATCGAATAAGTAACTAACTTCACACTCTCAGCAACGGATTCAGATTGACTATGTCGCGCCCACAGCGCTGGTTCAAGGCCGTAACTAAAACTTTGTTATAGCTAAAATGTACCCTTGAGACGGAGCTAACATATGCTGATACTTATATAAACCTATGTATTCTGAAACGGGTACCAGCTACAGAAATGTCCAATATCGAATAAGTAACTCACTTCACACTCTCAGCAACGGATTCGGATTGACCTATGACGAGCCCACAGCGCTGGTTCAAGGCCGTAACTAAAACTTTGTTATAGCTAAAATGTATCCTTGAGACGAAGCTAACATGTGCTGATTCTTATATAAACCTATGTATTCTGAAACGGGTGCCAGCGACAGAATTGTCCAATATCGAATAAGTAACTAACTTAACACTTTCAGCAACGGATTCAGATTGAATATGTCGAGCCAACAGCGCTGGTTCAAGGCCGTAACTAAAACTTTGTTATAGCTAAAATATACCCTTGAGACGGAGCTAACATGTGCTGATACTTATATAAACCTATTTATTCTGAAACGGGTACCAGCTACAGAAATGTCCAATATCGAATTAGTAACTCACTTCACACTCTCAGCAACGGATTCGGATTGACCTATGACGAGCCCACAGCGCTGGTTCAAGGCCGTAACTAAAACTTTGTTATAGCTAACATGTACCCTTGAGACGAAGCTAACGTGTGCTGATTCTTATATAAACCTATGTATTGTGAAACGGGTGCTAGCGACAGAAATGTCCAATATCGAATAAGTAACTAACTTCACACTCTCAGCAACGGATTCAGATTGACTATGTCGAGCCCACAGCGCTGGTTCAAGGCCGTAACTAAAACTTTGTTATGGCTAAAATATACCCTTGAGACGAAGCTAACATGTGCTGATACTTATATAAACCTATGTATTCTGAAACGGGTACCAGCTACAGAAATGTCCAATATCGAATAAGTAACTCACTTCACACTCTCAGCAACGGATTCGGATTGACCTATGACGAGCCCACAGCGCTGGTTCAAGGCCGTAACTAAAACTTTGTTATAGCTAAAATGTATCCGTGAGACGAAGCTAACGTGTGCTGATTCTTATATAAACCTATGTATTGTGAAACGGGTGCCAGCGACAGAATTGTCCAATATCGAATAAGTAACTAACTTCACACTCTCAGCAACGGATTCAGATTGACTATGTCGAGCCCACAGCGCTGGTTCAAGGCCGTAACTAAAACTTTGTTATAGCTAAAATATACCCTTGAGACGGAGCTAACATGTGCTGATACTTATATAAACCTATGTATTCTGAAACGGGTACCAGCTACAGAAATGTCCAATATCGAATTAGTAACTCACTTCACACTCTCAGCAACGGATTCGGATTGACCTATGACGAGCCCACAGCGCTGGTTCAAGGCCGTAACTAAAACTGTGTTATAGCTAAAATGTACCCTTGAGACGAAGCTAACATGTGCTGATTCTTATATAAACCTATGTATTGTGAAACGGGTGCCAGCGACAGAAATGTCCAATATCGAATAAGTAAAAAAAATAACTAACTTCACACTCTCAGCAACGGATTCAGATTGACTATGTCTCGCCCACAGCGCTGGTTCAAGGCCGTAACTAAAACTTTGTTATAGCTAAAATATACCCTTGAAACGAAGCTTACATGTGCTGATACTTATATAAACCTATGTATTCTGAAACGGGTACCAGCTACAGAAATGTCCAATATCGAATAAGTAACTCACTTCACACTCTCAGCAACGGATTCGGATTGACCTATGACGAGCCCACAGCGCTGGTTCAAGGCCGTAACTAAAACTTTGTTATAGCTAAAATGCATCCTTGAGACGAAGCTAACATGTGCTGATTCTTACATAAACCTATGTATTGTGAAACGGGTACCAGCGACAGAATTGTCCAATATCGAATAAGTAACTAACTTCACACTCTCAGCAACGGATTCAGATTGACTATGTCGCGCCCACAGCGCTGGTTCAAGGCCGTAACTAAAACTTTGTTATAGCTAAAATGTACCCTTGAGACGGAGCTAACATATGCTGATACTTATATAAACCTATGTTTTGTGAAACGGGTACCAGCTACAGAAATGTCCAATATCGAATAAGCAACTCACTTCACACTCTCAGCAACGGATTCAGATTGACTATGTCGCGCCCACAGCGCTGGTTCAAGGCCGTAACTAAAACTTTGTTATAGCTAAAATGTACCCTTGAGACGGAGCTAACATATGCTGATACTTATATAAACCTATGTATTCTGAAACGGGTACCAGCTACAGAAATGTCCAATATCGAATAAGTTACTCACTTCACACTCTCAGCAACGGATTCAGATGTACGTTTATTTCGATGTTCGCGGAGCACGTCGTTTATAAACTATTGTTACTGCTCACATGAACTTTTGAGATAAACTTAATATTTGTTTATTGTATTCAAATCGCTATGTGCTGACATGGAAGCTATCTTTGATTTGATTTGGACAGCAACAGATTGAAGCGACGCCATGTTGAATCGACTGCGTGCTATTTATAGCTCGTGGAGAGCTCGGTTCTGCTATGCACAACGCTGTGGGCTTTCTGTGTTTTTAACAAGAGGAGAACGTTATTGTTGTTTGCATTCTTAAATAGTTAATAATAAGCTACGGACAAGTGTGAATTGCAAAAAAAAAATGAATAAGGAATAAGTAACTGTTCGCCAACTTCACATTTTGAATAGGGAATAAGGAATAAGTAACTGTTTGCTAACTTCACATTTTGAATAGGGAATAAGGAATAAGTAACTGTTTGCTAACTTCACATTTTGAATAGGGAATAAGGAATAAGTAACTGTTTGCTAACTTCACATTTTGAATAAGTAATAAGGAATAAGGAACTGTATGCTAACTTCACAGACCCCAAATAACCATCTCCACAGAGATGCAACGATTCCACTTAATACACATTCATCTATCCCCTCACAGACTGTGGAACCTGTGCTTAATGTACAACCTGTACAGCAGACCTATATATGCCCTGGTCAAGCTAGGAGTGCTCCCTATAACTGGTGGAACATGTCTCATGTGTGATGAGGTGGTATGTGACGTTATCAACCACCAGTTGATACACTGCCAGGAACTGTGTGCAGAGAGAAATTATATGTATGAAGAACTGTTTGATGTTGTGCCTCTTGATACATATATGAGACTTGAGTTTTGCCCAGAGGATACCAAGGTGGTCAGTCTTCTGGTGGCATAACATATGTTGTGAATGATCTGAACATTGATCAGTTGGCACAATTCATCGACATTGTAGCCAGAAACATATCCTCATGGAATCTGAAATCCCTGCTCTACCTATAGAACATTCTCATCTATGTAAATATGTTCACAGCCCAGTCTTCAACATATAGTTAAATAATTATTTATATTTTCACCGACTTTTATGTTAATCCTAAAAAAAAGGTTTCTGTACTCTTCGATGCTATTGGAGGAAATAAAGACTATTCATTCATTCATTCATAAGTTTTTCGGACAGCGAATGTATGTGTGTTTCTGTGTTGTTTCATTCAGAAACAAAATAATATTATTAGTTTATGATTGCGTTTAAACATCGATACGATTATCAACTGAGTGTTTACAATTCACAATCTGTTACTGCACATGACAATTGGAGGTTCATTACTGCCTTCCTAATGTCACATGCTATATACTAATTGTGCATTAGATCTATAAGAACATTTGAAGGTGTCAAAGAGATAGAGTTACTGCCCTTGGATGGTGAAGACGTGGTTGATCGGAGCTCCGACACTGAATAGAAAAAAATCAGCTAATATCGCCTTCTCCGATGTCCATCCACCATTACAACCTTTTAGAAAACACACAACAGACCCTGGGCTACGTTATATAAACTCTGTGAGTGTTTTAATCGAGAATTTAGCCAAATTGTTGAACTTTGGAAAAATACGTACATAACACGAGAACTTTGTCACAAAAATGGCAGCGCTTGAAGATGCTGGCAATTTTGTTAATGCCGTCATGTCACAGCCAGGCTACAATGAAATTAACAGCGGCAATAGTATGTGTGAACCGTCTGCAGCTAGGAAAGTGAAACTTTGTGAAAATTCTGTATCGGCGCAAGAAATATTGACGGTAGTCTTTTGTTTTCTCTCGCCTTCGTCGGGTGACTGCTTGGTTTGCACGGGCTTGGTCGTGCCCTCCGCCAGTCCCTTTGTCTTCTAGATCAGGTGGGTCTTCCGATAGCTTGTCATCTGCTTCGGTTGGCTTTCACCTTCGACTAGACTCATCAGTGACTCGACTGTCACTCGTCTTCGGCCTTCGACCCGACTCGCCAGTGTCTAGTCAGTAGTCGACATTGACTTCGCACCCTTCGGGTTCGGAGCCTCTGATATTCAACACTCTCGCTAGCCTCCCTCGTCTAGCTGATGATGATGATGAGTACGGAGATTTGACGAGCGATTTTCAGCGGAGCTGTTCTCTCACTCGGGTCGCAAGGACCATTAATAAAGTTCCGAATGGTGTCAAAAGAGGATAATGTTGATGCCACGGCCGAAAGGGGGTGGAGGAAAATTTTGAGATTTTGAAATTTGGAATAACGCCTAGGTTAGGTTAAGCCTTAAGGATTTGGTAAATGTTATTTGTTTGGATATTATTAGCCCTTAATTTTAGGTTAAGTATTTGGCGGAAGACCGCATACTGTGGGACATTCAATAAGAATGTGATGTATTGTTTCTGCCTGCGGGCAGTGTGGGCATGTTGCGGTGGTGTTTTTAATGTTAAGTTTGTGGATATGATAGTTTAATTTTGTGTTCCCCGTTTGGTGCTTCATTATTGCCCTATCAATATTTTTATTTTTGGAATAAAATTTTTGTTTAACCAAGGGGTTTAGAGAGAAGTTGTTTGGTGTGGTGTTCTTTGTTGGAGTTTGCATATTGCAGATGCCATGCTCGCTTTGCATGAGATTTTGATAGGCTTTTTGCCTCTTGTTTCGAATGAAAAAGGGGGAGAAATTTTGGAAGTTTAAGGCCCTCCTTGGCAGCTTTGTCGTCTTTTTCGTTGCCAAATATGCCGACATGTGCTGGAACCCATAGGAGCTTTACTGCCTTGCCTTGATTGTTTAGATTTTGAATTGAATTTAGAATTTTGGATATTAAATCAGGGTGGTGTTTGGTGGATTTGTTTTGGAGTGCCTGAAGGGCACTCAAAGAGTCCGAAAGGATGAGAATTTTGCCCTGAGTTTTTATTTTAGGGTGGGATAAATAGCCTTGCGTGTTCCTCACTTAAGCGTCTCGTCGTCTACGTTTTTGTGAGTTCACACTCTTGATGTTTTTGGAGTAATTAGCTATCGGAAGGGTTGTTTTCTTAGTGTCAGGACTTAGTTCTTACACTACTCCACTTGGGTGTCTCGCGTCAGTGACTCGACTGTCAAGTTCAAGTTCTTTTATTCACCTCGTCTAGATTACGCGACTTAGTGGCTCGCCTGTAGCTCACCTGTTAAGTGACCCGACTGTCACTCACCTCGTCTAGATTACGCGCGTTAGTGACTCGCCTGTCACTCATCTGTTAAGTGATTTGAGTGTCACTCACTTTATCTAGATAACACGCGTCAGTGGCTCACCTGTCACTCACCTGTTAAGTGACTTGAGTGTCACTCACCTGTCACTTACCTCGTCTAGATTACACGCGTTTGTGGCTCGTCTGTCACTCACCTGCTTAGTGACTCGACTGTCACTCACCTCGTCTAGATTACACGCGTCAGTGGCTCGCCTGTCACTCACCTGTTAAGTGACTTGAGTGTCACTCACCTCGTCTAGATTACACGCGTTAGTGGCTCGTCTGTCACTCACCTGCTAAGTGACTCGACTGTCTCTCACCTCGTCTAGATTACACGCGTCAGTGGCTCGCCTGTCACTCACCTGTTAAGTGACTTGAGTGTCACTCACCTCGTCTAGATTACACGCGTTAGTGGCTCGTCTGTCACTCACCTGCTAAGTGACTCGACTGTCTCTCACCTGTCACTCACATCGTCCAGCTTACTCGCGTCAGTGACTCGTCTGTCACTCACCTGTTAAGTGAATTGAGTGTCACTAACCTCCCCTAGCTTACACGCGTCAGTGGCTCGTTTGTCAATCACCTTTTAGTGACTCGACGGTCTCGTCAGTGCTTCGACTATCACTCATCTCGTTACTCTACTGTTTATTTGCCGAAACTATTACTACTTAAGGCCAAATATGTATTTTTATATTCAAGGTTATGACATAACGACAGTATTATATGATAATTGCTCCTTTAATGATAACAATAATATCTTAAACTCATTACATCAGTTTATTAGTAAAAGCAACCGGTTCCTTTAAAAGTATCTTGTAGTTAATATGATTCAATTTTGAACTGCAGTCCACTTCATTATTAGGCACACCTAACAACATGACAATAATCATATTTGATGTTATACAGATGTTATTTTTTATTCTGGTTTATTTTTTTTATTATATATTTGTGCCGGAGTGGCGTTGAAATAAGCCATTTTGGCTTGTTCGCCAATCCTATTTTCATGTTTTTGAAATAAAATACGTTTAAACCAAGTACAGGTATAGCAGAGTATTTATAGTTAGGCGTCTCAACGAATATGAATGTATTTGTTCCTTAACTGATAGGAATACCAAATCAAGTGACTGATTTTAATTAATTTGTTGTTACTTACTACATATGGACAGAAACAATATTAATAAATCCGGAGAGACTCACTAATGCAAGACGATTTATAGAAGGAATGTATAACTGAAAGAGAGAATTTTGCCATAAGCCACTTAATGTATTTTGAAAATGAAGTATTACATTTTCAGTAAGATGTCATCGTGCATATTAGTTAAAATGTGTATGTGTTTATTTCTAGAGATTAAGTAATGAAGGAGTTAAGTAATGCATGGGTAATGCATATGCATAAGTAATGCATAAGGCTATATATGTTGAGAAGAGAAATTGTTTCGACAAATGTGTTATTAAAACTAAACGACAAAATGATAGAAACACTATTGCTGACATCGAAAAGATTTGTCAAACAGAGCAGGGTGAATTTTGGAAACAAATAGGGAAAGTCGGTGTAGGTAATAGTAGAACTGAGAAAATCCCATTGAAAGTGAAGTTGAGTGATGGACGTGTTTCCAGGGATAGAGCAACTGTCCTGGGTACCTGGAAGGACGCATACTCAGACCTGCTGAACTGTAACACCAACACGACGGGGGAGAGGGTAGAGCGTGATGTGATTTAAACAATATTTTATTTCCAAAAGACATGTTAATGGTATACAAAAGCAAAAAGTACAATATACATGGAAAAGGGATTAACAAACAGGCTAATAAAGCCTATATAAATGCTTCTCCTTAAAACAAAAATTGTTACATATATTTTTAATGTCATACATGGAAATATAATGCCTACAAATGGTACAATAAGTCAACATTACATTTATGATATCGGTCGTTTAAGAAAAGCGGCGAGATTCAGTTATAAACTTGTGAACAGATTTTATCAACAGTTCATTTTCTGGCCAGGACAATGATTCGTCGCCGTTTAAGATAACATTTAAAGTGACATTGTTTTGGAAGAAGTACTTCTAAATCTAAATCTAAATCTGTCATATAGAGGACATTGGAGAAAATAATGGAATGAATCCTCTCGAATATTGCCACAGGAACAGGTTGTCAGATAAACATCTATCAAATAAATGAGAATTTAAGTCACTGCAGCCAATGCGCAAGCGGCAAAGGAGAATTTGGCAGCACCTAAGACCAAATGATACATACTTTTTGTTTTTTAGAGACAACATCCTATCACAAGAAGTGAGCTTCTTAAATTGAGATATTGATTCAGCATTTTTGATATCTATATCTAACAAATTCCATGCTCTCACGGTGGAGGGAAGAAACGAGTTATTAAAGAGAGATGTGCGGCCTGTATTACTTTGGAGATCATTTGAGTTTCTCAAGTTGTATCTGCTCAAGTTTGAAATGTTTGGGGGTATCCATATCGACAGATATTGTGGGGTTAAACCGTTAATCATTTTATAAAGCATGCAAAGTTTGTGATGCTGTCGCCTTTCGAACAGCGAGCTATATCCAGTTTCCGAGTAAAGCTTTTCATGACTGGTACCTCTTACTGCACCTTATATAGTCCTTAGAGCGTCTAAGTGTAATTTCTCTAACATTTGGGCATGATCCTTTGTACAATTATCCCATATCGTGTCACAGTAATCAAAGATTGGCATTATAAAAGTTCTGTACATAGTTTCAAGTGATATTCTATTCTATATAGGGTAGAGCGTGATGTGGACAGTGAAGATAATAATCTCAATGTTAATATCTCAAAGGATGAAGTGAGACAGGCAATTCTACAAGCAAAGAGTGGTAAATCTGCAGGGTGTGACATGCTTCCAGCCGAGGTTTTAAAGAACGAACAATGTTTTAATTCTGTACATAAACTTATCGATACCTGCTTCAATGTTGGAAAGATACCAGATCTCTGGACAAGGGGTATAATAGCACCAGTACCGAAAAGCTCTACAGCAGACCCCAGGGATCCCCTGTCATATAGGGGTATTACTCTCTCTAACTCCTCTTACAAGATTTATTGCTGGGTACTAAACAACAGACTCTCTAAACATGCTGAACTATATGATCTGTTGGAAGACTATCAAAATAGATTTCGAAGAGGACGCTCTACAATTGATCATGTTTCAACGCTGACTTCTATCATTGAAACGAGGAAGAGTAAAAGAAAACCAACTTTCATTTGTTTTATATACTTCCGGAAGGCTTATGACTGTATCGATCGAAAAATCTTATGGGATAAACTTCATCACATCGGTATTCATGGAAAGTTTATTAATGCTCTGTTATCTCTCTACACAGATGTGCAATGCTGTGTGCGGGTAAATGGTCAATACACGTCTTGGTTTGACGTCAACAGCGGACTGAAGCAAGGATGTCTGTTATCTCCCCTTCTTTTTAACCTTTATATAAATGACTTACTCTCAACTGTAAATGAATTAAATCTTGAAGTAGACATTGACGATACCAACGTTGGAATTTTAGCTTATGCTGATGACATTGTTTTAATAACAGAAAACGAAGAGAATATGAATTTTTTACTGGATGTGCTTAATAACTGGTGTTTAGAAAATAAGATGGAAGTCAATCAAGAAAAATCTAAAATAATTCATTTCAGGATAAAGTCAACGAGGAAAACTTCAGTATCATTTTCTATTGGACATAAAAACATCGAAGTGGTCAGCTGCTATAATTATCTGGGCCTACTACTCACAGAGCATCTCGACTACAAACGTATGGGACAAGCAGTAGCGAACTCAGCCAATAGAGCTCTAGGCCCCCTAATCTCCAAATACAAGTCTCTCGGAGGAATGCTGTACGCCACCTACACGAAGCTTTACGACTCTATGGTATGGTCCACGATTCAATATGGTTCGGCAATATGGGGACAGTACGACCTGACATGCATCAATACTGTTCAGAACAAGGCTATGAGATTCTTTATGGGACTACGTAAATTCACCCCAAACGACGCTGTTTCCGGAGATATGGGTTGGATAGTTCGACAGTGGGAGACAATAGCCAGATTCTATAAGCGTGTTAGTTCCCTACAAAGTCACAGACTTACAAGAAAAGTTTTGATATGGGCCATAAGCATGCTTTTAAAAATTATAAAAACTGGAACCACAGAGTACATGTACAATATAAAGCCATGGGCCTTGATGCATTTATTTCTCCAGACAACTCCTATAACCACAAATATAAATTGCTGCAGAGGTAAAAGAACATGTTTTTAAGAAGTTTAAAGAAAAGTGGGACTGTGCAATAAACCAAGAAAAGAGCAAGAGTGGCAAGGGAGGTAATAAACTTCGTCTCTACAATAAGTTCAAGAATGACTACAACGCAGAACCATACAACATAATTCCGATGTCCAGAGCAAACAGAAGATCTTTAGCTATATTCAGATGTGGAGTGGCACCGATAAGGCTTGAAACCGGGCGCTTTTCTAACCTCCCCGTCCAAGAGAGAGTGTGTTGTAATTGTACTAATTGTGTGGAGGATGAGATGCATGTTTTACTTAAATGTCCAGTTTATCATGATGTACGTAAGGTTTTATTGAGTAAATGCACAGAAGTGTGGACTGATTTTAATCAACAAAATGATCTTGCCAAATTATGTTTTATCCTGGCCAGTCCTGATGTTGTACATTTAAGTGCCAAAACCTACAAAAATATTTTAAATCTACGCAAGGATATTTTATATAAAGTTTAGCAATATTTTATAATTTATATGAGTGTTCTTAATGTTTAGTTTTATAATGTACTGCTTATTGCAATATTGTTTTAACATCGTCTCTCATAACTCCAAAACGGAGTGGCTCGTATTTTATGGTTGTATATATTCCGTGTAATTTATATTTTATGAGGTGAGACGTTAATAAAATATCTGTCTGTCTGTCTGTCTGTCTGCATGTCAAGACAAAGGGGTAAAAATGAGCTACGAAACTTCGTATTGTAAGTGACAAAGAAACTATAATCCATATCACACGTTGTATAAACTACCGAATTCTAAATGCCCTTCACTCATTTAATAAGAACCATTTTACCGTTACCCGTTTCCCCGTTTTTCCTAGCCTAACAATATTGAGTGAGTGAGTGAGTTATTGTTTAACGCCGCTTGGGCAGTATTGCAGCCATTAGCGGCGAATCTAACAATATTGATACAAGTAATGAGCCTACATAAGGTGTGTATTTAGATCAAAGGTTAATTGCCTTTTCAGGTTATTAAATATAAGTTCTGATAATTACACTGAGTCACACATACATTTTCATACTTAATTATTGTATCACCTTTAAACTTGTTTTCAACATTTTCATGATACCATTTTGATTTGTGTCCTGTAAACCAGAGATTATTAGAGCGTAAAATTAACCTTGCGTAACCGACAGTTACTAATGAACTGGTTGTCGGCGGTCAGCGGTGGAGTCTATTAACGCCTACAGGGACGATCGCCTACAGTCTTAAACAAACAAGTTTATGCACCAGTGGTTCTGATTTTTACATCCTTCAACCTTTCATCAAAGTGGAATGACCCGTTATTTTGTGGACTAATGCCTACAGTTAAAACAAAAATGTGACATTTTGGTTTTGAAAAAGATATTTTCCGCTCCTTCCTGTTGAACTTCAAAAATGAAATATGATTAAGTAAAGATTTTTTCTCATCTTTATTTACTTCATGATATTCTACATCATCTACATACTTTTAACCCTTTTAAACCTGTGACTTTAGAACCTCTAAAAAGTGCCTAAACAGCATAAATTGCCCTAAAAAAGGGGGTTTACATGTACATTTTGTGTCAAAGCTTTAAAACCCCACATTACCATATATATTTTTCATCGATTTCGGTAGGGTAACATGAACTTTGTAACATATCAAAACAGGAAAACAAATAGAAATGTAGTATTTTAAAGTTTTTAGTAGTTTTTTTTCTCATTTTCCCCATAGACTCCCATGTTAAAATTGTACTTCACCCCACTATCTTACAGGCTTCATATGTCGTAAAAACCCACACTACCCCCTATTTTTAATGCTGATTTTCCAATCATATACTTTGATCTTTTAAAAAATATAAATTAGAAAAAAAGTTTAATACTATAAATTTGAGTAGCAAACATCCTTAAGTGAAATATTGACTTTGATCAGGTATTGACTTTGATGAAATGTTGATTTTGAAAAAGATTTTTTTGAACTTAGTGAAATGTTGACTTTGATCAAATATTGACTTAAGTGAAATGATGACTTTGAATTATTTATTGACATTTTGGTTTTGAAAAAGATATTTTATAGTGAAATATTGACTTTGGTCACATATTGACTTTGGAAATATTTCTTGACTTTTGTGAAAGTTTACCTCAAATAAAGTGTCCTTCCCCTAAAACATATATTGAGATTATAGATATGTAGTGTTTTTTTAAAAAGACGTTTCAACAATATACGCTCCTATAATATATTCATCTTTGCGAAATGTTGACTCTTGAAATATTAATTGCGTTGATGAAGTTTCTATCTAATGACTTTTTTTAAGTTGAACACTAATGTCTGGCTAAAGGTGGATGTATTGATAATGGAAATAACTGAGAAAGCTTTACCTACACAGTAAATTAAATTTCTATAGCAGTTTCATGACAGTTGTTCATAAGCTTTTTGCTCTTTGCTCCACTAATCCCTCAGCTTGTGTTATTACTTCTCTACTGTAGGCATTAGTGCACACTGATTGGAACAGTTCACTTGTGTGCAGGTAAGCGTATTGCTGTCACAACTCAAACTGTAGCTATAAATCCCCGTAGGCAATTGTCACTGTAGGCGTTAGTACACCTAACCCGGTCAGCTCGTTAAAAGAGATAAAACACAGAGGCCGCCAAAGAGTTTTACGAGACACGCGCATGAAGAGCAATGGTGCAATGTATTTCATGTATACGTGTATATCTCTAATTAAACAGTCATGGCTGGTGTATATGACCAGACTCAGATGCATGCTGGGTAGGTGAGCGGACGTGTTTTCGAGAGCTTCCCGACACACCTCAGAGTAGTATATAGCTAGTCGTCAGACGGTGGGCCAGATTGAATCAGATTGAATCAGTTAATTTATGCAGCGTAGCTCATTAATAGGCTAATGTATGCATGACGTCACAGGTCAGAAAGGTCGAGCAATCAGTTGAGAGTTAAATGCGAGGATGCTCATTAAGCCATTCATTATTATTACTGCAAAACAAAGCTTTCTTTAAGCCGACCCTAACCCATACAAGGGTGTCAGTCCAATCAGAAACCGGTTTTGAATTCTGGCGCCAAAGCTATCTTTAGCGACACGTGTCATGAGTCAGAGGCGAGGCGAGAGAGTTGGGTACAGCGATGTATAGCTTTAGAAAACTTAGGTTTTGACCTACTGAAGGACAAAAGGTCTTTATTCATATCGGTACATCATAACCCGTAGAAATGTTTCTTAAATATCCATATATTATATAGGTCAAATGTTTATTTTCTAGTTTTCTAGTATTATTATTATATCTCTTAGTGAACCAGTGAATTAGTACACGAAATTGACGGATAAAATATTCTCGAAAATATGTTTCATACAGTGAGTGAGTGGGTGATTTCATTTATATACATCTTACAGAAGTATAAAATTTTTCGAGTCCTATAAGTTTGATATTAGTGTACGTTTCTTAGCGTCATATTTAAGATCGGGTATGCAAACTTCATTTGAAGTGATTTTGAGTTGACTGATAGTTATACATAAAATACCATTCCATAACGAGTTAAAAACGAAATAGGAATATACTTAACGTCATTAAAAATATATATATTGGGTATATGAGTTTTTGCCTTGATAGGTTGTAAACTTTTAAAGATATGGTAGTTATTACTGATATAAGGTGAAATGAAGGCTGTCTCGTCAAACATTCTAACACATTTTATCGTACAGAACTCAAAAACGTATTCAGGCGGAGACGAATAGTTAACCATTTTACGTATATTATTATCAGTGAAAATCTATATACCTCATTGAGACATCATGAATAGTACTGTGCTTTCAGATATATCGTGTTTAACGTTATGAGTTTATGAAACGTTTGATTGGATAGAGCATAGATCATACAAGTGTAGATAGTCTAGTAGTTTACTTACAGTCACGTAGCAATAAGAAATGTGGTGCATTTTAATAATAATAATATAGGAAGTTATTACTGATATATGTACTCGGTTGGTACGACTCACTACAGCGTACGACAGTCATGAGAGCGAAGAAGGTGAACAAGATTGAGCTGTATCGAGAAAGAAAGGTGTATGGTTTTGACGGCTTAATAAGGCGCCGTTTTCATAGTAAAACATCCATATATGGGCATTGTACTATAGGGGTCAGCTCGAGTTCGTGTGGATTGTCATTGCTGTAAAACATCTGAATTAACATGAGTTGCGTATTCCAGCATCAAACACATACATTTATAAAAGACATTAGGTGTTTTTACATCGTGTGAACAACGACACTATATACTCTTGAGATGAACATCAAGTTCAGTCATCAAATAGAATTTTATGAAAATGACATACCTTGACACGCTAGCTCGTAAATCAACGTCTGTTATTATATACGTTGATATGATATGTTTTCCAAAATGACATTCAGCTATATACGATACACGTTATACTATGTCCACCCATATAGCCAACATGGCAGAACATAAGCAACTTTTACGGGTTTGTTAACTGGCGAGGTCTAACGAGGCAAGACCTATAGCTAAGATAAGCAGACAATGACCAGTGAAGCTTGACACTTTGCTCTGAATCTACATGACTCAACAAATTGATCTTCTTCTTCTATGAAAATAGGCAGAAAACTCTCTCCTCCTTCATTTTCGACAGAGACTCTCAACGTATCAGTCGTGTTTGAGTTTATGCTTAAAAACGTACGATGGGAAGGAAAGTGTACGTTCCGGATACCCAGAAGTTTATAGACTTTC